>JAMWET010006797.1:32500-40803 GCA_024036415.1 Prochilodus magdalenae
TAGGTGAGGTACCCCCGCGAAAGAAGAGGTGCATGCCCCACACATGTTAACGGCAGAGCAGAAGTTTTATTGATTGTTTTTGATTGACTGATTTATTTATTTATCCCAGTAGTTTAGATGAAAGTTGGTGGAACGTTTTTTTTTTTTCTGAGCGTGCTGTGAAATAAAACGTGTAAATGACAAAGATATCTCTGGACATTCTTTCAGTTGCTACTTAAGCCTACAGTCTGTGAAGCTGTAACAAGTGTTTGAGGCGGACCGTAAGTTTGAGTAAGACCAATGATGTTCGTGTTTAGATGTGATTTGATGCACACAGTCGTAAAGCTTAGCTGCAGGTTTTTACACACAGTGAGGGCTTTGGAGCGAGAACTTTACTTTTGATCAAAAACTTTTGATCAAAACATGTCGCTCTGTCAGTAACCTGTGGCGCTGTTGCGGCGGCACAGCTGTTTTAATTTTGTAATTCGCTCTGAATGAGTGACCGCTCCTGGTGGTTATAACCGAATTATAACTAGCCGTATCTGCACGCTCTCTCTCTCGCTTACGGCAATACCACCCTGAGAACGCCCGATCTCGTCTGATCTCGGAAGCTAAGCAGGGTTGGGTCTGGTTAGTGCTTGGATGGGAGTCTGCCTGGGAATACCAGGTGCTGTAAGCTTTTTCACTCTGAAGCTCTTTTTTCGCTTTTTTTTTTTTTTTCGCTCTCATTCATTTTCTTCTTCACTCATTATTAGGAACTTTTCACACGGTGGGCCTACACACTTGAATGTTTTGACACACACAAACACAAAAAAAAAGTCTTATTCAAAGGGCTTTTGTCGCTTATGGCTCTACCACCCTGAAAACACCGCATCTTGTCAGACCACGGAAGCTAAGCAGTCTTGGGCCTGGTTAGAACTTGGATGAAAATTCCCCTGGGAATACCGGGTGCTGTAAGCTTTGTTTGATCCGAAGTACCCACTTTTGCCTTTTTTCTTTATTTACTCCTTTTTACTTTCTTGTTTCGTACAGGATTTCCAGAGTCTTTCATTACAAATGTTACTGTATCGATTGTGTAAGGTGACAAAGGGCTCTGGTATTTGTTTAATTAGTCGACAAACTGGCCGGCCTTATCCCTGTGTCATTTCTGTGAAACGTCAGTGATTATTCTGGGCTGTTCCTGAATTGCAAATAAACATTGATCACATGTGATGCAAATAATGGCCAGGGATAGCCGCGCGTTTCTTTGACGAAGGATGCAGTTCCTGCATAGAAACATAACAGTGAGATCAGTAGTTTTATACTGTGATGAACACTTTAACATGGAAAGAAAGGATGTAACCTGCAGCTCGAAGTGATTGTTCCTTTCCCTTGTAGGATGTATTTTGGTGTATGATTTGTTCCTCAGTCAATGATTCGCAGTGATTTATTTCAGACGCTTGGTGGCGATGGTGAGCACACGTGCATATATTGAGGTACCGCGAAAGAAGAGGTGCATGCCCCACACATGTTAACGGCAGAGGTTTTAAGTTATTGATTGTTTGATTGACTGATTTATTTATTTATCCCAGTAGTTTAGATGAAAGTTGGTGGAACGTTTTTTTCTGAGCGTGCTGTGAAATAAAACGTGTAAATGACAAAGATATCTCTGGACATTCTTTCAGTTGCTACTTAAGCCTACAGTCTGTGAAGCTGTAACAAGTGTTTGAGGCGGACCGTAAGTTTGAGTAAGACCAATGATGTTCGTGTTTAGATGTGATTCCATGCACACAGTCGTAAAGCTTAGCTGCAGGGTTTTACACACAGTGAGGGCTTTGGAGCGAGAACTTTACTTTTGATCAAAACATGTCGCTCTGTCAGTAACCTGTGGCGCTGTTGCGGCGGCACAGCTGTTTTAATTTTGTAATTCGCTCTGAATGAGTGACCGCTCCTGGTTCCGAATTATAACTAGCCGTATCTGCACGCTGTCTCTCGCTTACGGCCATACCACCCTGAGAACGCCTGATCTCGGAAGCTAAGCAGGGTCGGGCCTGGTTAGTACTTGGATGGGAGACCGCCTGGGAATACCAGGTGCTGTAAGCTTTTTCACTCTGAAGCTCTCACTTTTTTTTCCGCTCCTCATTTTCTTCTTCACTCATTATTAGGAACTTTTCACACGGTGGGCCTACACACTTGAATGTTTTGACACACACAAACACACACAAACACAAAAAAAAAAGTCTTATTCAAAGGGCTTTTGTCGCTTATGGCTCTACCACCCTGAAAACACCGCATCTTGTCAGACCACGGAAGCTAAGCAGTCTTGGGCCTGGTTAGAACTTGGATGAAAATCCACCTGGGAATACCAGGTGCTGTAAGCTTTGTTTGATCCGAAGTACCCACTTTTGCCTTTTTTCTTTATTTACTCCTTTTTACTTTCTTGTTTCGTACAGGATTTCCAGAGTCTTTCATTACAAATGTTACTGTATCGATTGTGTAAGGTGACAAAGGGCTCTGGTATTTGTTTAATTAGTCGACAAACTGGCCGGCCTTATCCCTTCAACTAGGTGTTTTTTCTCAAAGTGTCATTTCTGTGAAACGTCAGTGATTATTCTGGGCTGTTCCTGAATTGCAAATAAACATTGATCACATGTGATGCAAATAATGGCCAGGGATAGCCGCGCGTTTCTTTGACGAAGGATGCAGTTCCTGCATAGAAACATAACAGTGAGATCAGTAGTTTTATACTGTGATGAACACTTTAACATGGAAAGAAAGGATGTAACCTGCAGCTCGAAGTGATTGTTCCTTTCCCTTGTAGGATGTATTTTGGTGTATGATTTGTTCCTCAGTCAATGATTCGCAGTGATTTATTTCAGACGCTTGGTGGCGATGGTGAGCACACGTGCATATATTGAGGTACCGCGAAAGAAGAGGTGCATGCCCCACACATGTTAACGGCAGAGGTTTTAAGTTATTGATTGTTTGATTGATTGACTGATTTATTTATTTATCCCAGTAGTTTAGATGAAAGTTGGTGGAAATTTTTTTTCTGAGCGTGCTGTGAAATAAAACGTGTAAATGACAAAGATATCTCTGGACATTCTTTCAGTTGCTACTTAAGCCTACAGTCTGTGAAGCTGTAACAAGTGTTTGAGGCGGACCGTAAGTTTGAGTAAGACCAATGATGTTCGTGTTTAGATGTGATTTGATGCACACAGTCGTAAAGCTTAGCTGCAGGGTTTTACACACAGTGAGGGCTTTGGAGCGAGAACTTTACTTTTGATCAAAACATGTCGCTCTGTCAGTAACCTGTGGCGCTGTTGCGGCGGCACAGCTGTTTTAATTTTGTAATTCGCTCTGAATGAGTGACCGCTCCTGGTTCCGAATTATAACTAGCCGTATCTGCACGCTGTCTCTCGCTTACGGCCATACCACCCTGAGAACGCCCGATCTCGTCTGATCTCGGAAGCTAAGCAGGGTCGGGCCTGGTTAGTACTTGGATGGGAGACCGCCTGGGAATACCAGGTGCTGTAAGCTTTTTCACTCTGAAGCTCTCACTTTTTTTTTCGCTCCTCATTTTCTTCTTCACTCATTATTAGGAACTTTTCACACGGTGGGCCTACACACTTGAATGTTTTGACACACACAAACACACAAAAAAAAGTCTTATTCAAAGGGCTTTTGTCGCTTATGGCTCTACCACCCTGAAAACACCGCATCTTGTCAGACCACGGAAGCTAAGCAGTCTTGGGCCTGGTTAGAACTTGGATGAAAATCCACCTTGGAATACCAGGTGCTGTAAGCTTTGTTTGATCCGAAGTACCCACTTTTGCCTTTTTTCTTTATTTACTCCTTTTTACTTTCTTGTTTCGTACAGGATTTCCAGAGTCTTTCATTACAAATGTTACTGTATCGATTGTGTAAGGTGACAAAGGGCTCTGGTATTTGTTTAATTAGTCGACAAACTGGCCGGCCTTATCCCTTCAACTAGGTGTTTTTTCTCAAAGTGTCATTTCTGTGAAACGTCAGTGATTATTCTGGGCTGTTCCTGAATTGCAAATAAACATTGATCACATGTGATGCAAATAATGGCCAGGGATAGCCGCGCGTTTCTTTGACGAAGGATGCAGTTCCTGCATAGAAACATAACAGTGAGATCAGTAGTTTTATACTGTGATGAACACTTTAACATGGAAAGAAAGGATGTAACCTGCAGCTCGAAGTGATTGTTCCTTTCCCTTGTAGGATGTATTTTGGTGTATGATTTGTTCCTCAGTCAATGATTCGCAGTGATTTATTTCAGACGCTTGGTGGCGATGGTGAGCACACGTGCATATATTGAGGTACCGCGAAAGAAGAGGTGCATGCCCCACACATGTTAACGGCAGAGGTTTTAAGTTATTGATTGTTTGATTGACTGATTTATTTATTTATCCCAGTAGTTTAGATGAAAGTTGGTGGAACGTTTTTTTTTTTTTCTGAGCGTGCTGTGAAATAAAACGTGTAAATGACAAAGATATCTCTGGACATTCTTTCAGTTGCTACTTAAGCCTACAGTCTGTGAAGCTGTAACAAGTGTTTGAGGCGGACCGTAAGTTTGAGTAAGACCAATGATGTTCGTGTTTAGATGTGATTTGATGCACACAGTCGTAAAGCTTAGCTGCAGTGTTTTACACACAGTGAGGGCTTTGGAGCGAGAACTTTACTTTTGATCAAAACATGTCGCTCTGTCAGTAACCTGTGGCGCTGTTGCGGCGGCACAGCTGTTTTAATTTTGTAATTCGCTCTGAATGAGTGACCGCTCCTGGTTCCGAATTATAACTAGCCGTATCTGCACGCTGTCTCTCGCTTACGGCCATACCACCCTGAGAACGCCCGATCTCGTCTGATCTCGGAAGCTAAGCAGGGTCGGGCCTGGTTAGTACTTGGATGGGAGACCGCCTGGGAATACCAGGTGCTGTAAGCTTTTTCACTCTGAAGCTCTCACTTTTTTTTTTTCGCTCCTCATTTTCTTCTTCACTCATTATTAGGAACTTTTCCACACGGTGGGCCTACACACTTGAATGTTTTGACACACACACAAACACAAAAAAAAAAGGCTTATTCAAAGGGCTTTTGTCGCTTATGCCTCTACCACCCTGAAAACACCGCATCTTGTCAGACCACGGAAACTAAGCAGTTTTTGGCCTGGTTAGAACTTGGATGAAAATCCACCTGGGAATGCCAGGTGCTGTAAGCTTTGTTTGATCCGAAGTACTTTTGCCTTTTTTCTTTATTTACTCCTTTTTACTTTCTTGTTTCGTACAGGATTTCCAGAGTCTTTCATTACAAATGTTACTGTATCGATTGTGTAAGGTGACAAAGGGCTCTGGTATTTGTTTAATTAGTCGACAAACTGGCCGGCCTTATCCCTTCAACTAGGTGTTTTTTCTCAAAGTGTCATTTCTGTGAAACGTCAGTGATTATTCTGGGCTGTTCCTGAATTGCAAATAAACATTGATCACATGTGATGCAAATAATGGCCAGGGATAGCCGCGCGTTTCTTTGACGAAGGATGCAGTTCCTGCATAGAAACATAACAGTGAGATCAGTAGTTTTATACTGTGATGAACACTTTAACATGGAAAGAAAGGATGTAACCTGCAGCTCGAAGTGATTGTTCCTTTCCCTTGTAGGATGTATTTTGGTGTATGATTTGTTCCTCAGTCAATGATTCGCAGTGATTTATTTCAGACGCTTGGTGGCGATGGTGAGCACACGTGCATATATTGAGGTACCGCGAAAGAAGAGGTGCACGCCCCACACATGTTAACGGCAGAGGTTTTAAGTTATTGATTGACTGATTTATTTATTTATCCCAGTAGTTTAGATGAAAGTTGGTGGAACGTTTTTTTCTGAGCGTGCTGTGAAATAAAACGTGTAAATGACAAAGATATCTCTGGACATTCTTTCAGTTGCTACTTAAGCCTACAGTCTGTGAAGCTGTAACAAGTGTTTGAGGCGGACCGTAAGTTTGAGTAAGACCAATGATGTTCGTGTTTAGATGTGATTTGATGCACACAGTCGTAAAGCTTAGCTGCAGGGTTTTACACACAGTGAGGGCTTTGGAGCGAGAACTTTACTTTTGATCAAAACATGTCGCTCTGTCAGTAACCTGTGGCGCTGTTGCGGCGGCACAGCTGTTTTAATTTTGTAATTCGCTCTGAATGAGTGACCGCTCCTGGTTCCGAATTATAACTAGCCGTATCTGCACGCTGTCTCTCGCTTACGGCCATACCACCCTGAGAACGCCCGATCTCGTCTGATCTCGGAAGCTAAGCAGGGTCGGGCCTGGTTAGTACTTGGATGGGAGACCGCCTGGGAATACCAGGTGCTGTAAGCTTTTTCACTCTGAAGCTCTCACTTTTTTTTTCGCTCCTCATTTTCTTCTTCACTCATTATTAGGAACTTTTCACACGGTGGGCCTACACACTTGAATGTTTTGACACACACACAAACACAAAAAAAAAAAGTCTTATTCAAAGGGCTTTTGTCGCTTATGGCTCTACCACCCTGAAAACACCGCATCTTGTCAGACCACGGAAGCTAAGCAGTCTTGGGCCTGGTTAGAACTTGGATGAAAATCCACCTGGGAATACCGGGTGCTGTAGCTTTGTTTGATCCGAAGTACCCACTTTTGCCTTTTTTCTTTATTTACTCCTTTTTACTTTCTTGTTTCGTACAGGATTTCCAGAGTCTTTCATTACAAATGTTACTGTATCGATTGTGTAAGGTGACAAAGGGCTCTGGTATTTGTTTAATTAGTCGACAAACTGGCCGGCCTTATCCCTTCAACTAGGTGTTTTTTCTCAAAGTGTCATTTCTGTGAAACGTCAGTGATTATTCTGGGCTGTTCCTGAATTGCAAATAAACATTGATCACATGTGATGCAAATAATGGCCAGGGATAGCCGCGCGTTTCTTTGACGAAGGATGCAGTTCCTGCATAGAAACATAACAGTGAGATCAGTAGTTTTATACTGTGATGAACACTTTAACATGGAAAGAAAGGATGTAACCTGCAGCTCGAAGTGATTGTTCCTTTCCCTTGTAGGATGTATTTTGGTGTATGATTTGTTCCTCAGTCAATGATTCGCAGTGATTTATTTCAGACGCTTGGTGGCGATGGTGAGCACACGTGCATATATTGAGGTACCGCGAAAGAAGAGGTGCATGCCCCACACATGTTAACGGCAGAGGTTTTAAGTTATTGATTGTTTGATTGACTGATTTATTTATTTATCCCAGTAGTTTAGATGAAAGTTGGTGGAACGTTTTTTTTTTTTCTGAGCGTGCTGTGAAATAAAACGTGTAAATGACAAAGATATCTCTGGACATTCTTTCAGTTGCTACTTAAGCCTACAGTCTGTGAAGCTGTAACAAGTGTTTGAGGCGGACCGTAAGTTTGAGTAAGACCAATGATGTTCGTGTTTAGATGTGATTTGATGCACACAGTCGTAAAGCTTAGCTGCAGGGTTTTACACACAGTGAGGGCTTTGGAGCGAGAACTTTACTTTTGATCAAAACATGTCGCTCTGTCAGTAACCTGTGGCGCTGTTGCGGCGGCACAGCTGTTTTAATTTTGTAATTCGCTCTGAATGAGTGACCGCTCCTGGTTCCGAATTATAACTAGCCGTATCTGCACGCTGTCTCTCGCTTACGGCCATACCACCCTGAGAACGCCCGATCTCGTCTGATCTCGGAAGCTAAGCAGGGTCGGGCCTGGTTAGTACTTGGATGGGAGACCGCCTGGGAATACCAGGTGCTGTAAGCTTTTTCACTCTGAAGCTCTCACTTTTTTTTTCGCTCCTCATTTTCTTCTTCACTCATTATTAGGAACTTTTCACACGGTGGGCCTACACACTTGAATGTTTTGACACACACAAACACAAAAAAAAAAGTCTTATTCAAAGGGCTTTTGTCGCTTATGGCTCTACCACCCTGAAAACACCGCATCTTGTCAGACCACGGAAGCTAAGCAGTCTTGGGCCTGGTTAGAACTTGGATGAAAATCCACCTGGGAATACCAGGTGCTGTAAGCTTTGTTTGATCCGAAGTACCCACTTTTGCCTTTTTTCTTTATTTACTCCTTTTTACTTTCTTGTTTCGTACAGGATTTCCAGAGTCTTTCATTACAAATGTTACTGTATCGATTGTGTAAGGTGACAAAGGGCTCTGGTATTTGTTTAATTAGTCGACAAACTGGCCGGCCTTATCCCTTCAACTAGGTGTTTTTTCTCAAAGTGTCATTTCTGTGAAACGTCAGTGATTATTCTGGGCTGTGATGCAAATAATGGCCAGGGA
>JAMWET010006798.1:0-35000 GCA_024036415.1 Prochilodus magdalenae
AAAACCACCGTACAGAGAACGTACCAAGCCCGAGCTTCAGTATACATAACTACTGAGGCTGTAAGGAAATGCTGATACACAGTGAATTAGCATATTAAATAGGCTCCCTACAGCGAGGAGAAAACAAAAAAACATTACTCTACGCTTTAGGCACACACAGCATGTTTAAAGGTGGTAGTAACAATTCTATAGGTCTACCTGTGCAGGACACCAATGCGGAACTGGCTGCAGCAGAGGATATGGGGCATGTATTAGAATAGCCTGTGAGCGGCTGTAGAGAGACTACAGGGATCGCATCAGATGGGAACGACAGGTGGAGTGTGTGTACCGTGCGCAGTGATGTCTTGTTCTCGCTGATAGTGGAAAATGGCTCCAAAACGAGCAATATGTTTAAAGAGTGTCTGAACAGCATGAATAGAGTGTCTCTGAGCATCCACAGATAGGGCAGTGAAGTCCATGCCAAATAAACTACAAAGTAACACGGAGCGAAACACTGTGGGTCAGAATATCAAATTAGTGTAATATTAAATGTAAATAATTTACTATTCCTCCAGTCTGAGCAGAGGACTTTGTGTATGAGCTACCATACAGGAAGCAGTCTGTCTCATCGAGTATGAAGCGTCAGACCACGCCAGGGTGTTTGCTACGGGCCACCAACAGGCTCGAGCACACGTCTCGGTATGCAGCTGTTAGATCAGAAGAGCTGTCCTATGGAGGATCCTGTGATAGATCCTTTCCCAATCACTGCAGCAGACTTCGACGGACATAACCTACGACGTAAAACCAAAAAGAAACAGATGTCCAGGCGAAAAACTGGGCAACTAAAGCCGCAGGGCGAAAAAAAGTTCCTGGCAGAGGGCTCTATGGTGCGGTCAGTGAGGTGGTAGGTGGTGGTGACTACCCTAGCCATTCTGGACGTTTTAGAATCAGACGTATCGATCTTGGGATGGGGCTGAGAGACCACGGTCACAAAAATCGGTGCCATTCCACAACCGCAACAGGGTTTTGGTTGGTCGATCTCCCAAGGACTTAAAACAGCGGGACTTGAGTCGGGATCACTGAGATACAATAGAGAGAAGGACTGACCGCTGGCTCACGGGGTTAAGGGGGGCTGAGTCACTCTTCTTCGGGCATCTCATGGGGGACGAGTCAGATGGGGGTACAGGCACACCACATGGGTGGGGCACGTTCGTTTGGTGACGTCGTGACGACGGGTGTGTATATGGACACTTCGTACATATAAGCGTGCAAATAGTCCTAGGTGCGATGGAGAGTGATCCTGGCGTGAGGTGCAGACCGAGTAACTGCCAATAGAGTTGCTGGTACCACGCTACTAATCATACCAGAGCCATAGCAATGGTATGTACTCATGGAGGGTGTCACTTCATGTTGTGTGCGTGGCAGCTTGAATGTCTTGTGTCTGTTACGGTGTCAGTCAGGTAAGGCTCGATCAAAGGGCCGTCCTTGCTTTAAGAGTGTGACACTTTGAACCATTAGCGTGTGGGTCCCATCACTAATGTCAACCTAGCCGCCACCAAGTTTCATCCCCTTGGTTTTGAATTTTTGGTAATCCTCTGGGTGGGCAGCTATTTCTGGCGAGCTGTCTCTTGCTGTATGATGAGTGCATGATAGCTGTTTGTGGTAGACATCTGGGCACCATTAAAGCTGCAAACAGCACCCCTAGAGAGATGCCGATAAACTAGAAGCAGTCATGCAAAGACATTGGTTGGGAAAATACTGTGCTAAACAGTATCGAAAAAAACTACCAGTTGGGCACTACACCGCCAGCAGTGTGAGTAGTCTGCCAAAGGGGGTGTTACATAATCATAAGCTGTTCGTCGATTTAAATAGAGCTACCCACACAACATGCGAACAAAATGCTGGGAAAACAAAGAGTATCAGTGCACAGGGGAACAGAGGAAAAGGTTGGATCAGCTTTTGTTTAAATAATTTGTGTTTAGATTTGTTGTGTGTTAACTTAACTTAACAACTTATGAACTTTGGCTATGTAATTAATAGAACGAGACATGTACTAGATGGACCCGAGTAATTTAGTCGGGGAGATGTAACAAAACATGTGTCAAGAGATTCGAGTCCACCCTTATTGCATTACATGCATTTGCATTCATTCAGGCTTTCTTCATGTCTGAATCAAATATAGTGTCTGTGCGTATGGAAGTCGGGTACCCTAGGGGAGGTGGAGGACGGTAGAATACATCAGCTGCACAGAAACTTAAAACCACCACGGACCCAATTCTGAATACCTAGCACTACTAAAAATCAGGAATTCCTCTGGCTATAGAAGACATTGCAGCGATCTACCTGTATGGATGTACAATAGTTCCAGACATGTAGATCCATCCCTCGCTTTCAACACCTGTGTACTGTAGTTACCCTGGTCTCTTTACAAATAGGCATGGAAGGCCAGCCGGCAAATACGATGGTCATCCGGACCACCACCACAAGGAGCAGTTACGCTGTGGATGGTGGCGATCATTCCTCAGACAGCACTGCGTGCAAGGGGGTGACACAGCTAGACGTGGATGGTTGGGTGTGTTAGTGTGTGTGGGTGTACTTGGATAGTGAGTGGAATTACAGACACATGGCAGTGCTGCTGGAGTGATGAGAATCGACAACGAAACAACTGTGTCCAGAGGGAGAAGACTCACATAGTGGTCCACTCTATTCAGAGACTGCTACCTTCTGCTCACCCATTTGAATAGATGTAGAGTCGGACGATAGCATCATCTGCTGCTGGCACCACAGTGTGTACCAGGCTCGCCGGCCACGTAAAAAGGAAAAGGCCACCGCACCAGGAGGCTGGATCGTAAGTCCACATATGAGGTGGACTATTCTCAAAAGAGACTTCCCGCAGTGTAGACAACTGAGAAGGTGCTTAATGACTACTCGGCTAGTAGGTTTTACATGTTATGGGTATGTAGTTGGTTCTACATGTCTGGGCACTTTGCATGCGACGTGTTAGGCTTCACTAATTGAGTTTGAACATCTCGTAGTCAACCAGAAATCCATCCTGTTCATACTGTAATTGCTTTTAGGTAAACATCCCGGATGTCGAGGGTTGCTGTGCATACAGTATAAGAAGTCAGAGACCACTCACACCCAAGAGGGCCGAATCCACAGAGCATGCCAAAGATCACCAGGAAACTGTGTCGTAGCGACCATTGGGATGGGCAGAGTGGAATCTAGGATGGGAAACAAGAAAACGTATTGTTCAGTCAGATCCCAATGAGATCTATAATCTCTAAAGAAAGAGGGCACTAATTACATCTTCAGAGGTGCTGGGAGACTGACGTGTGGGTATGTGATTAATAACAACGTGGTAGTGTGTAGGTGTGTGTGTGTTGTAAGAATAGTGTGTGTGTTTGATGTCTGTAGTGGTCGATTGAGTGTGTGGTTGGGCGAGAGACGGAACATGGTTTATAGGCCAAAAGTGTTCTCAAAAATGGCTACAAAAAATCACAAATCCATGAGCAGTACCCTAAAGAAAAAAAAATAGGAAAGGGAGGCAGCTCCATAAGACCGATTAACCGTCAGACGTGGCCTGACTTTGGCTGACCGATAGAATGCTGTGCCTTGGCGAGAACTCCACAATGTCTAATCATCTAGGCCCTCTCCATCCGTCGTCATGATAACTCTACACACCACTAGGCATGGTTTGTATTCTGTCATTGATAAGTGGAGTTTTCCCGCATAAGTGCCTGAGAGGTTGGGGAGTCTTTCCATGGTCCTTCATATGAAGTGGAGGGTAGCGTTATCCAAGATGGCTTGCGTGAGTGGACTTAATTTAGACTGGTACGCCTAAATCTCAAAATGGAGTGTCTATGAGAAGTCTAGCAACTGAATGACTGAGCACTGTTGATGAGAATCTAGTGATACGTCATATTGCGGAATAGCTTGAAAAATAAACACTCCTTCACTGAACAGACCGCAACATAAGCTGAACAGAGGTTTCAGAGTAAAAAGATGGAGTGTTGGTCATAGGTATGTCATCCAATGGCTGACAGGAGCGGTGTGTGGGAGAGCTAATAACTAGAAAAGCTTGTTAAGACTATAAAAGTATACCATACACACTTTCCAGGTTAAACAGAGAAACTACTCATAAAGAGCGGGACCTAATATATCAACGTGGTTCACGGGTTATTCAGCCATTTTGATTGAAGTGCGCCTGGAACGTTAACGCTCCCCAGTGCGTACGAAAACATGGAGTGTTCCCTGAGTGCTAAGAAGTAACGTGCCTAATAGGTGTGTGACTAGCCGGGGGGGTCTGGCGTACTTTGGATCCAGGACGCGGTAGTACTAAGCGTGTGATTGTCATTTGGACTGCGGGTAAGGACTAGTAGACACACAAGTTTCTGGACATGTAAGGCCTACATCGTTGTTCAGACACGTCCTTTGGGCTGCCATAACAGCATTAGGTCAGATTGGGTACCTAGATTTGGTAGATCATAGCCTTGTCTAGGAGACAACGTTCCGAGTAGAAATTGCCCCTGTAGGACAGTGGGGGTCTTAAAGTCACCAGCTGTTTGAGACAAAAAAAAAAATCGTCTATGAACCGGATTGAATGCGTCGCTTCCATACATTGCATGCATATTCAGCTAGCTTCGCTACAGCGCTATGGTCTTCTAGGCCAACGCCCACCATGCAGTCCCGTGTGATTGCGGTGGGCTCGGAAATTCATGGCTTCACTTTGTATGCGCGCTAATCATGTACTCATCTGCGCTCTGGAGCCCGTTTTCCACACACTTTTGAGCGCGAGGAACGATTCCCAACATGCACTTTAGCACCACATCTTTACAAGCGCAATCTATGGATCACCCGTCAACATCACAAAAGCCCCACAGGTCATTTAGTAGACCCCACAATCATCCTTGTTCCTGGCCATCTGCAATCATGAGCCGGCTAGCAGTAACTACCCGATCCAGTACCACATGACAAGGTAGACGTACATTTATTTGTCCAAGATAAAAAAAAAATAAAAGTGCTTACAGGGGATATGAAAATTGTCTCACGAGGTATAACCAGCGGAAAATCAACTAAACCATCAGTTTGAAGGATTCCGAAAGAACCTGTTTTTCTCGGTTAAGTACAAGGCGTGTACCAGAGTGTAGAAAGGATACTGTCAGTCAGATACATACAAAAAAGCGTTTTTATCTGTAATCTTCTTTTTATTTTGCTTTTTTTTTATCTTTTCTATTTTTTTTTATTCTTTGTTCTTTCTTCTTTATTTCTGGTACGTCATCGCCTTACTGTCAACTACAGTTTTGTTCGTTTCTTTTTCCATCCACTTTTTTTTTTTGTCCTTTTATTGGGTATGTTTCTTGGTCCCTTTGCGATATTGTGTTTTCTAGTCTCTATCAGTTTGCTGGTTTTTTTTATACTCTTTTTCCTTTTTTTATCACTATCTCTTCCTTCTCGTTTTCGTCTATGACCTATTGGTTGTGTTTTTTATTTTTCTACTCTCTGTTTTCCAGCCAAATCTTCGTTTTTCACCTTGTCTCTGTTTTTCTGGCTTCTATCTCTTATGTTTTTGTTGGTTATGTCTTCTTTTGATCACAGTGATCATATTTTGTTGAGTTCTTTATTTTTTTTCATTCCCAATGCATCTTTCAAATAGTCAGCCATAAATACGTTTGGTAAACCCAAATCAGATAACCAAGGTAACAGGATCAAGACTATGTTCACCGAAAAAGCATATAAAAACTTCTGAATCATTTTACAGCTCCTGTAAATAACATTCTATCTTCAGTAGACCCCCAAAATAATCCAAGAACTACGAACAGAGAGCCAACACAAACCAAAAAAGGACAACAGGAAGACACCCAAAATCTCAAAACACTGCACAATAGTTTCACGACTGCTTGATTATTCAGTGTGGATTTGAAAAGCTTTTGCTGTCAAACACGCTGACTGTGAGGAGGGTACGGGCTTACCCTGGCGTAGACTCATCTCTGTGGCTGTCAATGAATGGACTCGTTCCCAACAAAATAAAATTTCTCTAGCTTGGATTACTTAAAAAATCTCGTGGGTGGAGGATCTTTATTATTCCAGATTGACAAACGAATATCATCAACATTGATTTGAAGAGCTGTTTATTGAATTGGCAGCAGAATAGGATGATGGCAAATCGGATATTTCTCCTAATTGAGCATAGGGAACAGTCTATGATCGAAGGTGAAGGATTTTCAAATGCTAAGAACCGGCAAGCCTCTTTCAAAAAGTATCTAACTGCTCCTCGACAAGCATGGCGACGTTAGTAATGTGAACCGATATTAGTTGATATCCTTCCTCGGGAACACATCGGGTTCTGCTGAAACGAACTATCAGGGATAGGTTCATTCTAGAATCCAGAGTGCATCTACCTTATACCACGATGAACATGACAGCGTCATCACCTTTACCCTGAACAACAGCAGCTCTGGGATATGTTCTGCGTTTGAAAAGACCATCTCACTTCAAGGTATAGGTCACTATGGATACCGACACCGACCTCCTCCGCGCGCCGCACTCACGATTGATGGCGAACCATCATTAACTACCATATCACCTAAACCTTATTAATCCACATTTTCCAATCTCCTTCAGTATGTAGAGTAGATAGAGTCCTTGCATTAGAGCTGACAAATATCACATATTGAATAAAATTGCCGATATTTTGTCATCAGTGCTGAGAAGGCATTCAGAGGAGTTTGATCCCCATCAAAAAAACAGGCTGCTAGGTGCATCTTTAATAACCTCTGCTGGCCACTTTCTTCTCGTGGTTGTTGGTTGCTGCACTGTGACTGTGCCAGTGGCAATAGTGCTGAAACATGGCTCTCTTCCATGCTACACAATCGCAATACTATTCGAGTGTTTGCTGAAGGATCCAAGCCAGAGAATGTAACGAAGGGTTTTGGGTTTGATTTTAATCAAAAATTATACTAAATCTGTTGCTCAGCTTTTCCTGGCGTATGCTACTCAGCTAAAGAACGCAACGAAAACCGCACGATCTAATATTGAGCTCAGACTATTTATATATTTGGTTTTGGCAGGGTAACGTGAAGCCGTATGATTTTTGCAAACTGTAAAGTAAGTCTATAGGAATTAAGGTATCTATAAAATGTAGTGGTTTTAGGAGACACGATGAATACAGTTGTCGTGTATATTTTGGGTCACTAGAGGGCTAAAACGATTTCAGCCCAGAATATTCTTTCACTTGTATTTGTTGGACATATTTAAAAATGCTTGTTGCCTTTTGATCCGTTTTATGGCATTTTTTAAAATTAATGCATCGTCAATAGAAATGGCCTTCAATTTGATTCTGGTCTACATTACACACTGATTTACATTAAACAGTCCAGTATGCTATTTTCCTTTTTTTCATAATTTTACAGTTATCATCAGGTTTTGGTGCTGACATTAGTAATTGCATCGGAATCAACTCATGTTTTTGCAAGTGTGTCAAATAAATTATCATCCACATAAAAAACTAAATAAAAATATTTATTATAATATATAATAAATACAATTATATGAATAAATAAAATATAAGGTTTTTTTTAAAAATGTGGATCCGAATCGAATATTGCTGGATCTATGCTCAGTAGTATCCGGATCTATTACAGTTTGAAACCAATATATGTTTACTAGCACTATATAAAAAGACACATATGCATTTTTTTTCGCACATGTCTGACATTGAAATCATAATAAACTTTTTCCCCTTTTGATGGTCAGTTAGGATTACTACAGATTATTTCTATTTGGCTAAATGTTAGAATAATGAGGAGAGGATTTTTTTAAGGCAATTTTTACTACTTTCTTCAAGCTCAAAAGTTAAATAGCATTTCATTATATTTGGTACTATTGCACCTTAAACTGTATGACTCTGGGTAAACGTTTTGGATATCCTTCCACATGCTTCACGAATGAGTCTGTCGAGGAATTTTGGCGCCATTCCTCCTGAACAAGAACTTGGTGTACTGAGCCTATGTTTGTAGGTCCGTGCCTTGCTGCTCCTAACTATCCCGTTTCACACTGCTTCGCTCCTAATAAATTTTCATAGGATTGAGATCAGGGCTTTGTGATGGCCACTTGTGTCAACAAAACATTAACTTTTGTTATCCTTAAGCGCACTTTGTAACCAGTGTTGGTCAGTATGTGCTTTGGGGTCATGGTCCATGCACCCTTGGAATCATCCATTTTGCGCACCAAATGGCTTTAAACTTCCTGGCTGATGTCCCTTGAGATATTTTGCATATCAGTATTTCCACCATTATGTTCTTTGTGTGTCATCCATCATGATTGCAGATTCTATTGTTGTGAAGTGCATTCCGTCCCTTCCTGCCGGCAAAAGCGAGCAGCCCCACAACGATGATGCTCGCCACCCTTGCCCTTCTTGTTGTGCAAGGAGAGAGGGGACAAGCCGTGGCTTGCACAGTTGGGATGGTGTTCTGTGGGAGTGTTGCAACGCTTACCCGGCCCTTTTTTCCTCCAACTACGTAAAATGATGGTCTAGTTATTGCTCAAGAATACCAGTTCAATTTTGGTTTCGTCAGACTCACGGGAACATTCTCAATCCCAAAAATTAAGGTCGTTTTTTCCCTGTGTGTCATTTGCAACATTGACTTATCTCTTTTTAAATCTCTTGCTTTCTTATGTTATTCGTTTGGAAGTAATGTGGCTCACCTATTCTTCCAATTAGGCAGAGTGGCCTTTTTATTAGCCCATGGCCTTGTCGATTATCAGGAACTAGCGTTTCACGTGTGGATGGAAGTTGATGACAAAACTCTTACGACCGGGAGCTTCAGGTGCTCATCCATCAATATGCACAAGGGTCTTTTGCTTTTTGCTCATTGGGGTTGATAGAGGGCACACAAAATTTCGAGAAAACCAAGCAGACTTCACGTGGAGCTCTGGGACACACAGAACCTTTTTTCCTTACCTGCAGCCTGAGTATGGAGATGTGTGCTGTACATTTCTACCAATCTTTTTTATAGCTTGCGTATGAGATTGTTTGTACAGTATTGAACGAGGCAACCCATTACATGGCCCATCTGGAAATTGGTGGAAATTGCCACCCAAGGATGAACCAGACTTGTGCAAGTCCACAATTGCTCTTACTCCTGATATCTTGGCTGATTTCTATCGACTTTCCCATGATTGTTTACTGCAAAGAAAGCAGCGTGTTTTCAGGTGTTGCCCCTAATAAATACATCCACAGGTGTGTCCTTTAATTAAACTCAGATGTTGTCCAATAAACCTATAAGTAGCACCTTGCAAAGACACATGACATCATCCTAACATATGGGCTGTCCCCATCCCAAACTTGTTAAGGAGGCATAGTAAATCTTAGTGTAATTTATAAACTTTTGAGCTTGAAGAAAGTAATAAAAATTGCCTTAAAAAAAATTCCTCTCTCATTATTCTAACATTTAACACATAACATTTAGCAAATAGAAATAATTGTGGTAATCCTAACTGACCTAAAAAGGGAAAAGTTTATTCTGATTTCATGTTGGACACTGAGAAAAAAATGCATATGTGTCTTTTCATATAGTGTATGTAAACTTTTGGTTTCAACTGTATGCATTAGTTCCTCACTCTGAATACTCTGAATGAAGTTATGTTAGTTTAGTATAATAAGCTCATCGGACAAAAAATAACTTTTTTGGTGGTAGTAACTCCAGGCTCCTGCTGATGGCGCTGCTTAACAAGGATGATGGGGCTATAAATACCTGCAGGGTGTGAGTGACAGGATCCATAGATTGAGAAGAGGTGCTACAGTGCAGGGAATGTCTCGTTCCATGTGTGGAAAATGGCTCCAGAGCAGATGTTAATGATTGTCTAAAAGGAGGGACTGCATGTGGGCGTTGGCAAAGACCATAGTGTGAAGGAAGTAGCTGAATCTGCAGGTGTATGGAAGCGGACGGTCATACGGGTCTACCAGCAGTGGATAAAATCCCAGTGTACAGGGAGCTCTCCTCGGAAGTGTGCCAGGGAAGGCATCCACCAAATCTGGCCCAACTGACCAACTCTTTGATGTAAGAGTGTCTGAACACTGATGTGGCTACATCCAGAGACTTGTCCAGTCCATGCCAAATCCAGTCACAGCTGTTATTGGTGCTGGTGGAGGTATTGCATCCCATGCATCCTGTTAAATGCTCATTGCCCATTGCTACTTAGTGATTTGTTGATATAAAAACACATTTCTGCACATATTAAAGGACAGTTACAGTTTGTTGCTGGATTTAACATTGTGCAGTGTACATATCAAGTTCATTAAAAACCTATTAATATTATTATAATTTTGCTATTTATATAATTTTTTTATTGAACTGAAATGATATATATATTATAACACATGTATAATTTTAATTACACACAGTAAGAAAAGTGTTCTTGGTTTTATAGTGCCAAGTGCATTCAGTAAATATCATGATAATTTAATAAGAGTAAGATACATAAGCACAATTGTTGGTGTCAAACCACCAGCAGTTTATTTTTAGCATAGTTAGTTATATGGCAAATTATGTACATAATTAATGTACCTTCTGTTTGCTCGGGTTTGCTACAATGTGCAAAAAGTCAAATAAAAGAGATTTGTATTTCCTCAGGCTCAGACTGCACACAATAAGTCAATCAAATTCAAATCACACAATTAAACATCTGTTCTACATGGTAACATAAGCTTAAGCCTCAAAGATGCACCCTTACTGGAGAGGGTTCTTCAGGGGTTCTTTAGTGACATCTCATTCTTAATCCATAGGTTTCAATATGATGTCGGCCCACCCTTTACAGCTATAACAGCTTCAGTTCTTCTGGGAAGGCTTTCCACAAGGGTTAGGGAATTTCTGACCATTCCTCCAGAAGCACATTTGTGAGGTCAGACACTGATGTTGGATGAGAAGGCCTGGCTCGCAGTCTCCACTCTAATTCATCCCAAAGGTGTTCTATTGGGTCGAGTCCAGTTCCTCCACACCAAACTCGCTCTTCCATGTCTGCCTGCTTTGTGCACTGGTGTGCAGTCATGTTGGAATAGGAAGGGGCCGTCCCCAAACTGTTCCAACAAAGTTGGGAGCATGAAGTTGCAGAAGCATTAAGATTTCTTTTCACTGGAACTAAGGGGCCGAGCCCAACTCCTGAACAACAACCCCACACCATAATCCCCCTCCACCAAACTTTAAAAGTGCTGTTCTCCTGGCAAGTGCCAAACCCAGGCCTGTGCATCAGATTGTCAGATGAAGGCGCCAATTAAAGGAAAGAGAAAAGGAGTGACTGCATGTGGACTTGACCAAAGACCATAGACTGAAGGAAGAAGCTGAATCGGCAGGTGTAAGGAAGTGTACGGTCATACGGGTCTACCAGCAGTGGATAAAATCCCAGTCTACAGGGAATTCTCCTCGGAATTGTGCCAGGGAAGGCATCCACCAAATCAGTCCCAACTAACCAGTTCTTTGATGTAAGAGTGTCTAAACATTGATGTGCCCTACATCCAGAAACGTGTCCAGTACATGCCACATCCAGTCACAGCTGTTATTGGTGCTGGTATAGGTATTGCATCCCGTGCATTCTGTTAGATGCTCATTGCCCATTGCTACTTAGTGCCAAACCCAGACTCGTCCATCAGATTGTCCATCACTAGGGAGAACACATCTCCACTGCTCTAGAGTCCAGAGGCGGCGCTTTACACCACTGCATTCCCTGCTTAGTATTGCTCTTGGTGGTGTAAGGCTTGGATGCAGCTGATCGGCCATGGAAACCCAGTCCATGAAGCTCTACACACTGTTCCTGAGCTGATCTGAAGGCCATATGAAGTTTGGAGGTCTGTAGCAATTGACTCCGCAGGAAGCTGGTGACCTCTGCACCTCAGCATCCGCCAACCCTGCTCTGTGATTTAACATGGTCTACCACTTTGTGGCTGAGTTGCTGTCATTCCAAGTGGCTTCCACTTTGTTATAATCCCACTGACGGTGGACTGTGGACTATAGACTAACGAGGAAACTTCACGACTGGACCTATCACAGTACCACACTGGACACTGAGCTCCGGAGAGCAACCCGTTCTCTCACTAACGTCTGTAGGAGCAGTCTGCATGTCTAGGTGCTGGGTTTTATTCACCTGTGGCCATGGAAGTAACTGGAACACCTAAATTCAATCATCTTCTGGCAATATACTGTATAGGGTTCTATAGAGCACCAAATAGTGTTCTGCTATAGTTAAGGTGTCAAGCTTGTCAGAACAGAGGAACCCTTTTGGTGCTATCTAGAACCACATACAACACGTACGAGAATCATTTCACAATACATCAAGAAACAGAACCATTTCCTTTACTAAAGAACCCTTGAAGAACCGTCTTTTAAGTGTGTGTGCTGTGCTCTTGGCTGCAAGCTTCAGACGGTACTGGAGACAGTGGACAGCGGTCAGACGCTCAGAGCACTAGCTGTAGACAGTGAGTGGCAGTAATTTGCTAAGAGTGGTCAGTCAGAGGAAGAGTAGAGAAGGATCTCGGCTGAAGATGAGAGAGATACACAGAGTCATAGAGAGAGAGCGATAAAGACTCCACACCAGCGTGCATCGTTAGAGAAGAAACTTTAAGAGTACGTTTCAGACGTCGCCTGGAAGCCGTAGATCTCCACGAGGCGTCTCCTCAGTCTGCCTTCCAGCTGACTTCTTTAGCGCAGACGAAGCACTCAACCCTCTCCCTTTTTGTCCATCCATTCCCATATCTTCCCGCCCTGCCGTCCCAGCCCCGCTGTCTTCTCTGAAACTGCAGCTCTGAAAGTTGTCTGGGAGAAAGTGACGGCATGAGAAACGGAGAGCAGGGTGAGACGAAGGCTCTCTGCTGGACAGTCTGTCAATTAGACACCACACAGACGGCAGCATGCCGAACAGAGGGAGAGATATTACAGTACATTGCACACAGTACCAGTTAACTGCTCCGACAAAAGAGTCTAAAAACAGCAAGCGCCGGTTTCCCGGCATGCAAACGAGAAGGAGCTGAATAAGAGAGAAACCAACCGAGGTATTTTTAAATGAGCACATTCTAATGAAATAAGGGCGACACGGTGGGGAGCGCTGTTGCCTCACGGCAAGAAGGGTCTGGGTTTGATACCTGGGTGGGGTGTCCTGGGTTCTTTCTGTGTGTGCATGTTCTCCCCATGTCTGTATTCTTCCAGGTGCTCCAGTTTTCTTCCAGGCCTGCAGCCAGGTGAAATGGAGATGCTAAATTATGTGTGAGATGTGTGAGAGAGCGTATGTGTGAGAGAGAGAGTGCGTGATTGTATATCGTCGCTGTCCAATCAAAAGCAGGTATCTCCAGAATGGCAATTTTGCAGGAGGGGCCGAAAACCTAATTGAATGCAAGTCAATGGAACCAGACTTTTTAGTCGAGCAGTTTTAAAAATATTCTTTCACGATTTTGGACATAATTTGAAAATGCTTGTTGCACTTTTGATCATATGTCTTTTTTTTTTTATTAATGAATTATTAAAAATAGCCTCAAATGGTCTAGTTACACTAATTTGCACGAGGATGATGGGGCTATAAATACCTGCAGGGTGTGAGTGACGGGATCCATAGATTGAGAAGAGGTGCTACAGTTTGTTGCTAGATTTAACATTGTGCAATGGACTTATCAAGGATCAGAGTTCAAGTTTTTTTTTAAACTGTTATTATAATTTTGCTATATATATACAATTTTTACTTAACAGAAATCATATATATTTTAACATGTGTATAATTATAATTACATACAGTAAGAAAAGGGTACTTGGTATTATAGTGCCAAGCGCATTCAGTAAATATGATAATATGCAAAAGCAGGTATCTCCAGAATGGCAATTTTGCAGGAGGGGCCAAAAACCTAATATAATTTGAATGCAAGTCAATGGAACCAGACTTTTTATCCAAGCGGTTTAAAGCAATTTCTGTTGGTGCATTCCTCATGAAATTTTCACACAACATAAATGGCAAGTGCTGTGTGCAAACGATGCATAAAAGTCAAAATCAACAAAAATGGAGATACGTGTTTTTCATTGGACAGTGATGATATGGATGTGCCCTGTGATAGACTGTCAGTCTGTCCTGGTTGTTTCCTTCCTGCCACCCACCCAATGAGCACTACGATAGCCACCAGCACATCGCTCCGCCCCGCCCCTCCATGTGACCTGGAAGGATGAGTAGCTCAGAAGATGAATGAGTGAATATTGTAATTAAAGATGCTCCGTCCCGTTACTGCAACCAGGTGTAAACCCAAAGGGATCCAAACCCAAAGAGTCAACACGAGTCAAACTGAGCAAACTGTGGTGCTCAGTAAGCAACAGGAGTTGGGTATGCCTCACAAGGAGACGAGGCATGAGAAGGCAAACACGACTGATGAAGTACAGTTGGGCATGGTTAGAATTCGGGCTGATGGTGGCCATGTGGCCTTGACAGAGCAGTGTACTCTGGGGGTTGGAGACTGGAGGACTGGTAGAGACAGGGGAGGAACCCATATGCGGGACACTGGGACTCTCTTCTCACTCTGTGTATGACATGTTGGGATTTTGTGTTAAACTGCTTGCGAGCATTAAGGGCAGGGGAAGGGATCAGAACTCCATGCTGCTCCACCTCTCCATCCACCAGCTTTCTTGATATTCTAGTGTCCCGGTAGCTCTCACAGCTGTGGCTGTGCGGGAGGCATGGCCACCACCCAGAGCAGCCACACGAACATGGAGCCTCTCAGGAGCGACCTACTAACAGCAGGACAGATGTTGATTTGTAAATAAGTTGCTGATGTTAGTTTAGGGGTGGGCAGCAGTGTTGGAGGCGGTATTCTGTGCTGGGCTGTCGGGTTAGCAGCTGTCACATCCTGCCCTGTCCCGCTCATGTCTTTCTGTCTGTCTTCTCTGGCTTTCTGTTTCTGTCCTGTCATGTCCATGTGCTCTTTGTTGTTCTGTTCCATGTGCTTCTGTTTGTTTTGGTTTTTGGCTCCTCCTTCTCCATCCTCTTGTCCATCCTCTCACCTGTCCTTGGTGTGTAGCTCCACCCCTTCCCAGGTGTTCCTTGTCTTTGTTCCCTTATACTCCCTGTAGTGCACTGTGTTCTTGCGTGGTGTTTTGTCTCCCTGCTGGTTGTTTGTCTCCATGTTGGTCTGTTTTCGTTACCCGGTTCAGTGTTTCTCAGTGTTTCTGGTTTCTTTGGTTTTGTTTAGTCTGAGTTGTTCTGTTTGTTAAAGTCCTTGCACTTGCATCCTGCCTCCCTGTCCTATTCGGATGTAACAGTAGCGTGCTTGGGTCTGATCTACCATCAGCTGTGAATGTATGACTGGAATTGACTTGCCTCAATTGTTCAGTTACATACAAAACACCTGGTAATTGCTGTGAAGATTATCATTGAGGTGTATAACAACGTCACTCTGATTGGTTTGATGGGAAATGAACCATTCTAGAGAAACCAGGGAATTGTTTAGAAGGAAACCAGAGGTGTGAAGCTTCCTCCTGAAATTTAGTTCCAACCTGTATCTAAACTATTACCCTTCCCAAAACCCTTAACCAAAAACCAATACATCTGATTTAATCAATAAATTAAGTTTATTCAGCCTAAAAAAGGAATTGACTCTTTTAATTATTGAGTATTAAGTATTTTCCAAATAGTAAAAAAACCTCAAAATTGCTATTAGCATTGTTATAAATAGTTACTATATTGTTCGGTGATTAATTAATTAATTATTATTGTTTTCTAATTATTTATAATTGTTATCTTCTATCCATATTGTATATCTGTAGTGTATATACAGGGGTTGGACAATGAAACTGAAACACCTGGTTTTAGACCACAGTCATTTATTAGTATGGTGTAGGGCCTCCTTTTGCGGTCAATACAGCGTCAGTTGGTCTTGGGAATGACATATACTGCGTCCTGCACAGTGGTCAGAGGGATTTTAAGCCATTCTTCTTGCAGGATAGTGGCCAGGTCACTACGTGATGCTGGTGGAGGTTCGTCCTTCTTGGTGGTATGCTGACATTACCCTGGATACCGTGGCTCTTGATACATCACAAAGACTTGCTGTCTTGGTCACAGATGCGCCAGCAAGACGTGCACCAACACTTTGTCCTCTTTTGAACTCTGGTATGTCACCCATAATGCTGTGTGCATTGCAGTATTTTGAGCAGAACTGTGCTCTTACCTGCTAACTGAACCTTCACACTCTGCTCTTACTGGTGCAATGTGCAGTTAATGAAGATTGGCCACCAGGCTGGTCCAATTTAGCCATGAGACCTCCCACAATGACAAATGACAGGTGTTTCAGTTTCATTGTCCAACCCCTGTACATATATATATTCTATGTCCTGTACATATCTGGCATTTCTCATCTACCTCAGCCTTACCACAGTGCTGTATGGAAATGTATTAATAACTTTCTATATTACTGTTATATAAACACTATATATTAATATAAACAGAGATTCTGTGTTTAGTATTGTATATATTAATTGTCTAATGTATTTTTTTGTATATAAGTACTGTAAGGGACTACACACCTAAGTTTTTCACTCACCTTCACACCTGTGAAAATGTGACGTGACAATAAAAGTGATTTGATTTGATTTGAATTCAATACATTCAATAAAAACACATTCAGAAACTCTATATGATGATTAACGAGTATCTGATCATTAAATTAGACAAGCCATTTCTAACTAAGGGCTTATTATTTTGCACGGTTGCCAATATTATTAATAAAACTCTGAGTCAGTTGAGTTTTATCATATTGTGTTTTGGCATGAAAGCATGCTACAGTAATTTCACTGCAGCTCAGTGGTTTTCATTTCTCTCTGTCATTGTGCCTGATAACTCCATACTCTGGCAAAGTCACTGTAACACGGAGCCTGTCAGCGCTGGTTGCTGTATGAATACAGCTGAACAGAGCGCTTCCCGTCGTTTGTGGGATTAATTAGCGTCGCATTAATTCTACTTTAAAAAGCTGACTGCTGCCACGGCGGAAATCTTTGTCAGTTCATCTCAGTCGGACCTAATTGATCTATTTCGGTCTGGAGACGGAAGACTGAAGATGCACGGCTTTCAGGAGTGCGTGCGGTGCAGTGGGGATTGAAAGTGCTTGAAACAATTGAGCTGTTGTTTTGTCTGACGATGCCGAATGACTCGCTGGTTTGGTATTGAGAGCAGAAGGGTAATTGATATTGACTTTTTCACCAAGTGCTTTGTCATCTGACTTCATGAAGAGACTCATCTCACCTACTGAGGGGGAAGGATGACGAAGGAAGGGTTTTCTACACCAGTGGATCTCATCAAGCTTACACACATTCACGTGCCAAAGATGGAGAACTTCTGAGCCTTACAGTGACTGGGATGGCAGTAAGTTAACCCATCCCCTTCTATATCTTCATATCAATGCATTCAGAGTGGATGACACTTCACAAGAACATTCACCAGTTATTTATAAACTGTGCTGTAAACCAGACATTGATTACCCAGTACTGATTTAATACTGAACGTAGTCTACTGTTCGTTAAGTGTAAGTTATTTTCCTTAACTATTTTCCATACGTTAAGTCATTAAGATGTTAACAAAGTCATTTTGAGAGAGGTTTAAAGAAACCAGAGAAATGTTCAGAGCAGATCTGATAGGAACCAGAGGTCTGGAGTCTCTAGCTCTAACCTGTATCTAAACTATTACCCTCACTTTACCAAACACCAATACAGCTACAGATAGTTAGCGGGAGCAGAACCTGCACAGGAAGGTTGTTCTCCAGGATGAAGGCTGGTGACCACTACATCACAGAAGATTGTTATAGTTGTTTGTGGTTGTAGATTTACATTTAAGGTATTTAGCGGACGCTCTTATCCAGAGCGACTTACAACCGTGCTTAGTGTTCCGTTGGATAGTATTCCAGCTAGTACAGGAAGTGTAGAGCCTAACACTCACCACGAGCTCAGACACAGGGGGCCAGTGCTGGTACCTAGAGATTAATACACAGACATAGAGCAAGTAAACCATTACCTGGCAACCCCAGCCCAGTGCTCATTCCTATAGAGGAGAAAAGGTCATTATAAGTGCAACACAATCCACACAACTTACACCTCTACTAGAGCTCACTCACTTAAGTGCATTACGAAGAGACGGGTCTTCAGTCCGCGAGAGACTCAGACGCCCAGTGGGAGTTCATTCCACCATCTGGGAGCCAGGACAGAGAAGAGTCTGGACGCTTGTCTTCCATGAGTCTTCAGGGATGGTGGTTCAAGACGAGCTGTACTTGAAGCACGAAGGGCCCGAGGTACAGCTCGACTCTTCACCATTGCCATAAGGTAGGGAGGCGCTTGTCCAATCTTGGCTTTGTGGGCCTCAGAGATTTAAATCTGATGCGGGCAACAACAGGAAGCCAATGAAGGGAGCTCAGCAATGGAGTGACGTGTGACGCGTGATTTTTTTTTTTAGGTTTCGGTCTACATTTATTTCTTTTTTTATTCAATATTTAATTTTTTACGTCCAGAAGTTACTTGTAGTTTTGGATATTAAATCAGGAAAATGAAGCATTATTTTAAGTAATATTTAATAATATTTAAGTTTACTAATACATTTTACCTCAGTAGTACTTTTTTAATGTATTAAATATAAGTATACCATTTGCACTCCCAAGTACAAATCTCTGTAAAAAAAGTATTTAAAAAAAATATAATAATTATGCACTAGAAATATACCTTAACAGGTACTTCAAGTGAATCTCAATATTGTTATAAATAATAGAACTTATTGTACTTGTAAGTACTATTTAGGTAAGATAAGATAACATAAGGTACATTTGTAACAGCACTAATTAGATTAGATTAGATTAGATTAGATTAGATTAGATTAGATTAGATTAGATTAGATTAGATTAGATTCAACTTTATTGTCATTGTGCAGAGTACAGGTACAGAGCCAATGAAATGCAATTAGCATCTAACCAGAAGTGCAAGTACAGTATTATTTACATAAAGAGCCGCAATAATAAATATATACATATATAAGCACATCTATATACATATATATGAATGTATAAGCATTTACAAAAGTTTCAACTGTAAGAGTAGTGTGTACACAATGAAATTAACATCTGACGTAGATGAGTACTGACACTGATGTCTATGTAAATCATCATCAGCCCAGAACACTGAAGGAGAAGAGGGTCCATTTTCTAAAACTATAAAAAACTTAAACTTATTTTTTTAGTTTAAAATTTATTTTATTTTAAATTTAAAGTTTAATAAAAACCTTTAAATAGGATCACTAATGACATAAACATAAACTAGCCAACACAAAATTACTATAAAGTATAAAATCGGAAAACGACGCTCACCAGTCACGAGGACATGTGTACTTATTTCTGTATCAGGTCTATTTACCCACAAAGTCAGGAACAGTATGTTGATCTGTTCAGCTTTGATGTGTGACTGCCAGTCATTGTTCACATTAACCATCCTGCATTACCTGCCTTCCTCCAGGGGGTCCATGGTGTAGTTCAGGTCTTGTTTTATTTTGACGTGTTACGTTTTTTACGAGCACATAAGCTGAAAGGAACAACAGATTTCCCGTAATGTAGAGTAGTCATCCAAAATGGAAATACTTGAGTAAAGTACAAATACATAGAAAACTACTTAAGTACAGTAACTAATTACATTTCCTTCCTCACTGTCCACCACTGGTAGAGGAATGGGTTTACGAATTAGCTGCTTCATGTTTTGGGAAGCTTTGGAAGCTATCGCTCAGCATGCATGTTCGATTGGCAAATCTGGTGGCATGTGTTCAGAGATACAGATGAACAAGGTGGCGATATTGTCATAACTCCTTCTCGGATGGAACCAGGCCAAGCAGGCAGCTGTTATATATTGTACAGGGTGGGCCATTAATATGGATACAGCTAAATAAAATGGGAATGGTTGGTGATATTAACTTCCTGTTTGTGGCACCTTAGTATATGGGAGGGGGAAAACTTTTCAAGATGGGTGGTGACCATGGCGGCCATTTTGAAGTCGGCCATTTTGGATCCAACTTTAGTTTTTTTCAATGGGAAGAGGGTCATGTGACACATCAAACTTATTGAGAATTTCACAAGAAAAACAATGGTGTGTTCTGTCATGAGTTATTTACAAGTTTCTGACTACTTATAAAATGTGTTCAAAGGGCTGCCCATTGTGTTGGAATGTCAATGCAACCCTCTTCTACATCTAAATGTACAGGGAACACAGCACGGCCGTTAGAGAGTCTGTTTCCTGTACTGTGTTGGAGAGTGAGTCATGCAAGAGTAAATTCATTGCGGATACGAACAGGCCAGTTTTTAAAGGGCCCTCTGAAAGTGGAACCGTTATTACATGAGAAACATTCCCTGGCAGATAAAAGCGGTACGCACGTATGCATATAGGAAGAGTCTCACCACACTCTGGCGAAGTGTTACGTTCAACCGACAAACGCACATCTTTACTCATAACGTTTGATGGAAGAGGGCGATGAATTATTCAAAGGCTGTATGTGTTCTTGTAAGCAGAGACGTCTTCAGGCGGTCTGGGCGTAGCGATGGGTCTTGCCGTCGAACTTTCGGAGTGACTGATAAAGATGATGAGCCTCAGGAGCATCTGTACATAGACTCTTTAAATAATGCAGGAATTAGCCGGTTGCTTCATACCGAACGAGACCGCTCCGATGTCTGCAAGTGAAGTGGGCTGGAGATTTAATGTGTTAGCGGTGTGCTAAATACATAAATAAAAAGTTTGTGCTGGAATTTGGAGCACGGAGAGCATCGTAACATTGTTGGGTGGTTTGTTTTTTTTTTCCGTTTGTTAAGCGTTTGAAATGTATCCCGTCGAACAACCCCTCCGAATCTCATTAAAGAGTGCTCGTAATTGAGAGAAAGGCTTGTTCCGAGCTGGAACTGAGCTGTAACAGTGTAATGATGTCATCTGCATACAAGCATCCATTTGTATTAACAATTTATTTCAGGGACTGTGGGAGTGAATGGTGTAAACTGTAATGGGCCCATAATTGATCCTTGAGGGACCCCAGCTTTCACAGCCAGTTGGTTGGAACCTGCACAACTGCACCGACCGCGTTCAGAACTGTCTTTTTCCATATATATATATAATAATACTTAACAGCATCCAAATGGCTTTTTAAAGGAATCAACAGATTGCAACAGAATCCGTGGTGCTCAGAATCACTCGCTCGACTGCGAGGAACTAATTGACAAACAGAGGTCGTTTTTTTTTTTTGCTGGTGCGGATAATTATGCATGAATAATATGAATGGATGCATTGTGCGTGAGAGAGACAGAGGGAGATAGAGAAAAACAAAAAGACAGGCCGAGAGGGATAGAGAGATGCCGGTCCCTTTCAGCATAATCAAATTCATCCTCGATGCAAAAATAGCTATTATGAATTACAATAGCAGAAAAGGGACAAAAGGAAAAGGAAGCGATGGAAGAGTGTGGAACAGATTGAGGTCAGAGAGAGCGGTTTTGTAACATGGTGTAAACGCCGGCCCAGACGAGCGCGGATGGCTCGGTGAGAGAGCGGATTTCCATAATGTGACGGCGCATTAGCCGGCTGAGACACGGATTGAAGCTGTAATCCACGCTCATGCCAAAACACTCCCGCTGACTACGACACCTAGCAGGAGCACGTAATGGACCTACTACCTGCTCTGGACATGGAGAGAGAGAGAGAGAGAGAGAGATAGACAGAGAGAGAGAGAGACTACCACTGTCCTCGCTGTCAGAAGAAAAATATGGATCTCCAAAATGATAACTTTGCAGGAGAGGCCAAAACCCTAATGTAACTACAATGTAAGTCAATGGAACCAGACTTTCTTTACAACCAGTTTGGATCATTTCTGTTGGACCATTGATCATGAAACTCTTACACAGTGTAAACAGCAGAGGCTGCGTTCAAATGATGCATAAAAGTAAAAATCAACAAAAATGGACTCACGTTTTTCTCTGGACTGCGGTGATATGCAAACAGCCGTAGTTCCACTGTAGAGGGAAATTCTGCTGTTGGCTTTTTCATTGGGAGTTCTTTACAGGAACTGGCCCTCATGTTATGTCTGGGCTTACTGTAGTAGATTAGTCATGGGGAGTTGATTCCAAAGAGAGAGGAGATTGGCATGTCTGGACGTTGGGGTTGAAATAGTCTTAGTTAACATTACTTTTGGCACTGGCCACATTTTATATATATATATATATATATATGCAGTCATGATGGAACCGGAAGAGGCATCCCCAAACTGTTTCCACAAAGTTGGGAGCATGAAATTGTCCAGAGTCTCTTGGTCTGCTGAAGCACTAAGAGTTCCTTTCACTGGAACTAAGGGGCGTAGCCCAACTCCTGAACACCACCCCCACACCATAATCCCCCCTCCACCAAACTTTACACTCGGCACAGTGCAGTCAGACAAGCACCGTTCTCCTGGCTACTGCCAAACCTGCCAGACTGGGAAGCGTGATTGGTCACTCCAGAGTCCAGTGGTGGAGCTTTACACCACTGCAGTCCACGCTCTGCACTGCGTTCGGTAATGTAAGGCATGGATGCAGCTGCTCGGCCATGGAAACCCATTCCATGAAGCTCTATGCACTGTTCCTGAGCTGATCTGAAGGCCACATGAAGTTTGGAGGTCTGTAGTGATTGCACACTATATGCCACAGCATCCGCTGACCCGACTCTGCCATTGCACGTGGTCTACCATTCGTGGCTAAGTTGCTGTCGTTCCCGATCACTCACACTTAGCTGTAATCGCACTGACGGTGGACTGTGGAGTATTTAGTAGGGAGAAAATTTCACCACTGGACTTGTTGCACAGGTGGCATCCTGGCCCCGGCACCACGCTGGAATTCACTGAGCTCCTGAGAGCGACCCATTCTCTCACTAACATCTGTAGGAGCAGTCTGCATGCCTAGGGGCTTGGTTTTATACACCTGTGCCCATGGAAGTGACTGGAACACCTGAATTTAATGATTTGGATGGGTGGAGTTATAAAGTGTATATATAGGGTATAGGGATAAGGCTAGTTTAATAATGCGGTCCAGTTCGTTCTCCACCCATCGTTCTTCAATCAGCTTATACCTCCATTCATGTTTCTCAGCGAGGCAGATAAAGTTTAATAGCAGTTAGCTGCTCCCTAAAGTTTTCTGATATGAGACGGCAGCTCTCTGAATGCGGCACTAAGTACCGGCTCCGATTTACATAAAGACGTCATAAATTGTCGCTCTTCCAGGAGGGCGGAGGAAGCCAGTGTCTTTTCCGCTTATTACGCTGATGATTTATGATTAGTGTGACTGACGGCAGCGAGGGTATTATTGCGAAAGAGGGGCAGGGATTGTGGCTTAGTAATGGCTGCTGGGAACATTTAGTGAAAGGGGCGCCGTTTCAGGCGAGCCCGAGACGTCCTGAAGACGCTTCAGGTCAGAACCTGCTGTTAACGCGATGCTAGTTGGAGAGCACACCGCGTGCACGGGCGCTGATTAGTTTGTCAGTCATTTTCCTCTACGGGACTATTCAAATGGCTCGGTGAATGGGAACCAATCATTTAGCGATTATTTCCCTCATAAATGGATGTTCCAGGCAGGCTGTGCTGTTTATGAGCCCATGGCTAAGATGCACCAGCCTTGAGTGCTTCAGCGTAGTGGGAGGTGGAGCAGGGAGTTAATAAGCAACACTGTCGAGGAGCTGAATGGACGCCGGTCCCTGAACTCGGCGATGAATCTTTAAGAGAGGGAAGAGCTCAAGCTGCAGCTTATTCCTAATTGATGCACCAGAGCTAAAAAAGAAATCACAGGGAGGGATCGCAACAGCTGTGGAGGAGAGAGAGAGAGAGAGAGAGAGAGAGAGAGAGAGAGTGAGATGGAGAGGGAGAGAGAGAGAGTGAAAGAGAGAGAGAGAGAGAGAGAGAGAGAAGAGGGCAGGGGTAAGAGAGAGGAAGACAAAAAAAGAGAGGGAGAAAGAAAGTGGGAAGAGAAAGAAAGAAGAGGAGAATGAGCAGAGAAAGAGAGATGAGGAAAGAGAAGGAAGACAGGGAGAGAAAGGTTTACAGAGAGGGAGGGGAGAGAGGAAAACGGGTAAAGAAAGAGATTTGGATGACAGAGGAGAAGCAGGATAGAAGAAGAGAAAAGAACAGAGAAAAACGAGAGGGAGCGAGAGAGAAGCCAAAGAGAGAGGAAGAAAGGTAGAAGAGAAATAATGTGGAAGTGGGAGAGAAAGAAAGGGAGAGGTAGAGAAAGAGAAGATAAGAGACAAGAGCAGAGGGAAATGTGGAAATAAGAAACAGAATGACAGAAGGAAGGATGAAAAGAAAGGATGGATGACAAAGAAAGAGAAATTTCAGAGAGGAGGAATAAAAAAGGAAAAGAAGGAAAGAAGAGGAAAACAGGAAGACAGCAGAGAAAGATGGCGTGAAGGCTTTAGAGAGAGAGAGAGAGAGAGAGAGAGAGAGAGAGAGAGAGAGAGAGAGGTGAGATCTTATTGTTGTTAGTTGTGTTAGTATGATGAATAACTCATACAAGTTATAACACATTTATTATGCATTATTACATGTTTATTATAATAAATGCATCATGATACATATGCAATGCACGATACAGTGGATGTTATAATGCCTTCATAAGGAATTCATAACATGGTTATAAAGTGTACACGTCTGTAAGTCAAAACAGCGGTTCTGAAATTCGAGTGAGTAGGTGTGGGAGAAGAACCAGGATCTGATCTCGCTCAGCAGGTGGTGTAGACTGAGTCCTGTTCCAGGGTTATCCCACGGTCATTCCACGGACCTTCTGTGGTCCTTCCAGGGACGGTTTGCTGCACGGTAAACTCTTATTAGCAGTGACGGACAGTCTGACTCAGGACACAGCTTTAACACGACAGTGACAAATTCATATCCTGTGAAGTGAGAAGCTACAGCACACAACATACACAACATACACAACATACACAACACACGGCCCCTGAACTGGCCCCACGTCTGCAGCAGGGGCTGATGGGTAAAGGGGGATATGGATGCCCCGAGGCAGTACAGCAGCAATGCTACAACTGATGGAGCCAGAGCCCACGTCAGAGTGGGAGCACCAGCAATGAGAGAGAGAAAGAGAGAGAGGGGTGGACGAACAGAAAGAGAGATAAAAAGGGAAATGAAGAGAGAGAGAGAGAGAGAGAGAGAGAGAGAGAGAGAGAGAGAGAGAGAACAAAAGGGGAAAAAGTTGGGGGAAATAAAGAAGGACAGAGAGCAATGATGCAACAAGGACAGAGAGAGAGAGAGAGAGAAGGAGATAGAGGAAAAAGACAAGGAAGAAAAAGGCAAGGACAGCAAAGGGGAAAGAACAAAAGGAATTTGGAAAAGGTGAGAGAGAGCGAGAGAGAGAGAGAGAGAGAGAGAGAGAGAGAAGGAGACAGAGGAAAAAGACAAGGAAGGAAAAAGACAAGGACAGCAAAGGGGAAAGAACAAAAGGAATTTGGAAAAGGTGAGAGAGAGAGAGAGAGAGAGAGAGAGAGCAAGTGAGAAAGAAAAATATAATGGGAAACAGGAAGGAAAAAAGAAGCATATTTAGAAAAGGTAAAGGTGAAAGAAAAAGATAGAGGGAGTGGAAGAAGAGCAAAATAGAAAACTATGGGAAAGAGACCAATGACATGGGAGAGTAACAGACAGAGGGAGAGGAAAAAAGAGAGTCAGAGAAAAGAGAGGGAGAGGAAAAGAGAGAGGGAGGTAAAAGAAAGAAGGAGGGAAAAGAGAGAGGGAGAGGAAAAGAAAAAGAAAGAGAGGAAATACAGAGGGAGAGGAACAGACAGAGGGAGAGGAAAAAAGAGAGGCAGCGAAAAGAGAGGGAGAGGAAATGAGAGAGGGAGAGAAAAGAGAAAGGGAGAAGGGAAAGAGAAAGGGAGAGAAAAAAGAAAGGGAGAGGAAAAAAGAAAGGCAGAGAAAAGTGAGGGAGAGGAAAAGAGAGAGGGAGAGGAAAAGAGAGAGGGAGAGAAGAAGGCATGCCGAGATGGAAAAAGAGGACAAACAAGAGAGTTTATTTAAACTACTGAGAGCGAGGGATAGAGGGAGGAAGAGCGAATAAAGGAGATGAAAGACTGTATCCCAGAAAAGGAGCTGGAGCACAGTGAGAACACAAAGGGCAAGACAGGGAGCAACTGGAGGAGGAGTTTTAGGAGGAGAACTGAAGGAGATCCTGTTCGTTTGGTGAGGAGCTTGAGGCTCTGACTGAGACCTTGAGCATATAAAGGAAGCCTTGGCCGGTTCTGCAACGGCACAGCGTGTGTGTGTGGAGGGCGTGTTCCACGACACTCTGGTGTGTGTGTGGAGAGCGTGTTCTGCGGCCGCACGGCGTGTGTGTGTGTGGAGAGCGTGTTCTGCGGCCGCACGGCGTGTGTGTGTGGAGAGCGTGTTCTGCGGCCGCACGGTGTGTGTGTGTGGAGAGCGTGTTCTGCGGCCGCACGGCGTGTGTGTGTGGAGAGCGTGTTCTGCAGCCGCACGGCGTGTGTGTGTGGAGAGCGTGTTCTGCGGCCGCACGGCGTGTGTGTGTGGAGGGCATGTTTTGCTGTTTAGTTCGACTTTGCCTTCAGAAATTCCTCCACGACGGTAAACAAGACGCCTCGCCTCGCCAAAGTCACACAGCAGGGCGGGCAGGGTGACCAGCAGGCCCAGCAAAGTCACCAAAATGATCCCTGCCTAATTACATCTGTGTGAGTGTGTTTGTGTGTGTGTGTGTGTGTGTGTGTGTGTGTGTGTGTGTGTGTGTGTGTGTGTGTTTGTGTGTGTGTGAGTGTGTGTGTGTGTGTGAGTGTGTGTGTGTGTGTGTATCTGTCTGTCTGTTTGGCTGTAAGACTGTTTGTTGGAATTGCTGTCACACTCGTTTACTCTCTCCCTCTCTTTCTCTCCCTCTCTCTGTAAAAGAGGTATTTGTCTGTGTGCTGACACTAATTGGAGAATAGCTTTAGGCTTCCCCTGGGCAGCAGCCTGAGGAGCGCAGCCTTGATTAGTGACATCTTAAGAAAGTTAGAGAGAAAGAGAGTCGGGGATGGGGGGTAGATGGAAGGAGATGAGAAGGACAGGGCAGGATAGGCAATCAAAAGAGAAAATGAAAGAGAAGAAGGAGATAAGGATGGAGGAGAAAGGAAAGAAGGAGGCTAGATTGGGTCTAAAGACAGGGGCGTCTATGTGTTGTTTGCTGTGGAGGAACGGATGACCATGTCGGTCTTTTGATAATAGAAGAACCTTTGTGGTTCTATATACCACCACTTTCAAAGCACGTACTCCATCAACCTGAGGAACCCTTTCACCAGGCACATAAACATTTAAGTACGAACAACAGAACCCTTTAAGAACCCTGTGTGTGTAGATCAAAACTCAACTCAGAGTTACTGTACACCAACACATTACTTACAGCACACTAACGCATTACACTTACTGAGTTACTGTACACCAACACACTACTTACAGCACACTAACGCATTACACTTACTGAGTTACTGTACACCAACACGCTACTTACAGCACACTAACGCATTACACTTACTGAGTTACTGTACACCAACACACTACTTACAGTACACTAACACATTACACTTACTGAGTTACTGTACACCAACACACTACTTACAGCACACTAACGCATTACACTTACTGAGTTACTGTACACCAACACGCTACTTACAGCACACTAACGCATTACACTTACTGAGTTACTGTACACCAACACGCTACTTACAGCACACTAACGCATTACACTTACTGAGTTACTGTACACCAACACGCTACTTACAGCACACTTACACATTACACTTACTGAGTTACTGTACACCAACACGCTACTTACAGCACACTAACGCATTACACTTACTGAGTTACTGTACACCAACACGCTACTTACAGCACACTAACGCATTACACTTACTGAGTTACTGTACACCAACACGCTACTTACAGCACACTAACGCATTACACTTACTGAGTTACTGTACACCAACACACTACTTACAGTACACTAACGCATTACACTTACTGAGTTACTGTACACCAACACACTACTTACAGTACACTAACGCATTACACTTACTGAGTTACTGTACACCAACACACTACTTACAGTACACTAAAGCATAACACTTACTGAGTTACTTTACACCAAAAAACTAAATACAGTACACTAACGCATTACACTTACTGAGTTACTGTACACCAACACACTACTTACAGCACACTAACACACTACACTTACTGAGTTACTGTACACCAACACACTACTTACAGTACACTAACACATTACACTTACTGAGTTACTGTACACCAGCACACTACTTACAGCACACTAACGCATTACACTTACTGAGTTACTGTACACCAACACACTACTTACAGCACACTAACGCATTACACTTACTGAGTTACTGTACACCAACACACTACTTACAGCACACTAACGCATCACACTTACTGAGTTACTGTACACCAACACACTACTTACAGCACACTAACACATCACACTTACTGAGTTACTGTACACCAACACGCTACTTACAGCACACTAACACATTACACTTACTGAGTTACTGTACACCAACACACTACTTACAGCACACTAACACATCACACTTACTGAGTTACTGTACACCAACACGCTACTTACAGCACACTAACACATTACACTTACTGAGTTACTGTACACCAACACGCTACTTACAGCACACTAACACACTACACTTACTGAGTTACTGTACACCAACACACTACTTACAGCACACTAACACATCACACTTACTGAGTTACTGTACACCAACACGCTACTTACAGCACACTAACACATTACACTTACTGAGTTACTGTACACCAACACACTACTTACAGTACACTGTGTGTGTGTGTGTGTGTGTGTGTGTGTGTGTGTGTGTGTGTGTGTGTGTGTGCGTTTGTGTGTATTTGTTTGTGCGTGTGTGTGTGTGTGTGTGTGTCTGTGTGTGTGTGTGTGTGTGTGTGTGTGTGTGTGCATGTGTTTGTTTGTGTGTATGTGTGTGTGTGTATATGTGTGTGTGTATGTGTGTGTGTGATAGACAGGCTGTGGGTTATTTTGAGAAAGGCTTGGCTTTATGTAAATGCTGCTGGTTTCAATGCCTAATTTATGATGGGGGACGCGGCTGAGGGCCTGAATGTAGGACGACATCACTTCCACATGACCTCACCACACACACACACACACACACACACACACACACACACACTGTTAAACCTACACTCAGTCTCAAATCTCAGACGCCCACATACCTTCAGTCTGCCTTCACCAGTATTTAAATATCACTGAGAGATAAAGAGCACGTTGAGCTCAGAGATGTGACAAAAAGCTCACACCATACACGTTACACTCTCTCTCTCTCTCTCTCTCTCTCTCTCTCTCTCTCTCTGTCAAAAACACAATCACTTTATGTCACTAAATATGTTATACATATGAAGAGTATATCTTGGTAAGTGCACACATGTATGACATTTACCTTGAGAAGACAATAAGACATTTACCACCGGGACAAACATCAAAGAGGAGAAACGGAATGAGGAATAAAAGGGTATCTATAAAAGTGAGAGAGGTGACAAGAAATAAAAGAGAAAATGGGTGAACAGGTAAGCAGACGGTCGTCGGCAGTAGAAGGGGTTGTTTTGTAAGCCAGGATCAGCCTCATCACTTTCACCAAGCAGTGGTGTCCTCCATGAGTCATCCTGTTAGTGCCATTGGCAGACGGCTGCACCACGCAGGACTACATACACACAGACTGTTAGAACCACCGTCCCTAACACCACGTCACCGTCACCAAAGACTGCAGTGGTGTCGTACCAGACTGTCATGGAGTGACTCAGAATGGCGGCGGGTCATCTTCAGTGACGAGTCCCGCTTTAGTCTTGGTGGAGACGCCCAACGAATCCGTGTGTGGAGGCACCGTGGTCAGCACCAAGATGAGCGGTTTGTTGTCACACGTCCAGAAGGCCTGGTGTCACTCCACCTCCACCCCTACCGCACCATCTGCAGGAACTGTGTGAGGATGTTCAAGCTGCATGGAATGGATTATCACAGGACACCATTAGGAACCTCTACAGCTCCATACCGAGACATCTGACACTACTTCTGTATGTGTAGCTCAATAAATATTGATCATATCAGTCTAAATATATCATCAGTTATTGATCCTGGTCACCTTTATCTTCCTTCCCAACAGCACTGCAACCCCACACCTCCTTCTGGGTGCAGCTGTTCTTTTGATATTGCGTGTAAATCTCCATTTAAGCCTAATTTGATTTAAAAGTTCAGGTTAGTAAATATTCATGATGTACCGACCAATAGAATCGCTCCAAACCTGCTTAGAACTAAACCTTGTTCTATCAGCTCCACTGCAGGGTAAGAAAGCTGCTCCATCCTCCTGTACAGCTCCACTCTGGAGGTTTTTAAGGTGGACTGAATAATTCCATGAGTGATATTTTCTACTTTGGCATCTTCACTTTTATTCTCCAGTAGAGTATTATGATAAACCCGAGGAGAACCTTCTATGAAGAGTCGTGTCTAAACGTTTGACTGGCAGTGTGTGTGCATGACCGTCACTGTGCACCAAGCCAGCTCCATAATGACATGGTTTGAGAAGTTTGGAGCCTTGACCTCAGCCCTACTGAACACCTTTGGGATGAATTGGCCAGGCCTTCTCGTCCAACATCAGTCACCATCTGACCTCACAAATGCTCTCTAGACTGAACAGGCACATATACCGGTGTAACAAGCTGTTAGCATGTCTAGCCATGCTGGATTTAATAGCCCTGAATGTTCTACCAGGAGCTGGAGGAGATGAAGTCCAGGGCGAGAGGGGTCAGCTTGTAGTCATGCCAGCGAGCTTCTTGATTCTGCTGTTGGAGATGTCCTCATGTTGGCAGACCACGCCCGGTGAGCCTCTCTGCTGTACTGATTATGTGCCGGAGTTTGGCCCGCTCTCGTGTGAGGTGGAGGCACCAAACCAGATGGATATGGACATAGCGAGGATGGACTCGATGAGAAGTGGACCATCAAGGTCAGGGCCAGAATTTCTTCAGCTGTCTCAGTCCTTCTCTCTGACTTTCCCTCTCTTATTCTCTCTCTCTCTGCTTCCCTTCTACTCTCCACTCCTCTGCTATCTCTCTCCCTCTCTCGCCCCCGCTTTCCCTCTCCTCTTCTATCTCACCTCTCATTTTCTTTTCACTTTGCCCTCTCTCTCTCTCTCTCTGACTTTCACCCTCTCTTTACCTTCCTTGCTCCCTCTGTTTATCTCCTTTCCTAATCTCTCTTTCTCTAGGTCTCTCTCTCTCTCTCTCTCAGCCCTCCAGCCTTGCTCTCTTCTCCAAAAGGCTAATTCAAACGCCTCTAATCAATATGCTCACAACTTATTTAACTAATGAGCAGAGGCTGCCAGTGGGGAAGGCATTTGGAGGACCCGCTGTGCGGAGGGCATCCGTGCACGGCTTCTCCAGTCCATAACCTGGGATTTAATGACATCGCTCAGGGAAAACATCAACCAGCTATCAAAATACACAGTATATGAATTCAGATGGATCCGGCACAGTCACACTGAGATACCTAACATAACCAGCCTTATGGCTGAACATTTAGTCACCTCACTTTGAAACAGCTGTCTATCTTCTTTCACACGCCCACTGGATATGGATCAAGGAGCAATGGAAGGTGGTGCAACCAAACAAATAGGGGGCGTCGTATTACCAGAAAGTTGTGGCGTCCATCCCTATAGTAAGAAACAAGGAAATGCACAGTCCCTCTTCACTCCTTACCAGTAAAGAAAAAACATTGCCAGCTCTCCAGTGGTGGAAACCAGCACCAAGGTTAACTTCTCTTCTACTTCTGTTTATATCCCGTCTTTTGTTTGCTGCTACTAAATTGTGGTTGCTGAGAGCGGGTGGTGGTGGCTGCTCGCCAAGACCTTCAGCCAGTGTTGTGTTTACTGCTCCTTTCATTGGCTCCCTGCCCTGGTGGTCAGTTCATCATAAAATTTGAACCCAATGCTATCTGGAATATTTTACAAAACACAAAACAGATGTATAGAAAAATGACAAATATGGAGATCACACTTATTGTAAAAGAACAGCTGCACCCAGAAGGAGGTGTGGGGTTGCGCTGCTGTTGGGAAGAAAGATAAAGGTTACCAGAATCAATAACTGATGCTAAATTTAGACTGATATGATCAATATTTATTGAGCTACACATACAGAAGTCTGTCTCTCAGTATGGCGTCGGGCTGCCGTGTTTGCTAACCCAACACGCCAGACGTCTCGGTATGGAGCTGTAGAGGTTCCTAATGGTGCCCTGTTATAATCCATCCCATGCAGCTTGAACATCCTCACACAGTTCCTGCAGATGGTGCGGTAGGGGTGGAGGTGGAGTGACACCAGGTCTTCTACACCTGTGACGCATGACAACAAACCATTCATCATGCCTCCACACACGGATTCATTGGTCATCTCCACCACAACAAAAGCAGGACCCGCTGCCATTGTGAGTCAACACCATTGGGGACACTGGTGTGGTGTTAAGAGAAGTCATCGCAACGGTCTGCATGCATGGTCACCCACATCTTCTAGCCATCTGCCAATGGTGCTGGCACCAACAAGATGACTCATGGAGGGCATCACCGCTGTGTTGTGTACCAGCTTTGTGGGAAAGCATATTATTAACACATTCTCGTCAATCTAGTCACATTACCAGCTGCTATATCTTGTAATTGGATATAGTTTATAACCACTCCCTATTGTACAACTGAAGTACCTCGTGGCTTAGAAAGCTATTGTGATGACCTGTGTACCAACCTGAATACAGTTCAGAGAAGACGGACAATGTGGAGTGGATGGATCTTGAGGACAATGGACATGGTCGTTAAGTCCAGGGTCTTCCTCAGCAGCTTTCCAATAACGTTTAACCTTCCTCCGCAGTAATGTGCTTTAAACATGCTTTATGTTTGAAATGGAAAGAATGGCTCTCTCCAGACCCGCTGCTACTTAGGCTTTAGTAGCATTGAGATCAAACAGGCCCAACACACTCGTACTGAACATATGTAAAGTGGTTTAGAGCACTTACTGCAAACGCACTAAACACCGCCTTTTCTTCCGCTGCTGAGGACGAAGCACGGAGCCCACACTGGCAGTTATGTGTGTTGTATAATCTTTGTGATGACACCACTTCGTGAATCACCAGGAAGAGATGACCTTGGAAAAGGAGAGAGAGAGCCTGAGAGAGAGAGAAGAGTTGTGGAGAAACAGAAAGAAAGAGAGAGAGAAAGTGGAGAGAGCAGGAAAGGGCAAAAAGAGAAAGAACTGAGGGAAGGAAGAGAAGGAAAAAGCAAGAGCAAAAAGTGGTGAAGATGGATTGCAGAGAACAGAGGGAGTGGTGGTGTTAGAGAGAAAGGGATATGAAAGATAGAGAGGGGAGAGGGAGAGAGTGATAGAAATCAGAAAAATGACTGGTATGGATACAGAGAGCAGGAGGAAGAAAAGCCTGATGTATAGTGAGAGAAAGAGAGAGGGAAGGAGGTTGGGATAGAAACAGTATGAAGAATAGAAAAAGACAGTGAAAAAAAGAATATAGAAAATGAAGAAAGATATAAATGCAAAAAGAGAGAGAGAGAGTGGAGAGGGGGAGTTGTGCCGAGAGAGAGGGGTGGTGGAGTGGCACAGAGAAGAAAGAGTGGTGGAGAGAGACAGAGAGGCAAGAGTGGTCAAGAAATAGATAGGAAGAGGGAATAGTGGGGGAAATAGAGGGAGGGAGGGAGAGAGAGAGGGAGGGAGGGAGAGAGGGAGGGAGGGAGGGCGAGAGGGAGGGAGGGAGGGAATGGAGGAGATTAATGGAGAGGGGAAGATTGGTGAAAAGACAGAGAAGTGGAAGAGTGATGGAAAGAGGGAAGAGTGGCGGAGAAAGGGGAAGACTGGTGGAAATAGAGAAAAGTGGTAGAGTGTTGGAAAAGAGAAGAGTGGTAGAAATAGAGAGAAGGGGAAGATTGGTGGAGAGAGGGAAGAGTGGTGGAAATGGAGAGAAGGGGAAGAGTGTTAGAAAAGGGGAAGAGTGGTGGAGAGAAGGAAGAGTGGTGGAAAGACAGAGAAGTGGATAAGTGATGGAAAGAGGGATGAGTGGTAGAGAGAGAGAAGAGTGGTGGAGAACGGGAAAAGTGATAGAGAGAAGGAAGAAGAGTGGAGAGAGGGAAGAGTGGTGGAAAGAGGGAAGAGTGGTGGAGAAAGGGAAGAGTGGTAGAGAGAGGGAAGAGTGGTAGAGAGAGGGGAGAGTAGTGGAGAGAGGGAACAGTGGTGGAGAAAGGGAAGAGTGGTAGAGAGAGGAAAGAGTGGTGAAGAGAGGGAAGAGTGGTAGAGAGAGGGAAGAGTGGTAGACAGAGGGAAGAGTGGTGGAGAGAGGGAAGAGTGGTAGAGAGAGGGAAGAGTGGTAGAGAGAGGGAAGAGTGGTGGAGAGAGGGAACAGTGGTGGAGAGAGGGAAGAGTGGTGGAGGGAGGGAAGAGTGGTAGAGAGAGGGAAGAGTGGTGGAGAGAGAGAGAACAGTGGTGGAGAGAAGGAAGAGTGGTGGAGAGAGGGAACAGTGGTGGAGAGAGGGAACAGTGGTGGAGAAAGGGAAGAGTGGTAGAGAGAGGGAAGAGTGGTGGAGAAAGGGAAGAGTGGTAGAGAGAGGGAAGAGTGGTAGAGAGAGGGAAGAGTGGTGGAGAGAGAGGGAAGAGTGTTGGAGAGAGAGGGAAGAGTGGTGGAGAGAGGGAACAGTGGTGGAGAGAGGGAACAGTGGTGGAGAGAGGGAAGAGTGGTAGAGAGAGGGAAGAGTGTGGAGTGAGGAGAAGAGTGGAAGAGTGGTAGAGTGGAGAGAGGGAAGAGTGAAAGGAAGAGAGTAGAGAGAGGGAAGAGTGTTGGAGAGAGAGGGAAGAGTGGTGGAGAGAGGGAAGAGTGGTAGAGAGAGGGAAGAGTGGTGGAGAGAGGGAAGAGT
>JAMWET010006798.1:40000-62595 GCA_024036415.1 Prochilodus magdalenae
TGTATTTTAGTCCTAGCTATGCTAATACATTTATTTAGGTACGTGTCTAACAGTGCTAGGCCGTTCTTAGTAGTCCATACCTCTGCCAGCAGGGAACAAGGCAGCTCCGGAGCTTTCCAAGAATTATTTTCTCCTCTGAAATGAAATTAAGTAGGCTCCGTCGGGCGTTTTCTGTTCGTGCAATGGTTATTCTTATCTTGGCAATAAAATGGCCCATAAAATGATCCTGCACATTTGAAATCCGGCCACTGCCTGTAGCTTCTAATTACAGCCGTACGGCGTAAATAGGCCTGATGATTTGCGTAACAACTTTGCGAAACCTCCGTTTTATTTCCTCCCACTTCGCTCCTGCCTGCAGTGTTTAGGCTGAGCATTTGTTAGTGTTGTTCCTACACTTGAGCTCTAGTTTAATTAGAGATAAATGGCGTTGAGATACGAGCACAGTGCCCAAAACCCTTTACAGGAAGAAAAAAGAAAAAGGGAACATCTCGGTCCTGGCATCTGTTGCCAAAGAGCGCTCTTGTAAAACAAGACAGCGGGCCTAAAAATGTAACCGAGCCCTCGTTCTTGATGGGAGAGAAGACAAGCGAAAGGGAATTTCCCCCCCTTTACATATAAAGCTGTGATAAAATCCGTGTTAAAATATTCTCCGCTCCCCCTTGACACCTTTGAAATACAGCGCTGTCAATTTTTTTTACCCCTTCCCTCCCCCTCCTCCCGACGTACACACCATGCACTCTATTTTAATCATAGCTTTCTGCTAGTGAGCCTTAATGCACCCTGCTTGAACCCTTCCTTGACTGGCATGGCAGCCGTAGGGAGCAGCAGCTTAGTGAGTTCAGAAAGGCCAACTATTAAGTGTGACAGGCTAACTCTTCAAAGCTCCCGCGTCTCGTTACAGCACACCGCAGGAGTCGGAAATAAATAAATAACCTTTTTTTATATGGGGAAAAAAAAGAAATAATAAAAAAAAAAAGCGCAGAGGAAAGAAATTCAACATTCTGACATTCGGTTTGTCTAACAATGTGCCGACTGCCTGGGATTTAAAAGATTAAAATGTCTCGATTTTTTTTCCCTCCCAGTTCCCATCTCATTAGAACGCGTCTTTTGTGACTTATCATTGTCAAGTGTATTTGAAACCTTTGTGTTTCATGCGGGTTGATAGTAATTTGCATTCCTTTGCCAGAAACATCTTGTTTCGCTTGTCAGTACAGAGGCACTCTTCGCTTTCTCTTTCGTACATATCTAAATTGAGGCTTACACGTTTTGCACTCCGTGTAGTCTAACGGCTCGATACGCCGCCATATAGCCCCTTAAGCTCTGCTAGCAGCACTCCATATCCAAGCCCGGTTGGGAAAGATGCTAACCTGTAATCAAATGTGGCTTTTTCCACAGATAGAGTGGTAATGAGAGGTTCAGTTCGGCTTAACCAATTCTGAAGGCCGCCGCATGCCAGACAGCTCTAACACAGGATGTGTCACAGTCAGAGCCACAATAAACATGGGGCTCTTTATAACAGCCTGTTCATATAGGTTTAATAGAATTAGCCTTAGCCTTGATTAGCAGTTACCATGTTCATAGCATTTGGTATCACCTGAGGTAATACAAACACCAGGCCAAGGTGGCATACTGGAGGCGGGCTGATCAGTGTGTTTGGAGGTGGGCGATACCAACCGGCACTTTTTCGGCACAACTGGCCGATAACTTCAACGTCAACAACTCATTATTTTAGCCACTCATTTATTTTAGTGAAATATGATTCAAATGCACATGCCCAGCATGTACTCAACCCTTCCGATTGGGATCCAGGTATCTATTTGTAAAGGAGTTTTAGTTTACAACATTCCAAAATGAATTAAAACTAGGAAAGTGCACTTCCTGAAGGAAACGCGGAATGGTTGCACAACCTAATGGGTTCCCACTTCCTGCAGTTGGGATGGGAGGAATGAGGGATGAATAAATGACACCTAGAGTGCTGTATGTCTGTGGATTAGGGTTTGGATATCTTCCCTGAGTGAGTACATGCAGTTTGGTGGCTGTGGGTTAAAGGAAGATAAAGGCTTTGGGTAAGTCTATGGTGTCTACATAGTCAAGGTCACATCAACATTGGCTTCGTGCTTGGGGGTCTGCCTTGAGATGGCATATCAGAAATGGTGTCTCTGGGTCAAGCAAAAGTACAGTAGATGGAGTTTTCCATCCCATGTATTCTTAATAGGAAAAAAAATCGTGGAAAATCTGTTGCTATGCAGAAACCATGCATCCAATTGAAAAGCTCAATAACTGTGGGACTTTTTAGCTTGTTCAAAAACATGTATCTCAAAGTTGCAAATATCAAATATGATATAAATGCATATGCAAAGCAAGTACATAGCCCCTCCGATTGGGAATGGAATCGGATCCAGGCGTTTACATGGCTATTAATCTTTTAATGACCCATCTTGTTCAATTGGATAGACATGGTATGTGGAATAAGCTCAATCAAACTAGTCTAGTCAGACTGGGGCATATACAAGGAAGCATTCAGTTGTGATTGAGCTCTCAGTCGGATTACTAACTGATTATCAGACTGCATGTAAACGTGGCTAATGACTCTGAGCACCACTTAGCTTCTTTGTATTTCTGCACTGAATCCAATCCGGCTCATGTGGAAATCCCGCCCTATGTACTGTACATCTTTGTTTCCAGTCTGGATGCCTTTATGTGGATGTTTGGAGGAGCCAGCCGGAATACAAGCAGGTAAAATACCCCTAGCTGTGGCCAGCTTTGTCTGCAGAACATATCAGATGCTCCATTTCCATGTGGACTGAGATGAATATCTTGAGCTTGATATTTATAGGCCCTTCAACCGTGATGCTTCCTGTGTCTTATGGTGTTGCTTTGTACAACATGCCAGGGGCGTAGCTACAGGGGGGCCTGGGGGGGCCTATACTGTCTCACTTGGAAGCCAGGACCTCCCAGATATCTGACTACTCAAATCCAAAGAAGCCTTCCATTGAAACAAAACCTCTCCATTCGGTGGGCACTCTGTACTAGGCATTTCCATGGCTGCATGGTACGGACTTGGTGCATTTTGGGCAGCGTCAACCTCTAACCATGCACCACCAAAATGAAAGTCATATGCAAGTGTACTCTGGTAAACTCCATGCTTTGTTTACTGGACAAAACATGAGCCTCCACAAGCACAAATAACAGCTGTGATTGGATTTGGCATATACTGGACAAGCTGAATGGGATAAATGGGATTAATGGGACTCTATGGGGGAAAGAGAGATGGGTCAGTGCAGGTCAATAGACGGAAAACAGGAAGTAGGTCACATCAAGGTCCACACACCCTAGCATCAAAGAACTGGCATTTTACTGGCTGTTCCAGGTAGTCCAACAGATTTCCAAAAGGACTCAAATCTGGGAATTGTGTGGGCCAGTCCAGAAGTGTGCATCCTCCTGAATCGGTCCCATCTACAGCCCTGTGAATGTGAGAATGGTAATCTCGGACTACAGGGATAAGTAAGATATGTCAGTAAGACCATGAGCTATAGGGGAAACCTAGTTGTCCGGCAGCTGAGTATAGGCCCTGTGGTTCAAATGTACGGTCACGTCAACCACAGAACCCATACCCACCTAATTAAAGCCCCCCCAGAACATCACAGAGGGGGACCCAACCTTTAGCCTATGATGCTATCCGCCACCGCAAGTTTACTCCAATGATAGATCCTAATAAAAGAAGTCGGAGCGACTGGTGGGACGGAACGAAACAGCGCTCACAGCTGTGTTTGTGGGAATTAGCAGCTTGTGTGTGAGCTGGCCAGTGCTGGTAAAGGACAGGCGCTTTGGGAATATCTACAGAACGAGGGCAGCTATTGACTGGGCGAGCGAAGAGAGAGGGAGAGAGAAATAGTGGCATTTAGCTAGTTTTAACTCAAATTAGACCCGGAGAAAATGGCAACAGACCATGTGGACTGGATGAAGGTTAATCCAGTTAAAGTGTTGGAGTGTGTGCTCAGGGTGTGTGTGTAAATATGTGTGTATATGCCTGTGTATGTGTCTGTGTGTGTGTAAGGGGCTGGGAAACGAGGGCTTGTTTGTATCTACAGTGTGCTGGAGCTGATGTTGGGAAAGAAAAGGTCTCTCTGCACTGCGGAAGGTTTTGCTAATGCCAGGCGAGCGTAAGGAAGGATTAGAGGGCAAACCGGTGATTAGGGAAATGGATGCCGTGAGACTGTAATATGCGAGCCGGAATCAAACGGCAGCACATATTTTTTTATTATTTATTTAATCATTTTTTTATGATTACGCTATCATACAAAGCCCCCATCATGAACATTGAGACTACAGAGCCTGACACATCGGGGATTGAGGACCTAACCACCTATGCACTGTGTGTGCGCGTGTTCTCAGTCCGGTATTTGTGGAGATTAGCCAACATGTGTCACAGATATGTAATCCAAAGCTAATGCTGGCTTAAAAGAGGCCAGTTACCGCACATGTGTGGAATCGGGAATTACTCAGGGTGTGTAGTTCTGCCTCAGATTGAGGTTTAAGGGCATCTATGCCCAAACTCCGTGTTGTTTTGGCCTCTGTTTAAATGTGTATAATAATTAATTGTAAAATTTAATTGTAAGAAAATTGTAAAAAAAAAAAAAAAAATTGTAAAAAAATTGTAAAATTGAATTGTTTTAGTAGAAAGGATTCCAAAACACTAGGAAAGTGCATTTCCTGAAGGAAACAAGTAATGGTTCGTATTGCTAGTCTGTGGTTGCAGGGGGAGTAATGAGAAATTAATGATTATGTAACTAACTATGTAATGAATATGTAATTACACCACTGGTTATTACTCTGCAGTAATAACAAGGCTTCTAGGGGTCAAACATTAGAGGGCCCTCACCACGATACACTTTTAGTGAGGATGTGTGAGGCAAATTAGAAATGAGTGATTTGAAGAGTGCCACGTTTACAGTTAAAACAGCGCTCGTCATGGAATCGCTTCTTTTCACCCGGAGCGTTCGCTCGGGGCTGTGCTTCGGGATGCAGGCAGCTGATAGGCTTTTATTTTTCCCTGTAAAAGAATGTTTCATCGCATTGTTCTGGTCCGACACCTCTCAAACACGCGTGCACGAAAAGGAACGGCGTTCCGGCTAAAAAGCAAAGTCATTATCCTCCGATGGCGACAGCACTGTTTGAAAATGACATTGGCTTTTAATGTGGCGCAAGTCAATTTCGGAGTATGAAAGGACTTGTGGGAAGATAATACCGGGCCAATTTACACTCAATTGAAATGTGTGTTTCCTTTTGAATTTGCCCCAATTCCATTCCCTCTTCCAGAAGGGCCCGTGCTGAATAGCGAAAGCCGCGTTTTGGGGGGAATTAGAGTCCTTCTTTTACAATTGCGATATGAAGCCTTCATCTTAGCTTATCCGCTTCCTGTGTGCTTCCTTTGTGGCAAGACGGGCCCTCGCTTCTCCGGAGAGGTGATACACAGTAATAAAAAGATAAAGAAACAAAAACTTTAACAAACACAGACTTCAACTTACCGTTATTCCATGATTCTGTGATTCCGTAAAGGTTCCGTATCGCTGAGGGATGTGCTTTCCTAAGATTTGCATGTAAAACAGTTTGACGTACTATGTAAACATGGAATGTGAAGGAAGTGGATCTGTGTTTGCCCTATAGAGTGCACTGGAAGTGTCCCTGGAGTGCAGAGAATGATCCACCATCCAAATCATACCTGCTCTGTAGGGGGGTCCTGCCCACTGGAGGTAGCACAGGTATACAGTATAAAGACACATATTTATACACAGGTAACACAGTATAAAGATCAGAATCAGAATCAAGCTTTACTGAGAGACTACAGTCGGTCACTGTAGAACTACAGAGTGCTCCCATGTGGTAAGTAGAGCTGATACAATTGCTCAGTGTGTGTAGAAACAAAGAGGTGTTCCTGTTAACCCTTTTACTGTCTTCTCAACCATTTGGTAGAGCACAGTTTGAGTCACTCTATATTAAAGAAGATTATGTTTGTGCCATCTCTACCAATCAGCTGTAAACCTGGAGGACTCTTTAAATAGATATGCCTTTACTGTTCACATCTGAAGAGGAAGCAATGAACCAGTAAATCACTCCACACATGTTTTAGGTGGACTTTTTGAAAGTTAGCATATATTTTTTTTCTTTTTTACAGTTCCGGAGCTTTTAATGAACAGAATTATCAAATTTTATACATTAACACTCTCCAGTCATATGCCAGTATATATCACTTACATTTACGGTATTTAGCTGATGCTCTTATCCAGAGCGACTTACAAGGTTAATCATTTTACAAGTAGGCCAGTGTAGTGTAGAGTCTTGCCCACAGACTCTTATTGGTGGAGCACAGCATAGTCACTGAGCCCGGGATTCAAACTCTAGTCTCCCACGTGTGGTGGTGGCTACTTGGCGGGTAGTGGTGTTATCCGCTGAGCTACCCCAACTACACTTTATTGATGACTATGCATAATGGTTCGAAATCGCTGTATTGACTGGATCATTTGTCAGGACCTGAGAGATTTTACTGAACTGAGATAATCTGTTTTTAGCCATCATTCGCCAGTGAGCTGGAATGCTAAAAATAGGCTTACTGTTTTTTCTACTTATTACTTTTAATAATCATTTTATTTGTCTGTTTATTTCTCCATGAATACAAATTAATTCAATTATTCATTCATTTATTTATATTTATTTATATTCAGATTTTATTATTATTGTGTTTTTCCCATTCACTAATTCACTCCTAATTATTCTCTTAATTATTTTACAATTTATCTTGTTTGAGTTTATTCATTTGTTCTATGTTGCCTTTCTTTTATTTAGTTTTCCAAATTAAAATCCATTTTAAATTCTTTTACAGCCACTTAAGATACATGGCTATATTGACAATTAGGGTCAATCATGATATATGTCCAAGTGAAAATAAATGTAACTGAAAGTGAAATGAAGATTTTAACATTAAGGATTAAAGTACTTAGTAAATGTGCTTACAAAACTAGAAGATTGTTCAGATTGAGGTGACCCTTGCATTAAATGTTGCACCGCCACATGTTTAAAAAAATCAGTAAGTTGGAGTAGCCACTACAATGGCATCCTTGATATCAGTAGCTCAGTCATGGATGTCAGTATTAGTGGATGCTAGTCGTGGGCTGGAGGTTAAGGGACCAGCCTTGTGATCGGAGGTTCAGTAGCTTGATTCTCTGAACCAGAAGACATGACTGAGGTGCCCTTGAGCAAGGCACCTAATCCCCCTACTGCTCCCTGGGTGCCATGGATAGGGCTGCCCACCGCTCCGGGCACATGTTCTCACTGTGGAGGCTGAATTCCTCTGTCTGTGAGCATGATTGACAAAAATGTCTGTAATCTAATCTCAGCTCAGAATGTGGTGCCTTTTCTATCCGAGTAGGAAGTGCACAAGTTTCAGGAGCGCTCCTTAGTTGCTTAGGCACGTTTTCATCTGAACGCCTCCTAAAACGTAAAGACAACCAAAATATAGAATATAAGCCCTTTAAATATCTGCTGGCATTTCAAATCTCTAGAGAACAATAAGGAGGAAGAAGGAAAGGAGGTTCGTACATGATCGTTTCCATGTTGCATGGCCCAGGGGGGAGTCGTTCAGACGAGCGTTTGAGGGGAGACGTCTGGATGTCGGAGTGTGTAATTAGAGCACCTAGTTTCTAAATCTGGGGCAACATTTAATAGCGGCAAAGTGTTCCTGATTGTAAACCAACAGCCCAACAAAATCTGTTTCTTATTCAATCAGTGCCGAAGCAAGTAAACAGGCACCAGCTTTAACATGACACACACCTATATATACACACCTATATATATATATATATATATATATACACCATTAAAAGAACAATACAAATAGTTGCACCCAGAAGGACTGGGTTGGATTGACATTTGACACTGGGCCACACCTGTGATGTAAGCAAGGACAGGCCTTGTTGTTGTACCTGACTGACCCAACAGCCGAGATTGCCGACATTCAGAAAGCAGATGAGGTGTCCTCCATGGGTCCTCCTGTTAGTGTCAGCACCACACTGGACTACATGCATGCAGACCGTTACAAAGACTGGCCTGAACAACACGTCACCGTCACCAAAAACTACATTTTCAGTGACGCTTTTGTCTTGGTGGTGATGACCAACGAATCAATGGAGGCACCGTGGTCAACACCAAGATGAACGGTTAAGAGAACCAGCCTGATTAGAGGGTCACCAGCTTGATTCCCTGAACCAGAAGACATGACTGATCCCTAATACATGACTGAATCCCCCTACTGCTCCCTGGGTGCCGTGGATGGGCTGCCCACTGCTCCGGGCACATGGGCTCACTCTGGAGGCTGAATTGAACACCAAGATGAGCGGTTTATTGTCACACACCACATGTCCAGAAGGCCTGGTGTCACTCCACCTCCACCTCTACCGCACCATCTGCAGGAACTGTGTGAGGATGTTCAAGCTACATGGGATGGATTATCACAGGACCCAATTAGGAACCTCTACAACTCTTTTCGAGATGTCCGTCCCGACGCCGTACTGGGAGACAGACTTCTGTATGTGTAGCTCAATAAATATTGATCATATCTGTCTAAATTTATCATCAGTTATTGATCCTGGTAACCTTTATGTTCCTTCCCAACAGCACCGCAATCCCACACCTCCTTCTGTGTGCAGCTGTTCTTTGAATGATGAGTGTGTATGCACCTGTAAAGCACAGTTAGCAGCTTCAGTCCAGGTTTAGCCCCTATGTGTTATAAGAGTTGAGCTCATTTGACTGACACGCCACCCACACAGTGATAAAGAAAAGGTCTCTCTCTCTCTCTCTCTCTCTCTCTCTCTCTCTCTCTCTCTCTCTCTCACTCTCTCTCTCTCTCTCTCTCTCTCTCTCTCTCTCTCTCTCTCTCTCTCTCTGTTCTCTCTCTCTCCCGCACACACACACCTTGCTTTGTCACTTTTCATCATGAAGCAGAATCAATGTGCAGGGCTCTCCGGGCCAGTCTCTTCTAATCATGCAGAGAGATAGAGACAGAGAGAGAAAGAGAAGGAGAGAAAGAGGGAGAAAAGTTCCCACCCACTCCCTCTCTTTCTGTTCTTGTACTTAACTCTTGTCCTATCCACTCTTCTTCTTTCTTCTATTCTTTCTTTCTCAAAAACATCTCTTCGCTCCCCCTCCTTCCTGCTGTATTTCTTCTTTTTCTTTTTGTCTCATTATCCAGTCCTGCTCTCTGCACTGCTGTCTGCCTGTTAAGAGGTAGAGAAAGAGGGAGAGAGAGAGAGAGAGAGACCAGGGCCCTTCATCACGTATACAATATACACGGAGACTAAAAACACAGACCATAAAGAGACGGGGGCGTCCACAATAAGAAGAGAACAGACGGATGCAGACAGGTGCCAAATAACAAACTATCTGAAACTGATGGTGAAAGAATGTAGGAGACTGATGGATACATGGCTGTCATCAACGTTGTCAGCATCATAACACCACATAACATGACTTGATGCCCCCACCTTCTACGTCATATATTGCGCTTGCTTATGTATGTACAGCAGTCATGTTCATCTTAAATGTTGTTCCTGTGAGCAGCACAATGAAATGACACTAACTGATATATTTCACTAATATGTAAGATATTAATACAGTCCATAATATCTACATACACTCAATATCAAAAGAACAGCTGCACCCAGAAGGAGGTGTGGGAGTGCGGTGCTGTTGGGAAGGAAGATAAAGGTGACCAGGATCAAAAACTGATGATAAATTTAGACTGATATGATCAATATTTATTGAGCTGCACATACAGAAGTCTGTCTCTTAGTATGGCGTTGGGCCGCCGTGTTTGCTAACCCAACATGCCAGACGTCTCGGTATGGAGCTGTAGAGGTTCCTAATGGTGTCCTGTGATAATCCATCCCATGCAGCTTGAACATCCTCACACAGTTCCTGCAGATGGTGCGGTAGGGGTGGAGGTGGAGTGACACCAGGCCTTCTGGACGTGTGACGTGTGACAACAAACCGTTCATCTTGGCGCTGACCACGGTGCCTCCACACACGGATTCGTTGGGCGTCTCCACCAAGACAAAAGCGGGACTCGTCACTGAAGATGACCTGCTGCCATTCTGAGTCACTCCATGACAGTCTTGTCACCAACATCATCTAATTAATAATCTTTATCAGTATCATCGTCGCCAGCATCATCATTCTTGTCGCCATCACTGTCACAGCATCACCATCAACACCCTCGTCATTGCCATTGTATAATCATCATAATACCATCTTCCCCATCGTCATCCGCAACACCCTACTCCGTCTACTAATGATCATCTTCATCACCATATACCATAATACCACCATCTTCGTCTTCATTATCGTCTTTACCATTATCATTATCACACCCATCAACATCACCGTTAGCGCCAACATGGTCTTCATGGCAACCTTAGCCATCACCATCATCATCATCGCCATAATTGTGAGTGCCATAATCCCTGTTGTCATCATCACTATCACATCATTGTCATTATATGGTCACCATTATCATCTTCACCATCAACCATCTGCAACATCCTCTTCCTCCACCTCGTCATCATCATCATAATCATCACCACCACTGTCAATACTGTCATCATCATTGGCTTCATCGTTGTCATCATCATCATCCTCATATAAATCAACATCACCGTTACTGTCAACATGATCATCATTACATCCTTCATCATCGTCTTCATCAGCACCATCATCATCACTATAATCTTCATTGTCATCGTTATTACTGGCACCATCACGTCATCATGATCATCATCATATAATCATAATCATCTTCACCATCGACATCCACAGCATCCTCTTCCTCCACCTCCTAATTATCATCACCACCACTAATGTCATCACTAACATCATCACCATCTGTGTCATCATCATCATCGTCGTCTTAACCACCGTCATCTTCAGCCTGCTGCTCCTTCCAGTTATCATCATCATCATCAATAGCGTCATCACCATCATTATGACTGGCATCCACAGCCTTACACTGTTCCAACACACACACACACACACACACACACACACACACACACACACACTCATACACACACATGCAAACACACACATACACTCATACACATGCACACTCAACATACACACACACACACAGACACACACACACACAAACACACACACACACACACACACACACACACACACACACACACACTCATACACATGCACACTCAACATACACACACACACACACACACACACACACACTCATACACACACAAACACACACACACACACACACACACACACACACACACACACACACACACACACACACACACACACACACACACACACACACACACACACACACACTCATACACATGCACACTCAACATACACACACACACACACACACACACACTCATACACACACAAACACACACACACACACACACACACACACACACACATACAAACCTTTTCCTCTCGTCTCCTTTTTAAACAGTCTGCATAACAGAACTGCGAACATTCGCGCAGCGTCGTGTCCATGGCAACCCGCAGTGTGTGTGTGCGTGTGTGAGCTCGGTTAAGTGCTCGGCGGTGGCGTGGATGAGTGGTCAGGTGTGAAATTACAAACTCTGCCCAGAACCCCATCGAGCGTGAACACACACTCACAGACACACACGCAAACTCACACACAGAAAGCGGCTCAGTTCCACAAAAACGTATCAACCACCGAATCATCAGCAACGCACACCACACAGCCACGGGAGCCGCGGGAGGGTGTTCACACAGGCTCCACCACTAAAACAGACAGCAGAGCTGTAAATTCCGAAGACCATTAATCATATTAATTACTCCACAAACATGCTGTGTTGGGTAGCAAAGCGTTTGGTCACGTGACACGTGTGACGTAAGCAAGGACGGGCCTTATCTCTGTACCTGACTGACCCAACACCCACGACTACAGATATTCGTTCAGTAGTGATGCCCTCCATGAGTCATCCTGTTAGTGCCAACACCATCGGCACACGGCTGCACAACTACATGCGTGCTACGATGGCGGCCCTGAACACCACGTCAACATCACCAAAGACTTCAATGGTCTTGCACTAGACTGCCATAGAGTGACTTAACATAGCAGAAGGTCCCACTTTTGTCTTGGTGGAGACGACCAACGAATCCGTGTGTGGAGGCACCGCGGTCAGCACCAAGATGGACGGTTTATTGTCACACCTCTAGAGGCCTGGTGTACTCCACCTCCACCCCTACCGCACCATCTGAAGGAACTGTGTGAGGATATTCAGGCTGCATGGGATGAATCATCACAGGACACCATTAGGAACCTCTACAGCTCCATGCCCAGACGTCTGGCATGCTGGGAAAACTAAAGCATTCTCCAAGCAGCTAATAATGACATGATGAATCATGCTTGTTCATATTAGGTTCCTGCCCATCAATGTTCTCTAACTACAACACTCAGCATGCATTATGCTAATATTTCATAAAACCATTGAGAATCCATTCACCCTGCTGAGCCAGTCTTCCCAGCATCATATATCCAGTTCCTTGTCTGCAGCCTCCCTGATGGCTTAGCAGCAGTTAGCTAGCTATGGCTATATGAAGATTTTGGGAGCCCCGAGGCTATTTTAGTGTTAACATGGGGCATTCTGGGAAAAGCAGAATTGGAATGAAAGTTCGGTAAACAAAGGCTTGCGGACCCAAATTGCCAAAACGTTTGTTTTCACCACTCTGGAGATATTTGGATCCCATATGTACACCCCCAGGCACATATGCTGCAAGCCAAAGCTATACCTGAAGTCTCAGTTTAATCTTTATGTGTACATGGATTTCTTTTTCCAATAGGAGAATAAACAAACAAAAACAAGCCAAAAAATAAATAAATAAAATGAATCGCTCACCGCTGTTCTTCCTCCTAGGGCTGAGAGGAACAGTCGGATAGGATCAACCTCTCCTCGAATCTCAAATATCATGGGACAAAGAAGAACGAGTTTGCGTCTGATGGGTTCTATAAACAGCACCTAAAAGCTGATAAACATGCCGTCTGAACTCCGGAAAGGGGAGAGAAATGAGAGAGATAAGGGAGACAGAAGTTTGTCACGGAGCCACTCTTCTCCAGAGGAGTGTTCTGTAGTCTTCACTACATATTTGCTACCTACATACTCAAGCTCAAACTTACAGGGAAAAAACAAAAGCTGGAGCCGGAGGAGGAAGAAAACTGTCCCCATGCAGCGATGATGCAGCAGTACACTTCACAATAGCGACACTGATGTTGGAATGGGATGTTCTTCGTTCTGGAGAATCTGCACACGAGTGTATGGTCACCATCCCCAACGCCTCCAGCACTGGGCTGTGGAGCAGTGGAACTGTGTTCACTAGCGTGAAGGAGTTCCATCCAGAATGTTGGACATGAGCTGAACTAAACCAGAAGTGATCATCAAAAATCAGTTCCTGACCTCACTAATGGTCTTATAAATGCTGGATGCAATCAAATCCTTACAAAGGTGTTTAAGCATTAAGTATACAGCCTTCCCAGACAAACTAGAGGCTGTTATTGCAGCATAAGAGGAACAAATGTCCTATTAACGTCCTTCATTTCAGGAGAAACAAATATTTTGGCGTATATATTATAAATGATATTTTGGTCATTTGTGCTTAGACCTCCACTTACTTACGTTAACCCTCCTACTCCTGTCTCTTGGTGTACATTAAGGGACAACGTTGGACAACCCTAGAAATCTCAATTATCCATCTATCTATTTTATAATTGTCACTAAACCTCCCTGAACCAAAAAAAAAAAAGAGTCACCCTGCATGTTTAGGTGGTAGTAACTTCAGGCTCCTGCAGATGGAGCTCTACGAGGATGCTGGGGCTATAAAGACCAGCTGGGTGTGAGTAACGGGATCCATAGATTGGGAAGAGGTGCTACAGTGCAGGGAATGTCTAGGGAAAATGTCTTGGGAAAATGGCTTCAGAGCAGATGTTAATGATTGGCTAAAAGGAGTGACTGAGCATGTGGGCGTGGCCAAGACCATAGTGTAAAGGAAGTAGCTGAATCTGCAGGTGTATGGAAGCGTATGGTCGTACGGGTCTACCAGCGGTGGCTAAAATCCAAGTCTACAGGGAATTCTCCTCGGAACTGTGCCAGGGAAGGCATCCACCAAATCTGGACCAACTGACCAACTCTTTTGAGGTGCTACACACTACAGGTGACTCGTTTTTTGTCTGGTCAGCCCTTCTAATAAGCATTGTCAAATCTCACTTAGAGATGGCAGTCGGTAGGAGTACACTGTACATCCACTAATTGGTTGCCAATATTTAATAATAGAGGAATATTGATGGGAATGTTGACTCTCGCTGGCGAATCAGATCTCTAAGATGTCTATGATGACAGGGGTTTACAGACGTTTATGGAATTAGAGAACGCATTTGATTGGCCAGGTTCCTCGTGACCTCGAGCTCAGATCAGCTCTCAGTGCCACATTGCAATGTCCAGTTCATTCCAGTCAAGCAGAAGAAGCGTAATGCCCAACCATCATTCGCATTCTTGCAGGAGTTCATAGGTCATCAGAGAGGAGGCTCAAGAAACTGTAAGCCCTGGCTGCAGATGTGCTGATGTCATTAGCATTCGCGGGAATTACGCACGTACTGTCCTACCGTACTGGTCTCAAAGCTAAAGGGAAGCCATCGTTAGGACATTTTGGCATTGTGGGGGATTCCCAGATAGCCCAATTCGCTGTTTTTGGGATAACATGGCACACTCTACACTCCTGATCCACATTCGATCGTTTCCTGGCATCCCTTCATATTTTCCCGGTGTCCTGTCTGGGGCAGTTGTCCTTGGACACGTGTTCTGATACAGTCTCACGAGGATAAGACTAGAGGACTTGACAACAATCTGCACTGTTGCAGTTACAGCTAAGCAGATGAGTCTAATGAGTCTGCTGTACTGCTCCATATCTCTACAATGGTGGACCAGTCAGCTGGTAGGAGCTGTCATAATTAGATTCTCGTGGACAGGATGTGGAACACACTAGGTCTGATTGTGTTCCTCTGAATCTCACTCACACAACTACAGCACCGTACCACAATTAATCATCGCCACGCACCACGTAAGGGGTGTCACTTGCATATTGATGACTCGATGCACCCCCCCTTATTTGCTCGTCTCATATCTTGGTTCAACAATCCCATTAAGGCCCCAGAGAACTGTTGGTCGACTGTGCGGGATACCGAGGGGCTCTAATACCATATGTCACCTTCAGCAATACTGGTGACAATAGCCGAGATCGCACAGATGCTGGATGTTGTGCTCACGGCTCAGCGCTATACGTGGATGATTGGTGGACTTGTTTCGTGGCTTTGGGGGACCTACGTGTCTGGTGTCGCCTTATAACTTATACTTAATGTTGTGGTATCCTTGTGATGATACACTTAGATCTCTTTTAGCCCAGCGTCTAGTACTGCACAGTGACACTCACGCATCCATAGGATCACTACATCACAGTCACACTGTTAGTGTTTGCTTGTGCTCACGCTCTTGCTGCTGTTTTCGTGGGTGAGAATGGTCCTGTGCGTGTTGTTGCACGCTGTCTTTCCTTCTGTGTCTAGCAGACACACGCCGAGTCCTGCTGTCACACACTGCTATGTTGTAGTCTACACACCTGCTCTACTCGTCTTACCGACAAATTTGTGACTAAGACCTCGTTGTTCAACTCCAGGATCCAGCATAGGACTTCCCACACAAACCCCCCAGTCACACAATACACTGTCAACACACCATCACATCACCTCTATCACCAATACACTCTTCCACAGGGAGACATACTGACAGAGTGTGTCTGGCTGCGAACTCCACCGAGTCGTTCTAGTTCACATCCATAGCTCTATCAATGCAGCCGTTTCCACTTATCGCAGGAGCCTACAGGACTTGTCTAGAGAGCCACATGGCTGTTTTCGCCCGTGTTCTTTACATTTTGTCATTCTACCATTTCAGACAAATAACGATCTTTTGTATTGTACAAGTTCTTTTATGCAAATTGGGCATTACTGAATTAATACACCCATCATCCAAAGAACAGCTAGCACTCCAGTAAGGACTACGGTATGGGAGTGACCTGGTGCTTGTTGGGATAGGATGGACTTATAAACGTGTGACCCAAGGATCTAAATAAGAAACGGATGATCAAATTGAGACTGATTGATCAATTTTATGAGCCTTTACATCATTATCAGACAATGTGTCTGTCCTTCCCAGGACTGGCGTGCGGGCCGCCCGCCTGTTTGCTAACCCAACATTGCCAGACGTCTCGGTACTGGGCTGTAGAGGTTTTTCCTATAATGAACGTCCTGTGATAATCCATCCACCCAGGCCACGCTCTGAAACAATCTCATTTCTCCTTCTCTCTCTCACACAGTCCTGCAGATGGTCGCTGGCTAGTGGGTGGAGCGCTGGATGTGCATCACACCAGGCCTTCTTCGTGACGTTGTCGACAACAAAAACAACACCGTTCATCCTCACACGTGTGGCTGACCAACGGTTATACGTCCGCACTGTCAAATCACACGATTACGTCTGGGCGTGTAGCCACCAAGACACTTAAAGCGCTGGTGTACTCCGTCACTGAGATGACCCGCTGCCATTATGATGTCTCTCCCATTGAGCAGGTTCTGGTTTATGACCCACCACGCAGATCTCTTGGTTGACGGTGACGCTGGTTGTCCAAGGATACAAAGTTAGTCTCTGTGATGCGTTGCACGGGTGCTTGCGGTGTAGGTACTGTGTGGTGTGGTGTGTGTGTTGGTGTGTGGTGTGTGTGTGTGTTTTAGTGTCGTTCATGTGTGTGTTGTGTTTGTGCATTTGTCATATGTGTGTGTCGTGTTGTGTGTGCGTTGCTGTTGTGTGTATGGTGTGTGATTCGGTTGTAGTGTGTGTAGTTTCGGGTTTGTGTTTATGTATAGGGGTGACGCTCTTGTCTGTATGGGTAGTGTGGTGGAGCTTCGTTATGCTGTTGTTGTATTATGTGTTGTGTCGTGTGTGTGTGTATGATAGTGTGTGTCGTGTTTGTGTGATTGTATGTTCTTATATGGTGTGTGTGTGTGTTTGGTATATGGGTGGGGGTATTATGTGGTGGTTGTGTGTTGTTTGTAGTTATAGGTGTGTCTGTCGTGTGTGTGTGATATGTATTCTCAGGGTTGGTGTGTGTCGTGTGTGTGTATATGTGTGGGTGTGAGTGTGGGTGTCGTGTATGTATAGGTGGGTGTGTGTGTTTGTGTATAATGTGGGTGTGGTGTAGTATATGTTGTGTGTCAGTTGCTCTATTTGTGTAGCGTTTGTTGTATATGTGTGTTGGTTGGTGTGTATTGTGTCGTGTGATTGCTTCGTTGTGGTGTGTGTGTTCGTTGTATATGTTGGTGTGTGTGTGTGTGTGTGATGTTGTGGTTTCTGGTATCATGTGTTGCTGTGTGTTGTGTTTGCTTCTGTTCGCTTGTGTGTGGCGACAGTGAAGGCACCAGTAGCAATCAATACTCTTTCTCTCCGTCAATTCACACATTCACGCTTCTTTCCCCACCATCCTCCCTCCCTCTCTCTCTCTAAACAGCCAGGCTGAATAACTCTTTATCCTTCTTTCCACTCAGGAGAATCACCTGTTCTCTGCTGCATTTTGCATGTTCAACGGGCTGCATAAATCGTATAAAATGTACTCCTCAGGTTTGTTGCCTCCCCTTCTCTTGTCTTATCACCGCTATCTGTCATCCCTCTTTTCACTGCCCCCTCATTTTCACCCACTCTCTCTCCATCACGCCTGCCTTGCCATGGCTTCCTGCAGGAACTTCTCCTGTGTCTCTGTATTGTGGACTGATTCATTTCTCTCTCCTTTTCTTTTTCCACCTTCTGTAGACGGTAGTCGTGTCCTATCTCTCGCTTTCTCTTCTGGCGTCTAGAGAACATATATCCTTCATTCTCTTTCCCTTCTTTTTCTATTCCCGTCTCTTTACTTCACTACCTGTCTCTACCTTGTCGCGTTCCCAGTCGACATCGCCTTCTGTCTCCACGCCTGAACTTCTCCTCACTCCTATCACATTGTACTCCCTTATCTTGCCTCTCTCTCTGTTCTCCTTCTCTATGAACACAATCTCTTCTTCTAATCTATGTGCCTGATTACTATGCTTCCTTCTTTTTTATCTATGACTCACTGTCCTTCATCCTTCATTCTCTTATCTTTTTACCATTCTTACGACTTCCTCTTTGCTACCTCTCTTCCACTTCTCTCTTCTACCACCATTTCTTCCGTCTTCATCCTGTACTACTCTCCAGTATGTTTCCTTGCTCTACTTTCTCCACTTCCCATTGCATTCTCGTTCTTCCATCTTTCTCTTTCCCTCTCTCACTCTCTTAGTCTCCTCTGTTCCTTCGGATCTCTATTTCTCTTTTTACAGATCTCTTTTAACCTCTCTTTATCTCTCACCCAAACTCTCTCTCTTTTCTCAATCTCTATTCATTTTTTCTTTTTCCTCTCCCTCCATTACTCTCTTTTTATTTTCCCTCAACTCTTTTTTTCCTCCGCGTGGCATTACTTTCCCTTTTATCTCCACCTCTTTTTTGACCTTCTCTGGTTGGCTTTCTTTCCCTCCTCTCTTCCTGTTTCCTTTCCTTCCTGCCTCTCTTTCCCTGTCCCAGGCCACACCGCCATGTATTTCTCTTTTCATTTCTCTATATCATCGTACACTATATTTTAACCGTCTCCCTTTATCTTTTAGCCTCGCGCTCTTCTCCTCACTGTCACTTTTCTCATCTTCTCTCCTTGGTCTCACTATACTTCTGTACTCCTTGATGTTCTTCTTTTCCGCTCTTCTCTTTTTAGTCCCTCTTCAGTCTCATTCTCTCTCCTTTAGTCGCCCCTCTCTCTTCATTTCTTCAGTGGTTCTTTCTATTCTATCTCTTTGGACCTTTCTCTTTGTCTCTTGCCTATGCCCATCCATCAATCGCCATCATTCTCTCTCTCTGGCGCCACGCTCTCTAACTCTCGGCTTCCGCTCTCTCTCTCAGGTCATATTCAACCTTTCTTTTCTTCGTATTGACCTTTCCCCCTACTCCTCAGTTAACTCTCTATCCTTCTCTCATTCCTTCCTCTCTCTCCTTCCTCCTTTTTACTCTGTGCACTCCTTCAATTTCTCCATCTTTTCTGTTTTTGTTTGTCCTTCTCTCTTCTCCTCTTTTTCGTTTCCCTGCTCTCCCCCTGGTTAGTTCACCCTCTCCAATGCTCTCTCCGTAACCTACGCTCACTTTAGTGTCCTGACTGTTGTTTCTGTTATATTACTGCTCATACTCTCTCTCTCTCTCTCTCTGTCTTTGTACTTCCAGTTCTCTTTCCCTCTCTCACTCTCTCTTAGTGGCTCTCCACTTCTCTCTCTCTCAGTAGCTGGTTAATGGTGTGTTGGAGCATGCTCTCTTGCCCTCTGGAGCGTGGAATCTCCTTTTCACACCTGGCTCTGTCGCCCCGGCGACCACGTCCATGCTGTTGCTTTTCCGGCTGGCTGCTTGGACATGGGGCGTCTGAACCTGCGCTCACACACACACGCTCGGCTGACCCAATGGCCCGCAGGCTGGGACTGGACTGACTGGGTCTGGAGCTTCGCGGCTGGAGGAGCCTGAGGTGTAAGGTCTATGTTTCAGTGCATAGAACAGTTTGGAGTGTGAGGAGACTCTGAGGTGTTCAGTGACACTACAGGCAATCTTATTAATGAACTGAGCACATGGGGTCGTAGATTCATTTCCCATATGTCTTATGCACTATGTTAGTCCAATGGTATCCAGAAGCCTTGTCTACTGAGCCAGTACAGCCTGCCTATCTCCCTAGGAAATCACTGACCAGTGCACCAGCTGCTCATAGTGTTAAGGTGGCCATGCTTAGACCTAGGTGGGGTAGAAGACCTACCCAGGGACTGGGCTGTGAAGCAAGGGTTCTGTATTCTCTGGAGTGATGGAGCTCCATCTATTACCTTTGGGACTTGGAGTTGGAGTGATACAGAACTGACCATCCAGAGCCTCACCTGTGTCTCAAAGAAGGACTACGGCAATTAACCAAGATCATTAATTAAGATAACGACATCAATAATTAGAAAATAGTTTAGTACATAGAACTGTCATACCTTGAACCTCAAACACTGCTCCACTGTCCCAAACCAGGACAGTAAAGAGGGCCGATTCTCAAATCCTGTTACAGAACAGACCCAATAATGCTTACACCATTACATACAACCACAACAAAAAAGCTACAGAACCAAAATAGAGGACTATGTGGAGAAATCTAGCTGGGAAGGCTGGGAAAGGAATATCGGCACATTTCATTCCCTTCCCCAGAGACCCAACTGTCAGTGGTACATGGATGATGCTCATCTTTAAACCAGCCTAAGGTAGTTTCCTATCCACCAGCTTCTTAATCCAATGTTCCGTTCCACCTTAAATCTTAAATACGTGCCAAAATGTAACTGAAGTACCATTTAAGGTGGACCAGAAACATCTCAAATCATGCTGGAGGACAGAAACTTTAGTCCCACATCTCTAACAGGATCTCAGAACAACTTTTATCCTGCAGTCTGCATGTTTTACTCCAGACAGCTTCCCAAACCTCTCTAAACAACATGGAGCAGCTCCACTCAGCGTTTCTTAGAGAGACAGAAGAGAGGAGCAGCTCCACCTTTATTAGCATCACACCCCCAACAGCAGCCTGTAAGTAGCAGCCATGCTGTGGGATTGTATCCATGTTTGCTGGTTGAAGCAGATCTGAGAGTTCCATAGTGAGGATCAACTTTGATCCACTGTGCTCTAAGCTAGTATAGCTAGCATTAGCACTAACAAGCTAAGTAGCATAGCTAACTAAACAGCATAAGGCGGAGCTTATTTCATGGAGCTTATTACAGTATGTAGCTATTCAATTTACCGGGGGGGGAGGGGCTATTTCCAGTAGGCTATGCCTCGGGTGGGGGGCACCTCTAAATGATCATCGTGGGTGGGGTCTCACTGTAAACCAGCCAATTAGAGCAGAGCTCATCTTATTGTTCATGAGCTCAGCAAACAACGGAAAACTGCTTGCTTGTTTCTAGGACCCAATCACACGCTATAAACCGGCATGTCGATCTGGGTCTGGCTATTTTTCACAAGCCATGTCCCTTCTATCTAGAACGTAAGAGAACGATTTAAATCAATGCAAAATAAACACACTTTTCTCTGTTGACGCTAACGCGCCCTCCACAGAGAACATCAGCGGAGAACAGAGAACAGCAAAACGCGCTTTTATTTTTGGCCCATATATAAACCCACTCAGGCAAGAACGGGTCACATTTGCAGCGGCAATGATACGAGGCCGGCCACACAGCCTGCACGGTGCACGCCTTAATGAGACACATTAGCAGACAGAGAAGATTAAAAAAGCGCAACTACACAGCTTCTCCTGACTCGGACCCCTTTGACAAATCATTTCTCAGGTCTAAGAGACAGTGGATGTGATCAGGGAAGGCAGCCGAGCAGAAAGTTAGGTTTCACGGCTTTATTTAAGTGACAAACAACGCACTCCCGCTAAACGGAGGTGTCTTCCACTAGTGTTAAGTGTCCTTTCCTGTCCTTCATATTCAGACTGAACAATGTAGCGTAAATAGAGTCTCCCTTAAACACGCCTGGGAGTCTGAAGGGCACCCGCTGTGTTTTCTCTCTGAAATCTGACGCTCTTAGCCACACTAGCCCGAGGAGCTGAACAATCGAATCTTATCTGTCAATCTGGAAATGCGCCGTGCTAACAGGTGATGTTACATCCATATTTTTAATCTGTAAATGGATTACGTCGCTAGGCCACAAAACAAACTCGTGTTTGGCCAAGCTGTCAATCATCACGAATTACTGGAGGATGCATAACTGAGTATTGTGTATAAATTTAAAGGGGAAAAAACTTGTGTGATAATACTTACTGCTTTGGCCGGAAGAAGTCAGCCGGCGATGGGATTCGACTCTGAAGAATATTGATTTCGCAGGTGGGGTATTAAAAACAAAGACCAGGGAGGCCAGGCAAACCATACTCAGTGTGTAAGGTAGGGGAAGAACTGCTGTATACAAGTGCATCAAAGTATTATACACGTAGCCGCGACCCAAACAATCACAGGCTTTGCAATGGGGTGCTGTAATTAAAGCCGTCTACATACATACTCCAAGCCTCATTACTGAGCATAAACAGGATCTATTGGTTTCACAACAGCCAGGTAAACATGTTCACAGCAAAGGACTGGGTTCTGTAACTAACCACTAACCACCTCCAATGGTTCCTGTTTACTGGTCACAAGCTACTGTTTACTCTAACCTTTGACCTCTTCTCAAAGTAGCGATTGTAGGGAGGCAAAATCTGCACAGTTTCATTGTGTGGTCTATTGGTCACGGAAAACAGAATTAATCTAACTCTTGCTTAGAGAGCCCATTTGCAGTAAGAAGGAGGTCTCGGTGAATAGAGTTTATGTCAGATTACCTCAACCCTAGATACAATGAGTTATTAAGGTC
>JAMWET010006799.1:0-326064 GCA_024036415.1 Prochilodus magdalenae
GTTTGGCTCTGCGGAAGTCCACCACCAGTTCTTTAGTCTTTCCTGCATTGATCTGCAGGCAGATCCTCTGACACCATTTCATAAAGTCCTTAGTCAGCTCTCTGTACTTCCTGTCATCTCCATCACTGATGAGGCCGAGAATTTTTGCAGGTGGCAACTGGCAGAACTGTACTTGAAGTCAGCAGTGTAGAGGGTGAAGAGAAAGGGAGCAAGAACTGTTCCTTGGACGGTTTGTGAGGTAGTCCAAGATCCAGGTGGTGAGGTGATGGTCCAACCCTGTGCACTCCAGCTTGTCCTTCAGAAGCATGGGTTGGATGGTGTTGAAAGGACTGGAGAAATCAAAGAACATGATTCTCACAGTGCTCCCAGCGTTCTCCAGGTGAGAGAGAGATCTGTGTAGAAGGTGGATGATGGTGTCCTCTACTCCGAAGTCAGGTTGGTATGCAAACTGAAGTGGGTCCATTTCTGGACTCACCAGGGGGCAGAGGTGGACAAGAAGCAGTCTCTCCAGGGTCTACATCAGGTGTGATGTGAGTGCCCCCGGCCTGTAACTGTTGAGGTCTTTGGTGTGTGGGGTCTTTGGCACTGGTACCACAAAAGATGTTTTTTCACAGCTGTGGAACTCTCCCCAACCTCAGGCTGAGATTAAAGATGTGCCCGGCCACACCGCACAACTCATTGGCACAGGACTTGAGAAGCCTTGAGCTGATGCCATCTGCAGCCTTCCTGATCTTGATCTTCCTGAGCTCACTTCTGACCTAGGACGTTGAGAATGTCAGACTGGAATTGGGGAGCTGAGTGCTGGATTGAGGATTGTCAGCAGGAGAACCATTTGGGGATGGCTGTGAGTTAAAGGTCACCCACTTCTGGTCCCCTCCCAACCTGGGAGTAAGGCTTCTTGTGGCCGGAAATAGTTTTGAGGTTATTCCAGACTCCGCTGACATAGCAATACCAGAAATAAAAACTCAAACAGAGTCTGTTGAACATCTGGAGAGATCAGTGAGTGAAAGAACACACAGAAATGATCAGAAGGGGCCAAGATCATAATCAAGACAGCAGGAATTTTGAGGCCTTGAGAAATCACCATATCAAGAATGTGGCCTCAAGAGTGTGTAGGTTCTTTCTCCTGATGTAAGAGAGCACATGGTTAACGCAAAAAAGTTTTTATGTGCAAGTTATTATCCATATGAATGTAAACATCAGTGCTTATGATAAGGTTTTATTTAATGGTCTTAACTGACAGTAGTATTTAGACTTCAACAACCCATTAGTGTGCAGGATCTACAGACCCAACTGCAACATCTGTGGGCAAATGTGCCACAGGATGTCAGACGGAGCCTGTATGCCTCCATGCCCAACTGAATCTCTTGTCCAACCTTGTATCCAGGCTAGAGGAGCCCTAAAAGGGTACTAGAGCCTACATCTAACTTTAATCTGTCAATCTATACACTTTTTTAGCTGCCCATCATTATTATTTGGTAGTCAGGACCCTCACAAGACCACCACAGAGCAGGCATTATGTGGGTGGTGGATCATTCCCAGCACTGTAGTGACACTGATGTGATAGTGGTGTGTTAGTGTGTGTTGTGCTGGTGTGAGTGTCACTGCTAGACTGAGAATAGTCCACCAACCAAACATGTTCAGTGTCCTGTGAACAGCATCCTGTGGGAAGCATCCAGTGACTGATAGAGGACTAGAGGATAACCGACTTAAACTTTACAGCAGCAGATGAACTATGGTCTCTGATTGTACATCTACAAGGTGGTCCAGCAATTGGTCTAATAGAGTGGACAGTGAGTTGACACTGTGTGTAAACACCAACTCACATGGCACAACACACAGTGCTGAGAATGATCCACCACCAACATAATAATGCTACCTGCTCTCTGGTGGTCCTGTGGTGGTCCTGACTATTATAGAACAGAGTAAAAGGGGGATAATAAAGTAGACAGAGAAACAGATGGACTACAGTCTGTAACTGTAGAACTACAAAGTGCTCCTATATGCTAAGTGGAGCTGATACAGACAATGTATGTAGATAGAAGGAGGAGGTTTTAATACTGCGGCTGATGCATGTATGTAAACTGATGTGCAGGACCACAATCTTGAAACTGCACACTCTTTGATTGATTTAAAGGGGCCCTTCATGGGGATAAAACAAACTGGAATAAAAAACTGGACTTGCAGTGTGTAACCCAGTGTGTATTTAGCATTAACTCATTTACATTGACTGTTTTATAATATATTATTATTTAATAGTGTGTAATTATATTTAAATATATCCATTTTAGGACCATTTAAGGGCTGAATTTGATCATGATGTGATTAAATGTCAACCTCTGCATCAACATAAAGGTCACAGTACAGCAGTAACAAATTCCTAGCTCATCAAAAGGAGGCCTTTACTGAACTTAAGCATATGTAAGTTAAATTCTGGTTTCACTTTAAACCTTTATGTAGGAGTTAAGTGGGCTAAAGTACATTTAAGTGTATAACTAGTAAACACAGCTATATGTACTGTCTCATGTATTTTGGGTAATGTGGTTTGTGTTCAGACAGCAACGGAAAGTGTAAAATATGCTCTGATCTTATTAAAATAGCATCATGAATAGCAAAGAACATTACAAGCCGTGTGAGAAAACAACACAGCCCTCACCCCAGCAGCTCTTTAGATGCAGATGCAGATGCGGTTCCAAAATTGTGGTCATACAATCCACCGTTTTTGATCTACACTTAACACCCTAGTCACCCAACGTACTACTCAAACATAGCAGCTCAGCACAGTAAGATGAAATGTAAAACTAATTACAAATTACAAATGAATGAAAGAGAATGAAATGAATGCTATAAAAGTCCCTGCAGATAAAGACATATGCACCCCCATTGGCTCCTTTTTAAAACAAGCTTCATGTCTCAACAATATTATATCTTCATCTAATACTATATTACATTCAAATTTGCCAGACCATCTGCAGACAGTGCTATCAGGCTGGGAATGGGATTTTGGTAAACCAAAATTATACAGAACATGGGAAATGTACTAGTCTGCAATGAAAGACTAGAAACCCAGTTTAAACAGAAAATTCTTCCCTTTGAGTGCTTATATGCTAGAATTTAAGGTAATGACACAGAATCTGAGCGCACTTGGTCTCCATTCCTTTCTAGTCTTCCAAGTCACATATGTGAAAGTGACTTAACATATGAACTAATTTAATTTCTACATGATTGATTTTTAATGGAATGTCTGGAATGTAGTTTATTACCCTCCTTTGTTTTTGGTTTTTATTTTGGGTTTTGATTTGTTTTCCCTTTTTTTACTTCCTTTTTAATTGAAAATAAAATAAAAGTGTTAAATGTTAAAATGTTATTGAAAAAAAGATGAATTTACTGAAGAGCAGACAGAGTTACTGAAAGTTCAGAGTGCTGTTTAATCAGCTCTGTGCTGTCAGTGGCCAATGAGAAGATCTGGGCTGGTTACAGTGTGGTTGATGAAGCTTCACCCAGCACCCAGAAGTTCATGTGATGAATGTGATCAGTGATGGAGCCACGACGCCTCACACTATGTAAGTAACTTTTCTTATTTCACTAAAACTAAAGTTTACTCTTATACAAGCATTGTAGCTAAACACTGAGCTTTAAATGTGTTCTCATTAAGGTCTAATATTTGTTTCTTTTTTTCTCATTTATTTTTTCTTATTTATTTTGATTTATTTTTCTGGTAAAGACATTACAGTGATGATGACAGTATCAGTGTCTTCAACAAAAGGTACTTTATATTCTTTTCTTTGGCTTATATTTACAACTAAACCTGTATTTTACAAAAATTACCAGTAAAAGATTTAGACACACAAAACTAAATGGATGTGTGTGTTTATCTTAAAGACTCTACAGGCTTACTCTTAACAGATACAACTGTGCATACTGAACATACAAATGTGTGTGTGTGTTGCTATGATTCAAAACCTTATATATATATTCACAATAAATTAATGTTTGATTTTTTTATGAATATTGATCTTAATACATCATATTGCTGTTTTTTATCAATAGATGATCCTCATGATTTTCTGGAAGCAGAGATTTTTGGAACCCCCCTTGTGAAAGTTGGGGGAAATTTACAGTTAAAGTGCAGCATCTTTGACAGAAGTAAATATTCTGATGATCTCCACATGTACCTGTGTAAAAATGGTGCTGGAGTGAGAATGGAACTACTTACACAGAGGGATGACCACATCTTCATTTTGAGGAATGTTTCCGTGTGGGACTCGGGAAACTACAGCTGCGTGTACTCACTAAACAAATACCCTCTGAACAAAGTGAGCACATCAGGACATAAAACAATCCAGGTCAAGGTCACAGGTAAGAATGTGATTCATGTGATTCGGAGTCCACTTACAAATAAACAGAATGGCAGGTTAGGTAGGTTCATTAAATAGCCACGTACTATGTGAGAAATAAAGAATCCTAAAAACACTCGTACATTAACACTCATACATAACACACCTTAAACAAGTCGTGATTAAGTCTGTGATGTGCTATGTTGCTTTTAAGAACCTTCCTAGAAGTGCACGCTACTTGCCGCCCTAGTAATCACATTAATACTCTCCCTAATAAACTACCTTTTCTTCACTTTAAATTCTGATAATATCTTCAGAATCAGTTGAGTATGTAAAAGGATTTATTAATGCATTGTATTTGTTTATTAAGCTGTTGGTTAAGTAGAATTCAGATAAGTTCCTTAAAATCACTAATTAATTTGGTTGTAGTTTATTTCAGCGATCACACAAAATTTGCGACTAAATTGGTGGGTTAATCAATATTGGGAAACTCTAGTCTAGTGCGCAGTCATAATGTAAACCTGGGGAACAATAAAATATAATGTATATATTGTTTAATTAAAGTGATTTTTTTTTTTTTTACCACAGGTGATAAACAATTATTTTTGAATTAAGTCAATTATATTCATGATATATTGTACCTTTTTTTTTTTTCTTTTGTAACAAATCGGGATCAGAATTTGAATTTTTTAATTAGAAGTATGTTGGCACCCAAAAGGAATTTGGTTTGGCAATTAGTGCCTCTCCATTACAGTACCAGTATATTGTCGCTGTCCAAAGAAAAACATGTATCTTCAAAAGGGCAACTTTACAGGAGAGGCCAACAACCGCATTTAATTTGAATTGAAGTCAATGGAACCAGACGTCTTTCCAAACAGTTTTGGACAATTTCTGTGGGTCCATTTGTCAAAATATTTTCATACAGTGTAAACAGCAGCTCATGGGATCAAATGACACATAAAAGTAAAAATCAACAAAAATTTAGATTTTTTCAGACAGCGACAATACACACTGACTGACAGTTATGAAGAATGTCAGGAAACCGTATTTTTATTTTTTAATCAAAGACTATTGAAAACATCAGCCAAATCTGGTGTACCATGCTAAAACACATACGAGGTCCAACTGATGCCTGAAACAATAAATATTCTGATGTACCACAGTATATTATTTCTGATATATCTCCTCCTCTCATATATACTGTATTTCTGTTTATTACACAATTAAAAAACTCCCATTAGCAAACATCTCTTACTCTAGCACATGTGATAAAGAATGATTTTTAATCGGGTCATTTATATAATATCTTATTTGTTTTTCCTTTGTAATGAAGATGCTTCTGAACATCCTCAACAAAACAGTGACCCAGTCCAGCTCAATGGTAAAAAATGTAAACTATGTTTTCCTTTACAATCATATAATATAAAAGTATAAATTATTAAGAAATTATGATTTTAGGAGATTTTGGTCAGTTGTGTCCTATAAAATATAAATGGACTGATTCAGATTCCCTCTTATTCACTGTAGCACTAAAATGCAACATACAAACTTTTAAGGTTTGGTACTATTGTAGAAACACTTCCCGAATGTTCCAGTATGATATTGAAATATATTAAATTATTTTATTATTTTATTGAGTTAGCTACCCCTGTTTTATTTAAATCAGTCATGAGCTGCTCTAGCCATAATCACATTGAGGGGCTATGTTTGTCCTGACCACGTTTCTTTCTTTCATATTTACAAATGTATTATTGTCAATTCCTTAATTAGTCTTTGTGTATTTTGGACTTTTACCACAATAGGTCATACACTCTAAAGTAGACAGTACATTCTCAGGCTGTGCTTATTAATATAGCCTTCTCAAGAACAAGATTTCATTTTTTATGGATTAAGCAATTACAAAGAAGTTCAGAAAATTCTCACCATGTTTTTGTAGCACATTTATTGTTTTTTTTCAAGAGATAAAATATATATTTTGACATTCCAGAGCGGCATGTACGTTTAATTTTTTAGTGAAAACCTTTAGTAAAATTTATGTTAAAATGAATGTTAATGTAAACGAAAGTTTACAGACAGGTACTCATAGCAACTTCAAAACGCTTTGGAATAGAGCTCTTGGAATTATGAAGCCCATCTTAAAAACCCCTAGAACATGGAACATGACATGAGGATAAAACTTTTCTTAACCTGCAGTGGACTGTGATAAATCAACAAATCAACAATTAATTAGTATAAAAATATAGTATATAACATATATACTGTATTAGAGGTGTATGGTAAAAATATAAAATTGTGAAATAAAAAAGCATATGATTTTAAAACAACAGTTTCATGTTTAACATGTTTAATTTTCATATTAATTAACCCATTAGCTCCCAATTGTTAATGTATTACTTCATGTTAGTTAGTCAATACTCATTGTAAGTTCTTGTTATAAATAGTCCAGGAGAATAAATGTTGTTAATTCAGATTTTGTAAATGTTCTGCCGGCAGTTTCTCTGGGCAGCCTGTTTGTTATACTTCCAGTGCTGCTGCTGGTTGTGATACTTTTCCTTGGAAGAAGTCATATCAGAGCCGGAATGTGTACAAGTACGTATGACTGTATTTCTTCTGCTAAGCAGGACAGCACAGTTACCCCAGCACAGTTACCCTCCACATCTCTATGAAAGCTCTCTTTAAAGTATAATAGCAGTGTCCTAATACAAACACAGGAGTTTATTAGGAGGAACTGCATCAACCAATCAGAGCTTAATGTGAGACAAATGTGTAACACACCATGACAGTCACATTCTCAGGTCTTTCTCTATAAACACATTTACTGGAAATGCATTTTGGGAAGAATGTCCACAAATAACTGACCAGTAAAAGTAATTTGTTGTTTTTGTTGTTGCAGAGTTGTTCCAGCGCCAAGGACAAAGGTACATTACACATCAGTGGTACAACATATGACTGCAGTGCTTCCCTACCCTGTTCTGAATGATGAATAGTTTGTGTTGAGTTTCAATCACAGCTCACATTATTAATCATTCTATGTTTGAGGAGAGCAGATCCAGCACAACTGTAGTACCTACTGACAATACAACCACAAATATTAATTGGCAGTCTGGCTTTAAAGTTTCAACCCATAAAAAGAGACTGTCTATGAAAAAGTCTTAGCCCTGAGTACTCTCTTCTACTATTCATACATACATACATACATACATACATACATACATACATACATATTAGAGCATTACTGTCTATTTATAATGGGTGAAATAGTAGCAGATCCTCCGTGTTAGGACAGGGATGCCCAGTCTTACCTGCAAAGGACCAGTGTAGGTACAGATATACACTCTTAATAAACTGGAACTCACCTGATTCCACTTCTTTAATCGGGTCCTTTGTGGATAGGATTCCGACTCTTGGTGGATGAGGTTGGACACCCCTGCATTAGCATGTCAGTATATCTGTATAAGCTGTATTTAAGGCTATATTGAATAAATGTGTTGTCTCTCTCTGTTTCAGTGGACTGGATAATAATACAGGTCACTGTGATGGTAAGTTCCCATATGGTGTTATATATTATATATCTCCAAACGAACAAATTTACAGGACAAAAACCTAATTCAATTTTCATTGTAAGTCATTAGAATTTAAATATCTAAGACATTGTGCACCATTTCTGTTGGTCCATTCATCATGACATTTTCATGCAATGTAAACAGCAGCTGCTTTGTTCAAATGATTAAAATAATAATGAACAATAATAGAGATACAGGTTTTCGGTTTAACAGACCTACATACTGTTCATGGCAGGTGAATTTGTCCTCTAACTGTTTTAGCAGGCGTCTCAGAGCGAGTGACACAGGCAGTGAACAGGTACATTTTGTTGTGATATTCGACAAATATAAATATTCATCTTTCTAATAGATTGAAAATATAAAATATGTACATGTAATTACTAGTCTGATCTTATTTTTTGATATTAATACTACAGGGGAGAATCCCTTGATGGCATGTGTGAATACTCCACAATACCTGACTTGAAAGGTAAACTCAGTTCCTCACATTACATGGGGTTACAGTCACAAAGGGAAAACAAGGTAACTCCAAATAGGCATTTTTGTAGGAGAGTGTAAATCAATGTAAAGAGAGTTTACTTAAAGCAGTTTGGGAACTTTTTCATTAGTCCAGTTATCATTAGTCCACACATCAGAAATGTGATATGAAAAAAATAACTATGAAAAATTAATGTTTTACTCACAGTTAAGAGACGTCCAGCAGATGTTTGGTAAGTAAGTGCATTTCTTGGTCTTCTAGATGCAGATATCTAGTCTTTCTGTAAAGAGCAAGTCTTTAATGAATAATGAAAGTGTAAATATAATAATAATTAAACTCATTTCTCTCTCCCTAGTAATGCTGACAGCGGGACGTATAGTCTGGCTAGTGACAGTGTGGTATACAGCTTAATACAACATTCTGGTATGTATATGTATTTTGGCGTATGTATTAGTCATATAGACATGTATGTAAAAGTGGGCAATGACTGCAGTGTGTGTCTTTTATAATAAAATATTTAAACTGTATTAAACAGCTGCTTCATGGACGCTGATAGAGGTTCTGTGTATAATGAAGATCACTAAGCTCTCTGTTGTTGGTGTTTTTCTTCCAGATCGGAAGACCAAGTCTAAACAACCTGCTGGAGAAGCTGTTTATGCAAAAGTACAGAAGAAGAAAAAGGAAAAGGCTTATGATGATTCCTTCATGTATGAATAATTATATAAATAATTGTGGGTGTTATTGGGTAATGTCAGGCCCCCTCCTGTAATGCTTAACTCTCAACACACCAATTTCAACTCCCAGAATTCCCCAGGAGACCATGTGACACTCACCTCCTCTACAGGATTCAATCATGAACCATTCTTGATATCAAGACCAACAGAGTACTGAACTGTGTGATCTGTATGCAAACCCCACTAGGTTATATAGAGACTCTCAGTTTCCAGCAGTGTACTGAGTGACTGCTGTTTTCCTGTCTGGTGGTCTTTCATCCTTTTTGTATTTCTGACTGTTTTCACTACCTCCTTGTCTTGTTTGGGTCTTTTAATCTTCTAATTTTTAAACTCTGCTTGTCTTCTGGTTACACTTGTTAATACACTGGTCTCTGGTTTTGATACCACATTTTTTCAATATTTTGTTATTAAAGCAACAGAAATGTGTTCTTTGTTGATAGTGTACTGCAGTCATTTCACAGTTCACATGTGCCATCAAATTAACCAACCTCAACATCAGCGTCATTGCGTTCCAATCTAACACAGCCATTATGCCCTCTTTCTTACTTCTTGGTTTTTGGTTTAAAGAGTCCAGTAAGAGTCAAAAAAGCAAGAAATGTAGCAGAGATGATTGGTTGATGGGGGCTTATATGACCAGCACCTCAGGTGGCTTGTTGGCTTGATCAGCCTTGGGCATTATGGGAGTTTGAGTTCCCGGCTGTAGTCTCCCCAGAATGGCACTGCTGCTGCCGCCCTCTGATGGCTGCAGGTGGCACTGCCTGGACGCTTACACATTTACTGAAATAAAAGTTTTTTCTACAGCTGATAAACTACAGCTAACATAGAAACACAAATATACAATAACCTATAGCGTATTTACAGTTGCAGAGCAGTTAACTAGCCTTTCCCAGTGTGAATGTTATGTTCATTTGGTGTCGCATGTATTCAAGATCCAAGCATTTATTATTTTTTAATGTGCACAGAGAAACATGCGGTTGCACTAAACAATGTTCTTACTCTGCCCTCGCTACCGGACTCCAAGTAATAAACAATTACAATATAAATACTAAGTACTAAATAAGAAAGAAAAGGCTAGAGAGATACATTTTTATTTCTGGTATAATGATATTAATAGTGTTGTCAGTTAAACATAGTCTTTTAAATGTTCTCTGCTTTCACATTCGTAGCCTTGTGAAATGGGCTCTTATTTGGCAAGTAGATCAAAAGTATTGTAAAAGGCTATAGGATTAATTTCAACAAAGTAGAACTTAATTCCCCTATATGATCAATACTACTATATTCAGTTTACTCTCCTGCTTGTGGGACAAATAGTCTGGCTCATAGCAGTGCAGTATCCAGTTTAGCAGAGTGTTCTGGTATGTATATGAAGTTTGGGTTATGTATTAGACATATAGACATGTATGTAACAGTGGGTAATGACTTTCTTTCATGTATGAATAATTATATAAACAATTTTGGGTGTTAGTAAGTAATGCCAGGCCCACTACTGGCCTGTCCTGTAATGATTAACACTCAGAACACTAAGTAAACAGATTCAAAGAGCTAAGGGGCCGACTGCACTGCCCCCCCCCCCCCGTATTTATTGTTTGTCTTGTAAATGGTTGTGTGTATTTATAGTATATTGTCTTGCGCACTTACGCACGTGCACTTTATGTTGTATTGTTTTGTGTAGTCTATTGTTAGATGTAGCACCTTGGTCCTGGAGGAACGCTATTTCGTTTCACTGTGTACTGTACACCACTGTATATAGTTGAAATGACAAATAAAACCACTTGAACTTGAACCACTTGAACTTGAACTAATAAATGATTGTGTCTTTAAAAACTTTCTAATCATGAGACAGTCAAGAGTGCTGTTCGATCAGCTCTGTGCTTTCACTGGCCAATAAGAGGAACTGGGCTGGTTACAGTGTGGTTAATAAAGCTTCACCCAGTGGCTGCATGATCAGGGTACAGTAACATACGATAATCTGAAGTTCATGTGCTGTGTTTGATCAGTGATGGATACACGGTGCTTCATAATATGTAAGTAACCTTTTCTTCTTTTTAAGTGAATGTAAATAATCTAATAACAGCGTCACATGACCAAACAAAGATTTTTTACAAGGAACAGTCCAGATCAAACTCATCTACTCGTGTTCCTGTATAGACATGCCAGTAATGATGATGGTGATGATCTTGTCCACAAGGTCAGCAAGAGGTATGTCATTGTTACATGGCCTTGATTAGTAAACAACCATGTACTTGTCTTCTCTATATATTTAACACGCACAGCATCTGATTTCTTTTCAGAATACTGTTTTTACTGATACGACTTCTTACTGCTTTTGTTAGCCTATGATCCTCCTCATTTTTGGCCAGCAAACATTTTTGGAGGCGGCACTGCAGAAGCTGGGAAAGATGTACTGTTAAGGTGCAGAATCGCTGACAGAGATGTATCTAATAGTATGATCCACATGTACCTGTGTAAAGATGGAGGTGGAGTGATGATGGAACCACTTGTGAATAAAGATGAGTACACCTTCACTTTGAGAAAAGTCACAGTGCAGGACTCGGGAAGCTACAGTTGTGTTTACTCGATAAACAAATTTCCTACAAGGAATGTGACAGCATCAGGACAGAATTCAGTCTACATCCATGTCATCGGTAAGAGATAACACCAATGTCATATTGTTATTGTGATCTTATATTAATATTATATAATATGATCTTAGAATCATATTATCTTAATTATGGAAAAGTTATTTGAGGGTTCAGTCATTTACTGTTTAACATAGAACTGTGTGAGTCTGGTATCCTAAGCTCTTTAATGTCAGAAAGCTTCTTACTTGACCTACTTCATATCTGAGTTTGTCAGCCGTGTTATTTTATCAGTTAGCTAATCCAATTTGAATACCTAATATGCTGTGTATGACCCTAGTACACTGTGTTCTAGTAGAGTAGACTCTTCACTGTTTATTTACTTCATGCTGCTAATAGCATTAGTAATTAGAATGAAGGAGAATTACAAAAATACAGTTCTGTGCAAAAGTCAAGGATATCTATTCGTTTATTTAATTTCTGATTAAAATATCCAATAATTAGATAATCTTTCAGGCCCAGATAAACCTGAAGAAGTTAAATAACATATTTACATAATAAAGCAAAAAGCAAAAGAACAATAACTAGAAAGAAACCAGAATTCCCAAAACTCGATTTTAAATTTTGGATTATAATATACAGAGAAAACAAGACTAACAACCGTGCAAGACCTGGCAGACCAGCAAAACTGCCCCATCACATAAGCAGTGTGTTCAGCTCTTGCTGTCAAGAGAGAGAAAATCAAGCTCCAGATCTGACAACCTCTACATGCGTAAATTTGTCATTCCACTGTGAGGATACTACTCAATGTGAGGGGTCTAAAAGGATGTTTAGCTGTCAAGAAACCTCTTTACCTACTAAATTCTCTAAACTGAAGACAACTTGTCACTTTGTTAAATAAGCTGCTGTTCAGATGATATCTATCTATATACATACATACATACATACATACATACATACATACATACATACGTACAGTGCTCAGACAAAGAAATAAATAAACAATATATGAATAAACAATAAACAGTAAGAGGTACAAGGTCTTAGAGTAACCCCTCACCGTGGTGATAATGAATTTTTTTTCAACACACTTCAACACCACAGAATGCGTTTGGAATTTATATATACGTCTGTGACAATTTATGTTAAATGTGTTATATATCCTTACTTTACAGTATATAATTATGTACTTGTGCACAATTGTTTTGACTGGAAACGGGAATAAATGAAAGTGAGCACTGAATTTTCACAAACTTCTAGAATTTCCCTCTGGGATCAATAAAGTATCTATCTATCTGAATAAATAAATGCTTAAAAAATATTAATAAAAAACTTATCAAATTTTTAAACATACACAATGACTGAATTTCCAGAGCTGCTTAAACAGTCCTGTGCTCAATAAGAATTGGTATATCAAATCTCCTCATGAGACCATCAAAAACAATTCCAGTCCAAGTCAGTGGTTAACAAATCAAGGGAATGACTGGTTAGGTGGGTTCATTAAGTAATCATATACTTTGTGAGTTATAAGAACAGCTGCAAAATCCCATAACTAAGCAAAATCTTAAAGTACAGTTAGCAATGCAATGTTGCTTTCGGGACACCACAATTCCTATAATAAGTGAATACTAACTAACATTTTAAAACACTGATTTTTTTATTGATCTTAAATTACTCACAGTACAATCATATCTTCAGAATTGAAGTAGTGCATGTAACAGATTCAATTTTTTTTTTTTTATTGATTGAAATTATGTAGATTTAAAATAACTTTAAAAATAAAAAATGTCATTTGTATTTTATATTTATTTCAGGAATTGCTAAAACAAATAAACAAAACTCTGACCATTTCCAGCTCAGTGGTAAGAGATGTAAGCTACAGTTTCATTTTTAATAATTTTACATTATAAAAATAGAAATATTAGTTTAAAATTAGAGGTTGAAGTCAGTCCTGTCCTGGACAAAACTAATGGACCGAGGCTAGTTTCTCAAAAAGATTATAGTGGTAAATCATCAGTTAAGATGATTCAGAATTGTACAAATGCTTAAGTCTTAATACTGTATGATATCTGCTACCAAATATGGAAAATTTATCATGGCATCATTTTAGCAAAGTAGCCTTGTCAATATTTAAAAATAAAGGCTGCGGGTGGTGTAATATGCATTTACAGCAGTTAGTAATGTGGGTCCCTTTCTTCAAAACAGTTCTAGTTATGCTTCTTTTAATTAAAGGTTCTTTGTAGAGAATTGCTTTTAATGATCTAGAGATGCGTGTGAGGCTTAAAGAACATTCAGGTACAGTATATATATATATATATATATATATATATATATATATATACACACACATACATACACACACACACACACACACACACACACACACACACACACACACACTGTATATACAGTGCAGGTAGTGAGAATCTTCAGGTAAACAACTCCAATAAATGTACAGCTTACAAAAATGATGTGACGGTTCTTTGAACAATTAAAAAATGTTCTTTACATGCACAAATGTCTTTATCAAACTGCTGCTCAGGCAGCTCAGAGAAAAACATTACCTATGCTCATTAGTTTAACAATGCACATTCACACACCAGTTCTACTAAATCTGTATGTGTTCTCGTTTCAGATCTACAGTGGCTGATAAACTTCATGAGATTATTAGCTTTATTTGGAGTCATCATATTTGCATGCTTGATTTTGGTTTTTGATGTCTATTCAACAAAGTGGAGAACTTCTACAGCACTGAACTCAATTAAATAATCAGGAATTTCGTGAGATCAGTGAAGTTTGTTTGGAAGGCTACACCTCGCATTTGTGGATTTGTAATATCTGGGGTTAAAGCAATTTATTTTATTACAAGATTTAATTTTCTTGCATTACGTTAAAAAGCAGTTTGTAAATTGTTGTGGAAACTTCTGTGCAAGCCTGTTAGACCGCCAAAACTGCCTCCACTGTAAGAAGACAACTAAAGCTATTTATTGATATCTATCTATATACATACATTAGTACAGGGCTCAGACAAAGAGATTAATAAACAATATGTGCATAAACAATAAACAGTAAGAGGTACAAGGTCTTATAGTAACTGTAGATTTTTGAATGGTCTAAACTGAGTGTGTTATTGGTTAATTCTTTATTTATTTTTGATTTGCCATTGTTTTTTTTTTTTTACACGTCACATGATTCATTGTGGTTTTTGGTTTTTAAAGTTTGCTCACTTGGGTGTTTGTGGATTTTGCCTCATTTTCATTACTGGATTAATAAACCCTAAAGATTTTCACCCTTCACTATGTCCTTGTTTTTATGGGCAGTCCCTCACATTTTTTGGAATTGGCTTTGCCAAAGATTATTTATTTTCGTAAGAATTGTTATTCTTTAAACTGTATATCTTATAGGGAAATAAAATATAATTTCCCATCTCTTCCATTAAAATGTGGACTTAACTGAACTCAAACATATGTAAGTTCAACTCTGTTTGGTTTCACTTTAAACCTTTATGTTGCAGTTAAATTAGCTAAAGTACACTTAAGTGGATAATTAAATAACACAGCTACATGTAATGTGTCATGTATTCTGGATAATGAGGTTTATGTTTAGACAGCAACAGAAATATGCTCTGATCTTATCAAAACAGCAGCACATATAACAAATAACGACACAACCCATGGGAGAAAACAACACAGGCCTCAGCTCAACAGCTCTTCAGATGTACATGCAGAATGTGAGGTTCCAAAATTGTGGTTATAAAATCCACCGTTTTTGATCTACACCCAACACACTAACGTCTAACGTATACTCAAATGTACCAGCTCAGCACAGTAAGAGGAAATGTAAAACTCATTAAGCGTTACAAATGTGAGATAAATGGAAAGGGTTATGAATGGCTAAAATGATGAATTTAGTGAATTTAAAGTAACTGAGCAATTTACTAAACATTCCTGGTAAACTCTGTTGATTGAATGTTGCATGTATTTCCAGATCTAATGTCTTTTAGCTGTGCAGGTTGATTTTGTACTTGTATTTCACAGTAATGAAAGAATGTTGTTGCTCTAATGTGGTGAGAAGAGCATCATGGTTTATTTAAACTCCACCAGGTTCATTTCAGCAAAGATATATGAGCTTTAACTACATACTTAAACTAGAGTATATACAGTGTACCTGATTTTGTGAAATGTTTTTGTACGTTTAGAGACCATCTTGCTACTGAAGGTCACTGAGATGGCACTGATGTTGTAGATGTATCTGCTGAACAGAGAAGCAGAAGATTAATAATAATATTATACCATTAAAACATTTCAGAACATAATAGAGCTTTTCTAATAGAGCAGACGGAGTTACTGAAAGTTCAGAGTGCTGTTTAATCAGCTCTGTGCTGTCGCTGGCCAATAAGAAGATCTGGGCTGGTTACAGTGTGGTAGATGAAGCTTCACCCAGCACCCAGAAGTTCATGTGATGAATGTGATTAGTGATGGAGCCACGACGCCTCACACTATGTAAGTAACTTTTCTTATTTCACTAAAACTAAAGTTTACTCTTATACAAGCACTGTAGCTAAACACTGAGCTTTAAATGTGTTCTCATTAAGGTTTAATATTTGTTTCTTTTTTCTTATTAATTTTGACTTTATGTTTCTGGTAAAGACATTACAGTGATGGTGACAGTATCAGTGTCTTCAACAAAAGGTACTATATATTATTTTTTTTTAACTTATAATAACAACTAAACCTGTATTTTTTTTCAAAAAACTATCAGTGAAAGGTTTAGACACACAAACCTAAATATATGTATAATACATCATGTTGCTGTTTTTTATCAATAGATGATCCTCCTGATTTCGGCCAGCAGAAATTTTTGGACCCCCCTGTGTAAAAGTGGGAAATATACAGTTAAAGTGCAACAGCTTTGATAATCTTCTGATAGCCTCCACATGTACTTGTGTAAAAATGGTGTTGGAGTGATGATGGAACCACTTGGAAAGAAAGATGACTACACCTTCATTTTGAGGAATGTTTCAGTGCAGAATTTGGGAAACTACAGTTGCGTGTACTCACTGAGCAAATACACTCCTCAAAAAATGTGAGCACATCAGGACACAAGTCCAGGTCAACTGCTAAGAGATGTGATTTGTGTTTTTTCTCTAATAAAAGTGTGGTGATAAAAAAGGTAAACTGAGGTCAGGTCAGTTTAACTCTGTACATTTTTCCTGAATCCATTATCACACAATATACCATAACTGCTAATATACACTGTATATACACTGTGTTATTTTACCAGTTTACTGATCTAGTTATTAATCCTACAGTGCTTTGTAAATAGACTCTGCTCTGATCAACTCTAAGTACTGCTCTTAATGACTTTAAAACTTTACAATGGAGAATTTCATGGGCGCATGGTCACATATGTATTTCACAGTAGAGCTGGACAGAGTCCACTTACTAATGATCAGAATGACTGATTAGATTAGCCACGTACTATGTGAGGTATAAAGAATTCTGTAAACACTCGTACCTTAACAAACATACCTTAAACAAGTCATGATGAAGTTTGTGATGTGCTATGCTGCTTTAAAGAACCTTGCTAGAAGTGCACACTAGTGCCGCCCTAGTAATCACATTAATACACTGCTTTTTATTTGACCTTTTCTTTACTGTAAATAATGATAGTCTCTAGCACATGTGATAAAGGAAGATTTTTAATCGGGTCATTTATATAATAATCTAAATTGTTTTTTCTTTGTAATGAAGATGATTCTGAACATCCTCAGAAGAACCTGAGCACAAATGAACAAAACAGGGACCCAGTCCAGCTCAGTGGTAAGAAATGTGAGCTATGTTTTCCTTTAAAATCACATGACATTAGAAAATGTTTAATTATTAAGAAATTTTGATTTTAAGAGATTTTGTTCAGTTGCGTACTATAAAATATAAATGGACTGTTGGAGATTCCCTCTCATTCACTGTAGCACTGAATGCATCGTATGATCTTTTAAGGTTCTGCTATTATTGTAGAAACACTTTCCGAATGTCTCAGTATGGTATTTATTTACCAAATTTAAAATATATTAAAACTTGTATTACTAGCTAACTAGCGCTGTTGTTAATGTTTTAAATCAGTTATGAGCTGCTATGGTCATGATCGGGGTGAGAGGCTAGGTTTGTCCCGACCACGTATTTCTTCTTTTATTTTTACAATTATAATTCTGTCATTTTCAATTCCTTAAATGAATTAATCTTTCTTTGTGTATTATGGACTTTTCCTATACATATATATATACACACACACATACATACATACACATACATATATATATATATATATACATACATACACATACATATATATATATATATATATATATATACACTCTTTAAAGTAGACAGCATACTCTAAGGCAGTGCTTATTAATATTACTCAATTAATATTTCCTTTTGGATTAAGCAATTATATATAAGGTCAGAAAATTCTCGCCATATTTTTGTAGCACATTTATTATTTCTAGAGACAAAATATTGAAAATATATTGGCCAGTCTATCGAGTGGCAGAGCTTAAGAGTTCCTTTTTTAGTGGAAAACCTTAAAAGTTTATGTTAATGTTCTAAAATTATCTATACGTATAGTTTAGACATGGTTACTCATAGTAGCTTTAAATCGCTTTGAACTTAGCACGTGTCTATGGCAATTAATGCAGTCCACCCTCCAAAATCCTCCTTTATATGGTGAATATAAAAAGATAAAAATATTGAAATACCTGCAGTGGACCAGTTTCTTCACATGCAATTTGGATCAATTCTATTGCTAGAGCTTTTGAAACCTGTGTGCCATGAAAACAGTGAATACTCTAAAAACCACTAAGAGTAGATAATGTATATACTAGTTTAGAGGTGTTAGTATGGCAAACAATTATAAAATTGTGGCTACATGAAAAAAAAAAGTAAAAAAAAAGCAGTGATTTTCAGTAACACAACACTTTACATGTGTACTTAACAGAGTACTAAACCAATAGTTGTGATTTTCTACCATAAATATTACATTATAGTACTTGAATACAAAAATACTGATTGTTAGTTGTTTCTTAATTATGTGTTTTTTGTAATTTATACTGCCAGCAGTTTCTCTTGGGCACCTGTGTTTGTAATACTACCAGTTTTTCTGCTTGGAAAGGTGATACTTTTCCTTGGAAGGGATCATATCAAGCGGCATGTATACAATGTCCACTTATGACTGTATTTTTGCTTCTGCTAAGCAATGACTGAGATGTTTACTTTAAGGTTATAGTGAAAAAGAAGACATGACGCAGTTATACAGTTACCCTCACACTCTCTCTGAAACCTCTCTTTAAAGCAGAATAGCAGTGTCCTAACCAACACACACCACACACAACACACACACACAGGAGTGAAAAAAATAAAGTAGGAGGAACTGCATCAACCAATTCAGAAGCTTAATGTGAGACAAATGTGTAACACCCAGGAGCAGTCACATTCTCAGGCCTCTCTCTTATAATGCTGACGGGGACGTTTACTGGAAATGTCACTTTTGGGTATAATGTCCACAAATAACTGACGCAGTAAAAGTCATTTTGTTATTTTTGTTGTTGGGCAGAGTATGTTCCAGCGGCAAGGACAAAGGTACATTACACATGTACTCAGTGGGTATAAACATATTAACTGCAGTGCTTCCCTACCCTCTGATCTGAGGATGAATGGGGGGGGGTTTCTTTTTATGTTTAAACTCAGAAATTGTATCATGATTCACTGTGTAAGATCCACTGGATGGCCAGTCTTATCTGCTAAGGACCAGTGTAGGTACAGATATGCACTCGTAATAGAAACTGGAACTCACCTGATTCCACATTCTGTAATCAGGTCCTAATTGTGGATAGGAAATGTTCCAGACTCTTAGTGGGATGAGATTGGACACCCCTGCATTAGCATGTCAGCTATCGACTTCATTGTAGGAGCTTCCTTAAAGCTGTAATAGAATAAAGTGTTTTTCTTCACTCTGTTTTCACCAGTGGACAGGACTGTATAATGCAAATCAGGTCACTATGATGGTAAGTTCCCATTACATGGTGTGTATATAGAATTAGTCGTGTTGTCTCAGCAAATGAAGAAACAACTATACTGAAATAAACGTTACAACTTTACAGGAGAAGGCAAAAACACAAATTACGTTTACAAATATAATTCAGCTGCAGACAGTTTACAGCTTTCCCATTATAAGCAGTTGGGGCGCCATTTCTGTTGGGTCCATTAGTCTGTTGACATTTTTACATGCAATTGTAAACAGCAGTTTGCTGCCTGTGTCAAATACTAAAAGTAAAAAATAAATAAAAAATAGACAGATACAGGGTTTTTGTCTAACAGACCTACATACTGTTCATGGCAGGTGAATTTATTACTCTCTGTCTGACCTTATTTTATGATAGTTAATACTAACATGGGAGAATGTGCTTGAATGACGTTTGCATAGGGTTCTCTGTAATACCTGACTTGAAAGGTAAACATCAGACTTACGTCACTGTAGCAAGTCTGGTGTTACAGTCACAAAGGTAAAACAGGGTAACTCCAAATAGGCAGTTTGCAGTAGGATCAACGTGTAAATCAATGGTACGAGAGTTTACTTAAGCAGTTTTGGAAACTCATTCATCAGTCCAGTTAACATTAGTCCGGGTCTCACACTCTCAGAATTGTGATATGAAAAAATAACTATGAAAAATTAATGTTATATTCACAGATATGTGGCGTTCAAGTAGATGTTTGGTAAGTAAACCACACAGCCTGGTCTTCCAGATTTTAAAGAGCAGGACTTCCATAATGGAACTCATTTCTCTCTCTCTAGTAATGGCTGACAGTGGGACGTATAAATATCGGTGGTAATGACAGTGTGGTATACAGCCCTCAGTACAGTATGGTATCTGGTATGTATTTAGGGGTATTTGGGTTATTGTACGTATATAGTCATATAGACATGTATTGTAAAAGTGAGGCAATGACTGTGCAAGTGTGTAAATTTTACTAATAAAATCTGTAAACTGTATTAAACAGCCTGCTTCATGGATGCTGATAGAGGATAGAAGGCCTGTATCAATCGAAGAATCACTACAAGCTCTGAGATCACTGTTGTTTGGTTGGTGTTTTTACTCCAGATCGCAAAAGACCAAGCTTCTATACTCCAAACAAAACTACTGCTGCCCACAAATACTGTTATGGAAAAGTACAGAAGAAGAAAAAGGAAAAGGCTTATGATGATTCCTTCATGTATGAATAAAATTATATAAGTAATTGTGGGTGTTATTAGGTAATGTCAGGTCCTCTCCTGGCCTGGCCTATAATTCTTAACACTCAGCACAACGATTCTTTCATGGACTTCATTCGGGAGACACTCACCTCCTTGGTGTGGCCTCTGCAGAAGAAGAGAGCAGAGTGGAGAAGAAAGTTGGTGTCGAGCGGTTTTCCTACCATTCTCATCTTTTATTTGTTTACCCTCTCTGTAAAACTGTTGTGGCCGGGAGACTGATTTCGGTTAGTAACCATGAATAAACGAGTATATTGGAGTACCCGCACTAACGTCTGTGTGGCTCAAGTGCTTCTGCTAACTCCTCTCCTCGTGGCTACCTCGAAGGCTCTCCCCCATTATCCGGGCCGAAGCGTTACAAAGCCCAACTCTTTCTGACCTGATACAGAAAAATACTCAAGCTTGTGGTACCAAAGAAAGTCTTGATGATTCAACGATCTTCCAAAGAAAGCCAAGAGGGGAACCCTCCGCTGGCACAGGCAGGGAAAGCTGCAGTACGTGAAGTGGATGGACACAGGGGAGGTGGATATATGTTCCACAATACACAAGGCATACACAGGGGACACAGTGAACAGAAGAGTAAAAAAATGAGCAAGATGTTTGGAGTACCACTGCTGTTCCGATTCCCGCTGCAATAAAAGAATAAGCACATGGGCTGTGTTGACCTTTCAGATGCTCTGATAGGATATTACAATGTTCTTCACAAGTCAAAGAAATAATACAAGACGTTCTTTTTTCATTCTATAGATATTGCCATCGTCAGTAGTTTCATTCTGCACTAGCAGATGGCCAAGATACATGGAAAAGCATCTCTCACACAAAAACTCTTCAGGGAAACACTATTAATTGAACTTTCAAACATTGTGAAGAAATCTTCAAATGTTGCAGCCCAAGAGGAGCCCACTGCAGGCCCATCATCCAGGCCAACCCAGGATGTGAAGTACATGCCTGCATTCTTCTCCACAGATGCTACAGCTGCAAGAAGAAAATGTGAACAATGCAGAAAAGAGGGAAAGCAAGTAAAGACTCCTGTATACTGCACAAAATGTGATGTGGCCCTGAGCTTTGTGCCAAAACACAATTGTTTTCAGTAATAATCCTGTTGGAAAGGTTGGGGGCCCTTGGAGACTCTAAAGGGCCCCTTAAAATGCTGCTCGCCATTGTAAATTCCAGCTTGAATAACTTCAAATCAGTAGAAGGAATTAACTTTATTTTTGTAAGTAGACCCATGGAGACACAAAATTTAAAAGCAAGAAATGATGGGGAACAGAAACTCTTTGGTTTATAGTCACTAAAATCTAAATTATAAAATGAAATTTAGAAAAGTGTCCAGTTTTTAGCATATTTTGACCATTGCTGATTAATTTAATGTCTTCAAGTGTTTTCTAATAACATTTTGAAGGCTTTTCAGTTACATTACATTATGACATTGCCTCTAGTTTGTGTACTGCTTGAGGAAAAGGCCTTAACATGTGGGTGTGTAATTTCAGGCAGAAATAACAAAAAGGGCTGGATTTTTAAGAGGTTAAACAGTAAGTACAGTAATAACTAACTTAAATGCAGCGGGAAACCAGTGGTGCATGATGGGAGAGGGGGTCGAGGGGAAACCCCTTCTCCACACACACGCGCGCTGAACTGTTGCTTCTGAAAGCGCGTGGCAAGGTTCGCCACACTATGCTACCAAATATGGAAATTATATCATGGCATCGTTTTAGCAAATTGGCCTTGTTAACATTTAAAAATAAAGGATGCAGGGGGTGTAGTGCTGTCACGTGGGGGGCAAACGAGAAGGCAGGATATAGGTGCAAGCATTTAATAATTAGAACAAATGAGACAAAACAAAACCAATACGACAAGACAAACAGAAAACCAGAGAAAACGGGGGCTAGACTAGACAGGATGTGACAATGGATATTTACAGCAGTTAGTCGTGTGGGTAGCTTTCTTCAAAACCGTCCTAGTTATGCTTCTTTTAATTAATGGTTCTTTGGAGAACTGCTTTTAATGGTTTTGAGATAAGGCAGTCAGCAGTAACTATGTCAGAACGTTAGAGTACTGGAAGTGAGGTGCAAACAGCAGTTAGCTTATAGAGTAGAGCAAACCACAGGGTAGTGTTAAGTGTACATATAGTACATGTACATACAGTGCACACAATACAGCACAGCATGTTGAGGTATCAAAGTGTATATATATATATATATATATATAAAATAATGTAAAGGTAGTGAGAATCTTCAGGTAAACAGCTCAAACAACCAGACAGCCTACAGAAATCATGTGGCGGTTCTTTAAACAATCAAAAAATGTTCTTTACATGCACCAATTTCTTTATCAAACTGCTGCTCAGGCAGCTTAAAGAAAAGAGAGCAGGCCTTTGCTGTGTATGCTTCTAAACTCTGGCATGCTCTACACTGATGGGCTATTCCATGTACTTGTAGATGTTCAAAGCTTTTTTTCTTTTTTTTTTTACTGTTGTTAAATCTATGCTTCTTATACTTGCATTTGTGGATTTGTAATATCTGGAGTTAAATCACTTTTATTTTATTTCCAGATTTACCAGTTTGTTGTTACCACATGCATATTGACTCCCACATTAACAAAGTAACATATCACATTTTCAAGAATGTGGCCTCAACAGTGTGTAGGTTCTTTCATGTGTTGTAAGGGAGCAAATGTGTAAAGCAAAAAAGTTATTATGTCCATGTTATTCATCATATGAATGTAAAAATCAATGTTCATGATAATGTTTTATTAAATGGACATAACTGATAACAGTATTTAGGTAACCCATGAGTGTGCAGAAAACTGTCCAGCCAACAGCGTCCAGTGACCACTGATGTAGGACTCGAGGAAGACTCAAACAGCAGCAGCAGATGAACTATTGTCTCTGACTGTATATCTACAAGGTGGACCAGCAAGGTAGAAGTGTCTAATTGAGTGGACACAGTGTTTAAACACTCCAGCAGCACTGCATAGAATCATTTACTATGTAATATAGTGTAATGTTATTTAACAGTGTATAATCATACATAAATGAATATATCTGTTTTAGGACCAGTTAATAAGATAATGATCTGATTAAACCTCAACATTGGCATCAGCAAACAAATTCATAGCTCATCAAAAGGAGGTCGTTACTGAACGCAAGCTTATGTAGGTTAAACCCCGTTTGGTTTCACTTTATACCTTTATGTTGGTGTTAAGTGGGCTAAAGCACATTAATGTGGGTAATTGGTAAACGCAGCCCTATATGTACTGTGTGATGTATTTTGGGTAATGAGGTTTGGGTTCAGACCACAACGGAAAGAGTAAAATATGCTTTTTTAAATTTTTTTTTATCTACACCTAACTTACTACTTAAATGTACCAGCTCAGCACCGCAAGAGGAAATGTAAAACTCACTGAGAATTACATATTAGAGATACATGAAATGTAGATAGGTGAATTTAGTGCATTTAAAGTCACTGAGCAGTTTATTAACCTTTCCCAGTATGTTGATTTAGTGTTGCATGTATTTCCAGATCTAATGCGTTTTAGCTGTGCAGGTTGATTTTGTACTTTTATTTCACAATAATGAATGTGTTTGCTCTAATGTGGCGAGAAGAGCATCATGGTTTACTTAAACTCCTCCAGGTTCATTTCAGTAAAGAGATATGAACTGATTAGATGACTATTACATTTATACAGTGTACTGGATTTTGTAAAGAGACAGGTTTAAAAACTGCTTTCCTGCTGCTGAAGATCTCTAAGATGGCACTGATAACATTGTAGATCTATCTGCTGAACAGAGAAGCAGAAGATTAATAAAAATATTTTACCATTAAAACATTTCAGAACGTAATAGAGCTTTTCTAATAGAGCAGACGGAGTTACTGAAAGTTCAGAGTGCTGTTTAATCAGCTCTGTGCTGTCGCTGGCCAATAAGATGATCTGGGCTGGTTACAGTGTGGTTGATGAAGCTTCACCCAGCACCCAGAGGTTCATGTGATGAATGTGATCAGTGATGGAGCCACGACGCCTCACACTATGTAAGTAACTTTTCTTATTTCACTAAAACTAAAGTTTACTCTTATACAAGCATTGTAGCTAAACACTGAGCTTTAAATGTGTTCCCATTAAAGGCTAATATTTGTTTCTTTTTTCTCATTTATTTTAACTTTATTTTTCTGGTAAAGGCATTACAGTGATGATGACAGTATCAGTGTCTTCAACAAAAGGTACTTTATATTTTTTTTCTTTGACTTATATTTACAACTAAACGTATTTTGTGTGTGTGTGTGTGTGTGTGTGTGTGTGTGTGTGTGTGTGTGTGTGTGTGTGTGCGCACGCACGTGCATGCATGTGTATTTACTGGTTCATTTTAATAACACTTTTCAAAATCTTTTCTATCAATTATTACATAATCTTAAGAAGCAGTTAATTTTTGACATATATTCACAACAATCTAAATGTTTGGTTGATTTTATAAATATTGATCTTAATACATCATGTTGCTTTTTTTTTTATCAATAGATGATCCTCCTGATTTTCACCCAGCAGAGATTATTGGACCCCGCCGTGTGAAAGTTGGTGTAAATTTAAAGTTAAAGTGCAGCATCTCTAAAAGTGCATCTTCTGATGATCTCCACATGTACCTGTGTAAAAATGGTGTTGGAGTGATGATGGAACTACTTGAACAGAGGGATGAGCACATCTTTGTTTTGAAGAATGTTTCAGTGCAGGACTCGGGACACTACAGCTGCGTGTACTCACCGAACAAATACAGTCTAAACAATGTGAGAGCATCAGGACAAAAAACAATCCAGGTCCAGGTCACTGGTAAGAAACATGATTCGTGTTTGTCTAATAAAAGTGTGGCGATAGAAACAGACACAAACACACACAAGGAATTCAGTATGCACACACTGACTGATTGACTGACAGTCCACAATATGCACAATAAATACAGATTATTATAATATACAGTCTTCACTATATACTCATTATACGTAATAAACACACTACTAATAATATACAGTAGGCAGTAGTGTTGAGGTAGAGGCAGGTTCATTATCCAGTACTGCACAACATCCAAATTAACAAAACAAAGGCCCACTCCAGCTCAGTATTGAGGAATGGTCACCGTGAGGGGGTATGTTTATCTTCATCATGTAGTTTTTACAGTTTTACAGAAAGAATGTACACAATTAGGTCATATACTCTAAAGCAGACAGTACCCTCTGAGGCAGTGCTTATTAAGATCACCTTCTCTAGAACAAGATATCAGATGCCAGTAACTGACTACAGCTTGATTTGCAACAGATGATGTAGTTTTTATGTTTTTTATAAACACATTAAACAGTCATGAAGAATGTCAGGAAACCGTATTTTTAATTTTTTTAATCAAAGACTATTGGAAACAGCCAGAATCTGGTGCACCATGCTATACTAAAACACATACGAGTTCCATCTGATGCCTGAAACAGTAAATATCCTGATGTACCACAGTATTTTATTTCTGATATATCTCCTCCTCTCATATATACTGTATTTCTGTTTATTACACAATTTAAAAACTCCCATTAGCAAACATCTCTTACTCTAGCACATGTGATTGATTTTTATGAATGATTTTTAATTGGGTCATTTATATAATATCGTATTTATTTTTCCTTTGTAATGAAGATGCTTCCTTATCCGTTACTGAACATCCTCAGAAGAACCTGAGCACAAATGAACAGAACAGTGACCCAGTCCAGCTCAGTGGTAAGAAATGTGATGTTTTAATATCATATCACATTATAAAATTATTATTTTAAGAGTCAGTTGGGTTCTATAGCATAAATGGACTGATCATTTACTGTAGCACTAAATGCATAATATGATATTTTATGGTTTGGTACTATTGTAGAAACACTTCCTGAATGTCTCTGGATGATATTTATTTACCAAATATAAAATATATTAACTTATTTTATTGAGCTAACTTGTGCTGTTGTTCAATGTTTTAAATCAGTTATGAGCCACTCTAGCCATGACCACGGTGAGGGACTAGGCTTCTCCTGACCACGTTTTTCGTCTTTCATTTAATTAACACATAGCGCCCAATTGTTAATGTATTACTTCATGTTAGTTAGTCAATACTCATTGTTAGCTGTTTTTATAAATAGTCCAGGAGAAGAAATGTTGCTAATTCAGATTTTGTAAATGTTCTGCCAGCAGTTTCTCTGGCCAGCCTGTTTGTAATACTTCCAGTGTTGCTGCTGGTTGTGATACTTTTCCTTATAAGGAATTGTATCAGAACCGGAATGTGTACAAGTACGTATGACTGTATTACTTCTGCTAAGCAGGACTGAGATGCTAATTTAAGGTATATGAAAAATAAGACACATGATGAACATGCCAGCACAGTTACCCTGCACATCTTTATGAAACCTCTCTTTAAAGCAAAATAGCAGTGTCCTAATACAAACACAGGAGTTTATTAGGAGGAACTGCATCAACCAATCAGAGCTTAATGTAAGACAAATGTGTAACACACAATGACAGTCACATTCTCAGGCCTTTCTCTATAAACACGTTTACTGGAAATACATTTTGGGAACAATGTCCACAAATAATTGACCAGTAAAAGTCATTTTTTATTTTTGTTGTTGCAGAGTTGTGCCAGCGCGAAGGACAAAGGTACATTAGACATGTACTCAGTGGCATTAACATATCTGCAGTGCTTCCCTACCCTGTTTCTGAATGATGAACAGTTTGTGTTGAGTTTCAATGTAGCTCACATTATTAATCATTCTGTCTTTGAGGAGAGCAGATCCAGCACAACTGTAAACCTTCTGAAAATACAACCACAAGATCCTTAAATGACAGTGGCTTTTAAAGTTTCAACCCATAAAAAGAGACTGTCTATGAGAAAGTCTTAGCCCTGAGTACTCTGTTCTACTCTAGAGACTTCTACTTATTGTGGGTCAGACGGGACAATTTCCACTCAGGTTAGGACATTGTGATGGGGATGCCCAGTCTTACCTGCTAAGGGTTCGGTGTAGGAATACAGGTGAAATTACACTCTTTAATCATATTCTCCAAACTGGGAACTAAACTTTGTTTTATACCCTTTGTACCTGATTCCACTTCTTTAATCGGGTCCTTTGTGGATAGGATTCCGACTCTTGGTGGACGAGATTGGACACCCCTGCATTAGCATGTCAGTATATCTGTATGAGCTGTATTTAAGGCTGTATACAATAAATGTGTTTCTTCTCTCTGTTTCAGTGGACAGGATAGTAATACAGGTCACCATAAAGGTAAGTTCCCATATGGTGTTATATAGTATATCGTTGCTCTGCAAATAAGAACAACTATCTCCAAACGGACAACTTTACAGGACAAAAACCAAATACAATTTTAATATGTGTCTATGGAACCAGACTTATTCTAAGCAGTTGTGAGCCATTTCTGTTGGTTTATTCATGATGACATTTTCAGGCAATGTAAATTTAATAAAAATTAATAAAAATAGAGATACATGTTTTTGATACAACAGACCTACATACTGTTCATGGCAGGTAAATTCATTCCCCTCTGTTTTAAGCGGGCGTCTCAGAGCGAGTGACAAAGGCAGTGAACAGGTACATTTTGTGGTGATATTCTACAAACATAAATATTTAACTTTCCAAAAGATAAAAAATGTAAAATATGTACATGTAATTACTAGTCTGATCTTATTTTATGATATTAATACTACAGGGAAGAATCCCTTGATGACGTATGAATACTTCACAATACCTGACTTAAAAGGTAACATCAGTTACTCACATTACATGGGGTTACAGTCACAAAGGGAAAACAGGGTAACTCCAAATAGGCAGTTTTGTAGGAGAGTGTAAATTAATGTAAAGAGAGTTTACTTAAAGCAGTTTGGGAACTTTTTCATCAGTCCAGTTATCATTAATCCACACATCAGAAATGTGAAAAAATAACTATGAAAAATTAATATATTCAGTATATTCAGGCTAGTGACTGTGCGGTATGCAGCTTAATACAACATTCTGGTATATATATGTATTTTGGGGTATGTATTAGTCATATAGACATGTATGTAAAAGTGGGCAATGACTGCAGTGTGTGTCTTTAATAATAAAATATTTAAACTGTATTAAACAGCTGCTTTCATGGACGCTGATAGAGGATCTGTGTACGAAGAAGATCACTATACTATCTGTTGTTGTTGTTTTTACTCCAGACATGAAGACCAAGTCTAAACAACGTACTGCACAACCTGCTTATGATAATATACAGAATATACAGATGAAAAAGGCTCATGATTCCTTCATGTATTAATAATTATAAGCAATTGTGGGTGTTATAATGCTTAACACTCAGCACACCGATTCTTTCAACTTCAACTCCTAGAATTCCCCATGTGAGACTCAGGATTCAAATCATGAACCATTCTTGAGGTCATGGTCACCAGAGTACTGAACTGTGTCGTCTGTATTTAAACCCCACTAGGCTATGTAGAGACTCTCAGTTTCCAGCAGTGTACTGAGTGACTGCTGTTTTCCTGTCTGGTGGTCTTTCATCCTTTTTGTATTTCTGACTGTTTTCACTACCTCCTTGTCTTGTTTGGGGGTTTTAGTCTCCTCATTTTTAAGCTCTGCTTGTCTTCTGGTTACACTTGTTAATACACTGGTCTCTGGTTTTGATGTTTTAATACCACAATTTTTCAATATTTTGTTATTAAAGTTACAGAAATGTGTTCTTTGTCGAGAAAAAGAAAATGTGTACTGCAGTCATTTCACAGTTCACATGTAGCATCATATTAACCAACGTCAAGCTAAGCTCAAATCTAACACAGCCATTATGCCCTCTTTCTTACTTCTTGGTTTTGGATTAAGGAGTCCAGTAGGAGAAAGTTTGAAACATGTTGAAGAAGTATAAACTGAATGCTGCACATTACAATCAAGTACGTGAATCTTCTTGTAATACATAATGATCAAAAACCAGTTATCCAAAAACACATGAAACACATTTACTGAAATAAAAGCTTTTTCTACAGCTGATAAACTACAGCTAACATAGAAACACAAATATACATAAACCTATAGTGCATTTACAGTTGCAGAGCAGTTTACTAGCCTTTCCCAGTGTGAACGTTTTGTTCATTTGGTGTCGCATGTGTTTCTGGTGTATTAATAGTGTTGTCAGTTGGTCTTTTAAATGCACTCTGCTTTCACATTCGTAGCCTTGTGAAATGGGCTCTTTTTTGGCAAGAAGATCACAATTGTTATTAAAGGCTACAGGATTAATTTTAACAAAGTAGAACTTAATTCCCCTATATGATCAAAACTACTATATTCAGTTTACTCTCCTGAGTGTGGGATGTATAGCCTGGGTCATGACAGTGCGGTATCCAGTTTAGCAGAGTGTCCTGGTATGTATATTGGGTTATGACATATAGATATGTATGTAACAGTGGGTAATGACTTTTTCATATATAAATATTTACATTTTAATTTTGGGTGTTAGTGGATAATGCCAGGCCCCCTTCTGGCCTGTACTGCAATGATTAACACTCAGCACACAAGGTAAACAGATTTAAAGAGTTAACGAATGATTGTGTCCTCAAAAACTTTCTAAACATGAGACAGTCAAGAGTGCTGTTAGATTAGCTCGTCCCTTTCACTGGCCAATAAGAGGAACTGGGCTGGTTACAGTGTGGTTAAAGCTTCACCCAGTGGCTGCATGATCAGGGTACAGTAACATACGTCAACCTGAAGTTCATGTGATGTGTTTGATCAGTGATGGATCTTGTCCACAAGAGGTATGTCATTGTCTTCATTAGTAAACAACCATGTACTTGTCTTCTGTATATATTTAAACACACACAGCGTCTGATTTATTTTCAGAATACGTTTTTTACTGATACACCTTCTTACAGCACTGTGTAAAAAAGTCAAAAGATTTCTTTTCATTTATTTAATTTCTGATTAAAATATCCAATAATTAGATCATATTTCAGGCCCAGATAATCCTGAGGAATTTATATAACGTGTTTACATAATAAAGCAAAAAGAACAACAGAGCTCCTAAAACTCGATTTTAAATAATGATTTATAATATACAAAGAAAACAAGACTAACAACCGTGCAAGACCTGGCAGACCAGTAAAACTACCCCCATCAGATAAACAGTGTGTTCAGCTCTTGCCATCAAGAGAGAGGTGACAATTAATCTCCACTCCTGCTTCAGACTTAAACATCCACGTGTTTCTATCCGTCACTCCACTGAGAGAATTTGTAGCTGTCAAGAAATTCTTTTACCCAGTAAATGTATTAAACTGAAGACCGGTTCATGTCACACTCTCACTGTGAGGTCTTACTGCCGTTTACAGAGTATGTGTTCTTTACTTGGTCCTGTGTTTGAACTTACTTGGTCTGGGCTTATCCTGGATGATTTTGGAAGTGCTGTCTAAAATGTCTGAGGCTGTCCAAATTCCTTGGAATGTGGATTCCAAAAAACTCGGCATCAAAATGCCAACAAAGCCGAAAATTTGAGAAATGTACATTTTCTCATATGGTTCTGATCAGAACAGAGAAGACTGGAGAGTGGACCACGTCCAGTGGGAAAATGGCGGTACTAAGAGAGTCCCTCAAGCTAACTGTACCCTAGTAGTGGGCTATGTCATTGTTCAAAGTGGTGAGAAAATCTTTAAAAAACGGGCATATGAGCTGAGTGAAACGGATTCCTCGCCATACTTCTTAATACGTTACTTAGGAGATAAGACCGCATACATTCCTAAACCCCATGGAAATGCCCAGAAACCTCAGCGGCCTTTTGTGCGCACTGCTCCTGGACTCTTACGTAGGATCAAAGAGAAAACAGACCTTCCTCCAGCACAAGTGTACCGTGAGATGGTGAACAAGCCTGTGAACAGCAAACCTGATTCTGAGATGCTTATGCAGAGTGACATGAACCAGGTGCAAAATACCATCAAACGTGCTCGGATACAAACTTTTCTCAACCCAAACGACATTTTAGCAACATACATATTGTGTATGCACCTTAAAGAATTTGCCATACACGTGTATTTACCCGGACCAGGTAGTTGTATCAGCATTGCCGGAAATGATTGAACAGTTTAAACAGATGGTTGAGAAATCTGATCCAGACGTTCCCCATGTTCTTCATTATGACACCACTTTTGATCTTGGAGACTTCTGTGTGTCACCGCTTCATAAAGACTTCAAGGAATGCCCTATTGTCATCATTACCATTGGCTTTTATGATACATCAATACAGAAAAAAAGAGCACACACACAGGACGTTTTGGACCGAGATGCTACAACTCCTGCCTGATCTCAATTCCAGCAAATTTGTGTTTTGCACAGAGCGTGAAGCAGCGATTGAAAATTCCATTGAAGGATTACTTCCACCTGCTTCGATTATAAACTGTGGAATCACTTGCTGCAAAATGTAAAATACAAAAGTGCGTGATGTGTGGGGTACATAATGACGTTCAGGTTTACGTCAGTGATGTCAGAAAACTCCTTCTTTCAGATACAGAAAACGAGTGGGGTGTCAGTCTTGAAGCGGTGCCATCAAAATGGAGTGCAGCATTTCTTGAAAACTTCCAGAGCCATCTTGAAGTAGCAGAACAAAAGTCAGCAACCTTTTCCCTCAGAAAACTTGTGCTACAAATTTCAGAAATAACAAATAATCCAGCAGAAAGTTTCAATGCCACATTAAAAAGGATACTGGATTGGAAGCAAGTTAGTCTTGAGAAGATGTTCTCAGAGTTCCATCTCACAAAATACTACCTAAATGAGATCCTGAGGGGCCGTTGTGACATCGGAAATTACCATCTCCAAAGCAACAAAACTGCAACATGTGAACTTCCCATAGGACGTGTTAACATGAAAAGAGATTGTTGTTTTAACCAAGACAAAAAGTGACCGAGGCTGAGAAGCAAGAACAAAAAGAATTTGACGAACAAACCATAACTTCCAGACAGTCCATCGCCAAATTGTTAATTGAGAAAAAAAAATACCTAGATATTAATGCTAAATGCTTTATTGTGACTGGATGGAGGGGACCAAGGTATGTAGTAACACTGGCCCCAAAGGAACACTGTTCTTGCAACACCACTACAGAGTGTTGTCACATAATGGCAGCCCACATGGCTGTAGGTTTGGATGTGAAACCCAAACCAAGAAACATCTTTAGTCTAAGGCAACTGACTCGGAGGATTGGCAGAAAAAGATCTGGTGTGAAGGGAACTACGGGAGAAGTGAAGACAGCTCCTGATTCCAAAGCTGCAAGAAAAGGTCTGCCTGAAGAAAAGATGAAAAAGCCAGCAGACAATGATAATGTGAGATGTCATTAAAATGATTAAGATAATGATTTTACCTTAAATACTGTACGTCTCAGTAACATCTGCTGCTTCTCATTTTTATCCATTGACTCTGTGTAATGAGCTATTCTCCTTTACCTTTAGCCATCAGTGCCACCAGTCAGGATGCCTTCTCCTCTTCCTATTTCTTTGACCGCTTCAACAGTCAGTGATACAGATGAAGCAACTGAGGTATGAGAAATATAATCTTTATATAAATATAAAATATAGAAACATGTGTGAATGGAATTAAAATAACGTTTTGATAATATCGATTACTTTCTTATAGACATGGTGAATCCACCTGTGCAGACAGAGCTTGCAGGTCAGCTACAAGAGGTGAGGATTTATTTATTTATTTATTTATTTTTCTGATGTAGTACTGTGTGCTGTATTACCAGAATGTATTTATGTTGTGTAAATCTGTATGTTGTATATCAGCTAAACATCAAAATCAGTACCTTGCATTAAAAGGTCAAGGCCTTGTGGAAAAAGAAACCAAATGACGCAGTGCTAGCGAGCCTTAACAACAGTGCAAGGACCATTATACTCCACCATGACTTCCTCTGTCTGAGGAATTTGGTCACCGGTAGCCATAAAACTACTACTTCTTGCAGGGTCCTCATCATTGTTGAACTGGGTAAAAGGAGGATAAAGCCTACAGAGAAACAGATGGCCTACAGTCTGTAACTGTAGAACTAGAAAGTGTCTGATAAAGCTGATATGGACAGTGAGTGTAGATACAAGAAGGTGGTCTTAAATGTTATGGCTAATGGGTGCATGTAAAGCGCTACTAAACTTTTTTTCTTAGTCCTTCTGAGTTACACTTTTTCAATTCTGAACTAAACTGATAAGCAGGACCACAATATTGGAACTCTACATTCTTTATTTGATTTAAAGGGGGTCGTTAAGTCAAGTAGTTTTATTGTCAATACTTCAATATGTACAAGACATACAAGAGATTGAAATTGCGTTTCTGACCTGAGTTTCAGCACATGAACATTTAATGATATATAGATTACAGCAAAAATAAGAACAAGATAATATTGAACATATTAAACAGTAAACCTAAATAAGAGAAACACAAGACATAAAATAAAAAATAAAATCAGGACCCTGAGAAGCATTATGAGAAGGTAAGACACTGAAGACAGTGAGGGCAATAAGTCACGTATGCACTAGCAGAATTAAGATGTAGGATTAAAGTGGTGTGACCTTGGTAGTGTAACCAGTAGTGCAAATTAAAAAGCATCAAGTCTGTTTTTAAAAGTGATGAATGCAGAGCAGTTCTTGAAAAAGTTAAAGTTCAGTAGGCAATTGGGAGTGCTGTGAGGGGATAGGGGGGTTGTCAGGGTGTTTGTGCGCGCGTGCGTGCTCGCTCATGCAAGGGGCAGAAGTGAGGATAAAATAGAATAAAATGGAATAAAAAGTTGGACTTTCAGTATATGGGTTTGAGCTTGCATTTTTTTTTTTTTTTTTTTTTTTTTTTTTTTTTTTTTACAGTGACCGTTCTGTAGTGTATTATTTCAGGGTATATACTTAAATTTGCATCCGCATAAAAGGTCACAATACAGCAGCAAACACATTCACCATATTCAACACATCAAAAGGAGGCCTTTACTGAGCACAAGCATATGCAAGTTAAACTCTGTTTGGTTTCACTTTAAACCATATAGTTGTTGTATGATTTAAAGTTGGCTAAATAGTAATTTTTCTTTTTTTTCTTTTTTTCAGTGTGATAACTAGTAAACACAGCCTGTTTTATACACTGCTTTGTGTATTGTGGGTAATGTTAAGGTCCAGCAACGGAAGATGCTCTGAGTGCTTCCCCTCTGATCTTATAAAATAGCAAAACACGTATAACAAATACTAACACAGGCCTGTATAAGAAACAGCCCCCCAGCCAGCCTCACCTCAACAGCTCTTCAGATGCACATGCAGAATGTGTGGTTCCAAAATTGTGGTAATGCAATCTACACCTAAGGCACTAGTGACCTAACATACTACTCAAACATAGCAGCACAGGGTGTTGTAAAGCTAATTCAGAATTACAGATTGGAGATGAATGAAAGAGGAGGAAACTAAAATAATGTATTTAGAGAATTTAAAGTTGCTGAAGAGTTTACTGGCCTTTTCTAGTGTAAACTCTGTTGATTTAGTGTTGCATGTGTGTCCAAATCTGATGTCTTAATTGTGCAGGTTGATTTTGTACTAAATGAATGAAAATGTTTTTGCTCTAATTGTCGGGCACAAAAAAAAAACAAAGAACAAGAAAAGTGGCACCAAAAATAGAACAAAAGAACAAACGAAAAAAAGAACATTGTTAAATTCCACCAGGTTCATTTCAGTAAAGTAATATGAACTGATTAAATGCCTCATATGATTTCAACTACTGTATACAGTGTACTGGATTGTGTGAGGAGACATGTTTAGAAATTACTATCCTGCTACTGAAGGTCTCTGAGATGGTACTGATGTTATTGAAAGTTTTAGAATGTGCTAGTGGGTTCTGATTTGGATTTGATCTTCTGTTAGTAAGGTGGGCTTTGAGCTTTTAATTTACTTTGACTTACATTCTGTCAGTTACTAGGCTGTGTTGTTAGCTTGCTGTACCTAGAGTTAATTGTTATTACTAGGCTCAGCTGTGGTTTCAGGTTAGCTCAAGGTGTGAATCAAGGGGTGTGGCCTAAGGCACACATTCAGAAGGTGTCTCCTTCTAGAGTCAGTGTGCTAGTGGGTTCTGATTTGGATTTGATCTTCTGTTAGTAAGGTAGGAAGGTATATTAGATAGATATTAGATTAGATATATTCAGAAGGCATTTTGTCTGTAGCAGTGTGAAGAGCCCCATCACAGATGTCTACCTCCAACCTTGGCTAAGTATCTCTTTCAGGTAATTTATACCTGCAATTGAATTTACACTTATGCTTCTCCACTATGTGCTTTACAATACCTGTTCTTTCATCTCACAGACCTAGAAGACCTCACAGACTGGCAGAGGTGGGGGCACAGGTTTGCTGTTGTTTAGAAAGTGGAACTTTACTCCACTTTCATTTCCTCACCTTGCAGTTTCATCCTTTGAATATCATGCTGTCACAGTGTCCTCCCCCACTAACCTTCATGTCATTGTCATTTATCTTCTGAGTCTCTTCCCTGTTGATGGGTCCCCGCTTCTCCTACTCGGCCTCTTCAACCTCCCATCGGACAAGTTGCAGTCATCATGCCTGCAACCACTACTATCATCCTTCGACCTCACCCTCAACCCATCCCCTCCAATGCATTGAGGTGGCAACACTCTGGATCTGGTCTTCAGTAGACCTACCCCTGCGCTGGATGTCACAGTAACCCCTCTTCACTGCTCAGATCATTACTTTCTATCCTTCTCTCGCTCTCTCTCTCTCCTGTCCAGCTCTTCCTGTCCATATCCGCCTGGTTGTCTGACGTCCTGCGTAGCAACCGGAGAGAGCTGAGGAAAGCCGAGACGAAGTGGAGGAGATCCCAGCTTGACTCTGATCTGCACACCTACCAAGCCATCCTCTCCAGGTTCTCAGGGGAAGTGACTACTGCGAAGTCATCTTTCTACAAGAGGAAACTAGAGGAATTGGCTTCTGACCATCGCAAACTATTCAGTATTTTCTCTTCTCTCCTTAGCCCTCCCTCTTCCCTCACCCTGGAGGACTTTGTCACCTTCTTTGAAGAGAAATCCGTCAGTCGTTTTCCTCTGTCCCCACTCCTCCTTCCATCAATCCTCATCCTCTTGCCACAAACTCCTTAACCTGTTTTTCTTCTCTCTCTTCAGACGACATCCTACAGCTACTGGAATCCAGCAACCCCACAACCTGCCCACTGGATCCCAACCCATCCACACTGCTCCAGTCAATCTCCCTGGACCTGCTACCCTTCATTTCCTCCCTTATAAACTCTTCCCTGTCATCAGGTCATGTTCCACAGGCCTGCCAGAGTGGTTCCTATCCTGAAGAAACCCTCACTAGACTCCTCAGACATCAGCAGTTACAGACCGGTATCACTTCTTTCTTCTTTTCTTTGTCTATAATCAACTCTCTTTCTTTCTCTCCCAGAACCAGCTTCAGGACATCAATCAGTCTGGCTTCAAACCTGCCCATTCCATGGAAACTGCTCTCATCGCAGTAACTGAGAGGCTTTATGCAGCGAGATCAGCCAAACTGTCCTCAGTTCTGATTCTGCTCGACCTGTCTGCAGCCTTCGACACAGTGAACCACAAGATCCTCCTGTCTGTCCTCACCAATCTTGGAATCACCGGCACTGCAAGTGGTTTGAGTCCTACCTGGAGGACCGCCGCTATCAGGTAGCATGGAAAGGGTCCACGTCTGCTCCATGTAGGCTCTCCACCGGTGTCCCTCAAGGCTCGGTGTTGGGTCCTTTTCTTTTTTCCCCCCTTTACACTCTCTCTTGGAGAAGTAATTACTTCTCACGGTTTTTCTTATCACTGCTATGCCGATGATACACAACTCATGCTTTCTTTCCCATCATCTGATACACAGGTCTGCAACCACATCTCAGCATGCCTGACCGACATCAGCTCATGGATGACAGCTCACCACCTTAAGCACAGGTCCTCACTGTGATCTTGCCATCTCATTCGGGAACTCGTTGATCACGCCGACTGAGGATGCAAGAAGTCTTGGAGTGATTCTGGATGGCCAGTTATCGTTCTCGGCTCATATAGCGAACCTGACTCGGGCATGCAGATTCCTGCTCTACAACATCCGGAGGATACGAGCCTTCCTCTCTCAGTAGGCCACCCAGCTGCTGGTCCAGTCTCTGGTCATTTCAAGGCTAGACTACTGTAACTCGCTCCTGGCTGGTCTTCCTCTGCGGGCCATCAGGCCCTTGCAACTTGTCCAGAACGCTGCAGCCCATCTCATTTTCAACCTTCCGAAGTTCATCCAAATTACCTTTTCTCCTCTATAGGAATGAGCACTGGGCTGGGGTTGCCACGGCCCCTGTTCGGGCAGTGTCTGAGCTCGTGGTGAGTTTTAGGCTCAACTTCCTACTAGCTGGAATATTATCCAACGGAACACTAAGCACAAAGTTGCTCTGGATAAGAGTGTCTGCTAAATGCCGAGTCTTGTTAATCAGCTCTGTGCTGTCACCCAGAAGTTCATGTGCTGAATGTGATCAGTAATGGAGCCACGACGCAAACTATGTTAATAACTTTTCTTATTTTACTAAAACTAAAGTTTACTCTTATACAAGCATTGTAGCTAAACACTGAGCTTTAAATGTGTTCTTAAACTTTTAAGCTTATTATTTTTTCAAATGTTTCTCATTTATTTTGGTATTTTTCTGGTAAAGACATTACAGTGATGACAGTATCAGTGTCTAACAAAAAAGGTATTTTATATTAACAACAAAACTTGTATTTTACAAAAACTAACAATCAAAGGTTTAGCCACGCCCAAGTAAATTGAGGTTTTGTCAAAGACTCTACAGGGTTACTCTTACCAGTTCCAACTAATGAGATGTCTGATACTCCACATACACTATTGATATCACTGTATTATATTTCTGCCATATCTCCTCCTCTATATATATTTGCCCATTTTAATTTTTTTTATTCTGATGTAAATCATATAGCCAACATGCATGAGTATCCCCGAGTTTTGATTGGTAGTGTATAAAATAGAGTTGTGTATATTCACCTAAGAAATATACTCCAAACAACGTGAGAGCATCAGGACAAGAAACAATCCAAGTCCAGGTCACTGGTAAGAGATGTGATTGTCTCTAATAAAATTGTGGCAATAAAAGAAGTTATTTGAGGTCAGCTCAGTTAAGTTTGATAAATGTATTCTGAATCCACTATCACTCAATATACCATAACTGCTGATATACACTGTGTTATTTCACCAGTTAACTGATCCAGTTATTAATCCTACAGGGCTTTGTAAATAGACTCTGGTCTGATTTTTTTCCTCTGTAATGAAGATGCTTTATCATCAGGTACTACACAACATCCAAATGAACATAAAAGGCCCACTCAGTAGTAAGGATTCATCACAGTGAGGGACTGTTTGTTCAGGTAAACCAACTAAAACAGCCATCTAGCTTACTTATCTGTGCCATGTTTCTTATACCTGCATTGTGGACTTGCAATATTTGAAGTTGATCACTTATGTTACCTGCAATTATTTTGTTAATGTGGCAATACCACCATCTACAGACCAAATATTATATTCCTTTTGTTTAGATATTTCCTTTCTCATTGGTTGTTAGAAGTCACATGATTACAGTCACATGATCAGATAAGATAACACTTTATTGATCCCGAAGGAAATTGCAGTGTCACAGTTCTGTACATATTGCCCAAGTAAGACATACATTATTACAATAAAAAGGGCAGAGGTTACAGAAGAGCTATCAATCACAAAATGACAAATTAAAATAAAGTCTGTTGTTGTGCATATAAAAGTGTTCTATGAAGTATGTACATGCATTAATCAGAATAAATAAATAGAGCTAAATTAAGGAGATTTGTCTATATCCATAAATGTGCATGTATAAGACATTGCCTATAACATAATAAATAGAAAAAAGAAAAGCATGTACAGACATTAACAGAGCAGCATTAGTAATATTGCACTTAGAAATGTGAAGTAGAAGGATTATATATATATATATATATATATAAGTGACAATTGGCAGATAAAATAACCTGAGTATATTATCAGTATAGTGTTTTTCATAGGCAAACTAGCTAGAGAACAGCACATTCGAAGCCCTCTTGCTCATCTATCTCCATCTGCCTGTGTGAACTTAGTAGAAGCTTTGTTTGTAAGCAGATCAGTCCATCTATGGTTTTGGAAGTTACTTCTCCCTTTATTTCATTGTACATCATATTACTTTCGTATATTGTTTCAGTTTCACACTTCTACTACTGCAGCTTACTAGAAGTGCCAAATCTTCAATAAACAGACACTCAAGTTTCGACCATAATTCTTGGTGCTCCTTCATCCCTGAAGCTACTTGGTGCTACTTCAGTCAAGTCAGCTAAAAGTGTTTATCTCTCTGGTGATGTGCCTCATAACGGACTCATTTTATTACCAGAGGTTTTTCTGTATAGTTCATGTTGAAAAGCACTTTGTGGCTTAGTGTCTGTAAAGTGATGTGGAAATTTTTGTGCAAGAATAGATAGACCACCGAAACTGTCACCATCAAAAAAACAGTGCTTAAAGCATGTGCCTCTGTACATAGTTCCACTCTAAGAAGACTGTTCTACTGATGTAAGGGCTGTGAAGATGCTATTACTCAGAAAAGAAACTACACAAAAAAAAAACCTACACTAAAACCAAACTGTGCACCGAAAATGATATTATATTTAGATGTTTTGGTTTCTGTGTCACGGCGCGGTTGGGGGTTGTGGATGTAAAGATTCAAATTGCAAGCCAACGAGTTTCCTGGATGTGGATGCATGTGAAACTGTGTGCGGGAGGTGAACTGATTGAGCACGACCTCCGGAGTGATAACCCCACGTGTTACCACTGCGCTATGCATCAGCACATGTGAGGCCAGTCAGGAGGGGTTTTGTGAGGGAGAAGGAAGAATGGCAGGAAAAACAAACAAAGGAGACGCCAGGACGACGTACTTGAACGGAAGGGGACGTTTGTTAAAGAACAGGAATAAACAGGAGAGGGTTTAACAGAAAGGGGATTTTGTGGGTCTCTGCGTCTTTTCAGTTGTGCAGGGTGGCCCACGATCTCTACTCTACTTTTCTAAGCACATGTTGCTTTTAGTTTCTTTTGCTTTTTCCATTTGCTTTTCTCTTTTTCTTGTTTTTCTCTTTCTCTTTCTCTTTCTCTTTCTGTACCATACCGGCTACCCCTCTACAAAGGTGTAGCAGAGCTGGTTGTTTGATGGGGGCTTATATGGCCAACTCCTCAGGTGCAGCTTGTTGGCTTGATCAGCCCGGGGCATTCTGGGGTTTGCAGTTCCAGGCTGTAGTCCTCCAGAACGGCCTCGCTGCTGCCGCCCTCCGCTGGTTGCAGATGGCACAGCCCGGACCCTTACAATATAAGTTAGTTTCTATTAAATATAAATGTTCTGCTTTATTTCTCACGCTTTTTCACCTTCATCGGCTAGACTGTGTAGAATCCATGGATCTCTGATCGTTCAATTTTTGGTTGATGTTTTTTGGGTACTCTGCTTGGCTTTTATTTTTTGCCTTTTTTTCTTTACTCAGTCCAATGTATTGCATGTTTCCTTTCCTAGTTTTTGACCTTGGCCTGTTTTCGTATCACTGGTTTTATCAAACCCTCCTGTGATGAAAGGCATCGCACTTTTAAGCCTATAATAAAATCTCATTGCTCTGTTCCTAAATATACACATGCATATTGACTCCCACATAAACAGAGTAATTTATCATCACATTTTAAATATTCTATTTCAAAATCTAATGGTAAGGCAAGGTATGTATATGCCAGGCTTTACATAAAAAGCAAAAAGGAGTATTAGAAGAAAGGAAATAGACACAGTGCTCAGACAAACTATAAAAATTAAAAAGTTGCTAAAAGAATAAAAAAGCTAATGTGTCATTTTGGTTATAAAATGCTCTATCAAACTAATAGTTGCTAAGAAAGCCAAAGTAAATAAAGTCTATAAAATAAACTAATTAAGAGCTACTCAGCTTTCCAACCATCCAGCAGTATTCTGTGATCTACAGCGTTAAATGCAGCCCTAAGACAAGATAAGATAAGATGAGATCCCACAGTGGGGAAGTTTGCAGTGTTACAGCAGCACAGAGGAAAGAACAGAAGTGTCAGGAAAATATACAAATAATAAATAAGATCTATATATACAATAATTACAGAAAAATATAAATTAAATACTAAATATTTAAATCCAGAAGACAGGATTATGCTGTGCATTTCTTTTTTTCTTTTTTTTTTTTATTGAACATTTTACCAAAATTACAACAATCATCCAGTCCCCAACCCCAGTAAACAACCACCCTCCCACACCCCCCTCAACCACCCTCCCTCAATACCCCAGAGCCACCCACCTGGTCTCCCCCAGTAAGTAATAACTAAGGAAATAATAAAATAATAATACAGAGTCTAATATTACTACTACCACTAATAATAATAATAATAATAATAATAATAATAATAATAATAATAATAATAATAATAATAATAAAAAATAAAATAATAATAAAAAAAATAATAATAAAAAATAAAAAGAAATAAATAAAAAAATATGCTGTGCAGTTCTATTGCACATAGTAGAAATAGACTGCTGACTTTTATTGCACGTAGTAGAATACAGGTAGATTACTGGGTTCTATTGCACACAGTAGAATAGAAATAGACTAGTGTAGAAATAGACTACTGAGGGGAGCGGCTGTTATACAGTCTGACGGCGGCCGGATGGAAGGATCTGCGGTATTTCTTCTTCACACACCGCGGGTGCAGCAGCCGGGCACTCAAGGAGCTGCCCATTGCTTCCAGAGAGTGGTACATGGGGTGGGACAGGTTCTTCAGCATGTGTTTGAACTTAGTCCTCATTCTCCTGTCTCCCACCACCTCCACTGGGTCAAGAGGACACCCCAGGACAGAGCTGGACTTCTTGATGACTCTGTTCAATCTCTTCCAGTCAGCAGTGAAGCGGTGGAGACCACTCCATAAAAGATGGATGTTGCCACCACAGCATCGAAGAAGGTCCTCAGGAGCGCCCCCTGCACTCCAAAAGACCTGAGTCTCCTCAGGAGGTGTAGTCTGCTCTGGCCTTTCCTGTAGAGTGCAGCAGTGTTGTCTGTTCAGTCCAGCTTGTTGTTGAGGTGAACACCCAGGTACTTGTTGGACCTCACTATCTCAATGTCCGTTCCCTGAATGTTTACAGTTACCGGAGGAAAGTGTGTGGCTCTGCGGAAGTCCACCACCAGTTCTTTAGTCTTTCCTGCGTTGATCTGCAGGAAGTTCCTCTGACACCATTTCATAATTAGTCAGCTCTCTGTAATCCCTGTCATCTTTATCACTGATGAGGCCGAGAACTTTTGCAGGTGGCAACTGGCAGAACTGTACTTGAAGTCAGCAGTGTAGAGGGTGAAGAGAAAGGGAGCAAGAACTATTCCTTGGACGGTTTGTGAGGTAGTCCAAGATCCAGGTGGTGAGGTGATGGTCCAACCCTGATCTGCATAGAAGATGGATGATGGTGTCCTCCACTCCGATGCCAGGTTGGTAGGCAAACTGAAGTGGGTCCATTGCTGGACTCACCAGGGGGCATAGGTGGACAAGAAGCAGTCTCTCCAGGGTCTACATCAGGTGTGATGTGAGTGCCCCCGGCCTGTAACTGTTGAGGTCTTGGGTGTGTGGGGTCTTTGGCACTGGTACCATGAAAGATGTTTTCCAGAGCTGTGGAACTCTTCCTAACCTCAGGCTGAGATTAAAGATGTGCCACACCGCACAACTCATTGGCACAGGACTTGAGAAGCCTTGAGCTGATGCCATCTGGGTCTGCAGCCTTCCTGATCTTGATCTTCCTGAGCTCACTTCTCACCTGTGAAGATGAGAATGTCAGACTGGAATGGGGGAGCTGAGTGCTGGATTGTGGATTGTCAGCAGGAGAACCATTTGGTGATGGCTGTGAGTTGAAAGTCTGTAGTGGAGGGGCAGGTGAGTGATCAAACCTATTAAAGAATAGATTGAGTTCATTCACCCACTTCTGGTCCCTCACCCCAACCTGGGAGTCAGGCTTCTTGTGGCTGGAGGTTATTCCAGACTCCTCTGACATACAGTAGTAATACCAGAAATGAAAGCTCTATGATTTCTTAACTCAGAGTCTGTTGAACATCTGGAGAGATCAGTGAGTGAAAGAACACACAGAAATGATCAGAAGGGGCCAAGATCATAATCATGACAGCAGGAAAGCTGAGGCCTTTAGAAATCACCATATCAAGAATGTGGCCTCAAGAGTGTGTAGGTTCTTTCTCCTGCTGTAAGAGAGCAAGCACATTGTTAATGCAAAAAAGTTATTATGTCCAAGTTATTATCCATATGAATGTAAACATCAGTGCTTATGATAAGGTTTTATTTAATGGTCTTAACTGACAGTAGTATTTAGACTTGAACAACCCATTAGTGTGCAGGATCTACAGACCCAACTGCAACATCTGTGGGCAAAATGTGCCACAGGATGCCAGGTGGAGCCTGTATGCCTCCATGCCCAACTGTATCTCCTGTCCAACCTTGTATTTAGGCTAGAGGAGCCCTAACAGGGTACTAGAGCCTACGTTTAATTGAACTTCTGTCAATCTATATACTTTGTTAGCCGCCCATCATCATTATTTGACTGACAGGACCTCCACAGGACCACCACAGAGCAGGCTTTATGTGGTTGGTGGATCATTCAGGGCACTGTAGTGACACTGATGTGCTGGTGTGAGTGTCAATGCTGGACTGAGAATAGTCCACCAACCAAACATATGCAGTGTCCTGTGGGAAACATCCAGCGCTTAGAGGATGACCAACTCAAACTGTGCAGCAGCAGATGAGCTATCATCACTGTAGATCTACAAGGTGGACCAGCAATTGGTCTAATAGAGTGGACAGTGAGTTGACACTGTGTGTAAACACCCTGAGAATGATCCACCACCCACATAACAATGCTACCTGCTCTCTCTGGTGGTCCTATGGGGGTCCTGACTATTAAAGAACAGAGTAAAAGGGGTAATAAAGTATAAAGAGAAACAGATGGACTACAGTCTGTAAGTGTAGAACTACAAAGTGCTCCTATATGGTAAGAGGAGCTGGTATTGGCAGTGAGTGTAGATAGAAGGAGGAGGTTTTAATGTTGTGGTTGATGGGTGTATGTAAACTGATGTGCAGGACCACCATCTTGAAACTGCTCACTCTTTGTTTGATTTAAAGGGGCCCTTCATGGGGATAAAACAAACTGGAATAAAAAGCTCGACTTGCATTGTGTTACCGAGTGTGTATTTAGCATTAACTAATTTACATTGACTGTTTTATAATGAATTATTATTTAATAGTGTGTAATTATATTTAAATATATCCATTTTAGGACCATTTAAGGGCTGAATTTGATCATGATGTGATGAAATGTCAACCTCTGCATCAACATAAAGGTCACAGTACAGCAGTAACATAAATTCCTAGCTCATCAAAAGGAGGCCTTTACTGAACACAAGCATGCGTAAGTTAAACTCTGTTTGATTCCAGTTTAAACCTTTATGTAGGAGTTAAGTGGGCTAAAGTACATTTATGTGTATAACTAGTAAACACAGCTATATGTACTGTCTCATGTATTTTGGGTAATGTGGTTTGTGTTCAGACAGCAACGGAAAGTGTAAAATATGCTCTGAGCTTATTAAAATAGCATCATGAATAGCAAAGAACATCACAAGCCGTGTGAGAAAACAACACAGCCCTCACCTCAACAGCTCTTTAGATGCAGATGCAGATGCGGTTCCAAAATTGCGGTCATACAATCCACCGTTTTTGATCTACACTAAACACCCTAGTCACCCCACGTACTACTCAAACATAGCAGCTCAGCACAGTAAGATGAAATGTAAAACTCACTGAGTTACCAATTAGAAATGAATGAAAGAGAATGAAATGATGAATTTACATACCTCCATATTAGAAACTATATACAGAATGCTATAAACGTCCCTGCAGATAAAGACATACGCACCCCCATTGGCTCCTTTTTATAACAAGCTTCATGTCTGAGAAATATTATATCTTCATCTTATACTATATTACATTCAAATTTGCCAGACCATCTGCAGACAGTGCTATCAGGCTGGGAATGGGATTTTGGTAAACCACGAACAGACACAGATGCATCATAAATTATACAGAACGTGGGAAATGTACTAGTCTGTGATAAAACGCTAGAAACCCAGTTTAAACACAATTAACCTTTTGGCATAATGAAATTATGAAAATTCTTCCCTTGGAGCGCTTATATCCTAGAATTTTAGGTAATGACACAGAATCTGAGCGCACTTGGTCTCCATTCCTTTCTAGTTTTCCAAGCCACATATGTGAAAGTGACTTAACATATGAACTAATTTAATTTCTACATGAGTTTTTGTTTAATTTCTGGAATGTCCACTATTATGTCTAGCAAGCTGTCTCTTGTTGTTAGTGGGATGGGGTAGCAGGGTGGTTTTGTACTCTATTACCCTCCTTTGTTTTTGGTTTTTTATTTTGGGTTTTGATTTGTTTTCCCCATTTTTACTTCCTTTTTGATTGAAAATGAAATAAAAGTGTTAAATGTTAAAATGTTATTGGAAAAAAAGATGAATTTACTGAAGAACAGACAGAGTTACTGAAAGTTCAGAGTGCTGTTTGATCAGCTCTGTGCTGTCGCTGGCCAATAAGAAGATCTGGGCTGGTTACAGTGTGGTTGATGAAGCTTCACCCAGCACCCAGAAGTTCATGTGATGAATGTGATCAGAGATGGAGCCACGACACCTCACACTATGTAAGTAACTTTTCTTATTTCACTAAAACTAAAGTTTACTCTTATACAAGCATTGTAGGTGAACACTGAGCTTTAAATGTGTTCTCATTAAGGTTTAATATTTGTTTCTTTTGACTTTATTTTTCTGGTAAAGACATCACAGTGATGATGACAGTATCAGTGTCTTCAACAAAAGGTACTTCATGTCCTTTTCTTTGGCTTATATTAACAACTAAACTTGTATTTTACTGGTAAAACTACCAGTGAAAGGTTTAGACACACAATACTATATATATAGATATAGATGTAATACATCATGTTGCTGTTTTTTATCAATAGATGATCCTCCTGATTTTCACCCAGCAGACATTTTCGGAACCCACCGTGTAAAAGTTGGGGGAAATTTACATTTAAAGTGCAGCATCTTTGACAAAAAATCTTCTGATCATCTCCACGTGTACCTGTGTAAAAATGGTGTTGGAGTGAGGATGGAACTACTTGAAAAGAAAGATGAGCACACCTTCATTTTGAGGAATGTTTCAGTGCGGGACTCGGGAAACTACAGCTGCGTGTACTCACTGAATAAATACACTCTCAAAAATGTGAGCACATCAGGACACAAAACAATCCAGGTCCAGGTCACTGGTAAGATATGTGATTTGTGTTTTCTCTAATAAAAGTGTGGTGATAAAAGAAGTTAACTGAAGTCAGGTCAATTTTTCCTAAATCCATTATCACACAATATACCATAACTGCTAATATACACTGTATATACACTGTGTTATTTTACCAGTTAGCTGATGCAGTTATTAATCCTACAGAGCTTTGTAAATAGACTCTGGTCTGATCTACTCCACGTACTGCTTATAATGACTTTAAAATTTTAAAATAGAGAATTTCATGGGCGCAGGGTCACATATGTATTCCACAGTAGAGCTGCACAGAGTCCACTTACTAATGATCAGAATGACTGATTAGATTAGCCACGTACTATGTGAGGTATAAAGAATTCTGTAAACACTCGTACCTTAACAAACATACCTTAAACAAGCTGTGATGAAGTTTGTGATGTGCTATGCTGCTTTAAAGAACCTTGCTAGAAGTGCACACTGGTGCCGCCCTAGTAATCACATTAATACACTGCTTTTTATTTGACCTTTTCTTTGTAAATAATGATAGTCTCTAGCACATGTGATAAAGAATGATTTTTAATCGGGTCATTTATATAATAATCTAATTTGTTTTTCCTTTGTAATGAAGATGTTTCTGAACATCCTCAGAACAACGTGAGCACAAATGAACAAAACAGGGACCCAGTCCAGCTCAGCGGTAAAAAATGTGAGCTATGTTTTCCTTTAAAATCACATGACATTAGAAAATGATTAATTATTAAGAAACTTTGATTTTAAGAGATTTTGTTCAGTTGTGTCCTATAAAATATAAATGGACTGTTGAAGATTCCCTCTCATTCACTGTAGCACTAAATGCATTGTATGACCTTTTAAGGTTCTGCTATTATTGTAGAAACACTTCCCGAAAGTCTCAGTATGATAATTATTTACCAAATATAAAATATATTAAAACTTGTATTTTATTGAGCTAACTAGCGCTGTTGTTATTGTTTTAAATTAGTTATGAGCTGCTCTAGTCATGACTATGGTGAGGGGCTAGCTTTGTGCCGACCACGTACTACTTCTTTTATTTATTACAATTATAATTTTGTCATTTTCAATTCCTTAATTAATCTTTCTTTGTGTATTATGGAATTTCATATATATATATATATATATATATATATATATATATATATATATATACACTTTAAAGTAGACAGCATACTCTAAGGCAGTGCCTATTAATATTACCTTTTGGATTAAGCAATTATAAAGAAGGTCAGAAAATTCTCAACATATTTTTGTTGCACATTTTTTATTTTTTAGAGACAAAATATAGATAATATTTTGCCAGTCTAGAGTGGCATGTAAGTGTTCATTTTTAGTGAAAACCTTTACTAAAAGTTATGTTAAAATTATATATACGTATAGTTTAGACATGGTTACTCATAGTAGCTTTAAAACGCTTTGAAATAGCACTCTTGGAATTATTCAGTCCAACTTAAAGACCTTCAGAATCAAACATCAAAGAAGATAAAACATTTCTTAACCTGCAGTGGAGGTTGATAAATTAACAAAAAATTCTTCATGTAATTGTGGATTGCTCTGTTCAGCATAAACATTCTCTACATTCTCTAAAGGAAACTAGAGCTTTTAAACTGTGCCAAAAAAAAAGGACATAAAATATATCTATAAAAAATAGTATATAAAATATATACACTATTAGAGTGTTAGCATGGTAAAAAATAATATTGATAGAAAAAAACATATGCCAAGTTACATGTTTACTTAACATTAATTAACCCATTAGTTACCCATTGTTAATATACTACTTCATATTAGTTCATCAATGCTCTTTGTTGTTTTTTTAATAATGTGTTTTTGTAAATATTCTGCCAGCAGTTTCTCTGGACAGCCTGTTTGTAATACTTCCAGTTTCTCTGCTGGTTGTGATACTTTTCCTTGGAAGGAATCGTATCAGAGCCGGAATGTGTACAAGTATGTATGACTGTATTTCTTCTGCTAAGCTGGACTGAGGTGTTAATTTAAGGTATATGAAAAAATAAGACTGTTATGTATTCTCTGTCATAACATTAGCAAAACAAACGGCAGTCACATGTACGTTCAATAACGCAGTCGAGACTCGTTAGCAGTGTACTCGGAACTTCTATACTGAATCATTCACCTGGTATACAAAGTCGATAACGCCACCTATTGGCGTCCTGAGGTAACAGCATGAGTAACAAATTTTAGCAATACATAACAAAGACACATGACACACATGCCAGCACAGTTACCCTCCACATCTCTACGAAACCTCTCTGTAAAGTATAATAGCAGTGTCCTAATACACACGCAGGAGTTTATTAGGAGGAACTGCATCAACCAATCAGATCTTAATGTGAGACAAATGTGTAACACACCATGACAGTCACATTCTCAGGCCTTTCTCTATAAACACGTTTACTGGAAATGCATTTTGGGAAGAATGTCGACAAATAACTGACTAGTAAAAGTCATTTGTTATTTTTGTTGTTGCAGAGTTGTTCCAGCACCAAGGACAAAGGTACATTACACATGTACTCAGTGGTATAACATATGACTGCAGTGCTTCCCTACCCTGTTCTGAATGATGAATAGTTTTTATGTTGAGTTTCAATCACAGCTCATATTATTAATCATTTTGTGTTTGAGGAGAGCAGATCCAGCACAACTGTAGTACCTACTGACAATACAACCACAAATATTAAATGGCAGTCTGGCTTTAAAGTTTCAACACATAAAAAGAGACTGTTTATGAGAAAGTCTTAGCCCTGAGTACTCTGTTCTACTTGTCATACGTGCATACTAGAGCATTACTGTCTATTTATACTGGGTGGACAGAAACAGGACAATTTCCCCTCAGGTTTAAACACTAGGTATTGTGATAATAATGCATATTCTGCTAGCATACCTTCGAGATTTGTTAGTGCAACATTTATAGTGGTGAATATGCATAAACATGCCAAACATGAAAATGTCCATCAAACTTTAAAATTTTGTATACTCCACTCTTCCTCAGTGACTAAATTTAAGCTGGTCTCAATTCAATTCTATTCAACTTTCTCATCATACCAAAACAACTTTGTACAGTATAACAAAACAGAATCAGGCTCCTTCACCAGTGCAGATGTTAAAAAATAAAAAAAGCAGAGAAGGGGAACTCCACAACCAGTATCAGAACCACCGTGTGAGCACAGGGATGCCCAGTCTTATCTGCAAGGACCAGTGTAGGTATAGGTATACACTCTTAATAAACCGGAACTCACCTGATTCCACTTCTTTAATCAGGTCCTTTGTGGATAAGATTCCGACTCTTGGTGGATAAGATTAGCCACTCCTGCATTAGCATGTCAGTATATATGTATGAGCTGTATTTAAGGCTGTGTAGAATAAATGTGTTTCTTCTCTCTGTTTCAGTGGACAGGATAGTAATACAGGTCACTGTGATGGTAAGTTCCCATATGGTGTGATGTAGAATATTGTTGCTCTGCAAATAAGAACAACTATCTCCAAACCGACAACTTTACAGAAGAAGGCAACAACCGAATTACATTTAAATGTAAGTCAGTGGAAGCAGACTTATTCTAAGCAGTTTTGAGCCATTTCTGTTGGTCCATTCATCATGATATTTACCGGCAATGTAAACAACAGCTGCTGTGTTCAAATGATAAAAGTAAAAATGAATAAAAATAGAGATACATGTTTTTGGTATAACAGACCTACATACTGTTCATTCTCTCTGTTTTAGCAGGCGTCTCAGAGCGAGTGACACAGGCAGTGAACAGGTACATTTTGTTGTGATATTCTACAAACATAAATTTTCAACTTTCCAAAAGATTAAAAATGTAAAATATGTACATGTAATTACTAGTCTGATCTGATATGTATGATATGATATTAATACTACAGGGGAGAATCTCTTGATGACATGTGTGAAAACTCCACAATACCTGACTTAAAAGGTAACATCAGTTACTCACATTACAGGGGGTTACAGTCACAAAGGGAAAACAGGGTAACTCCAAATAGGCAGTTTTGTAGGAGAGTGTAAATTAATGTAAAGGGAGTTTACTTAAAGCAGTTTGGGAACTTTTTTATCAGTCCAGTTATCATTAGTCCACACCTCAGAAATGTGATATGAAAAAATAACTATGAAAAATTAAATGCTTTATTCACAGTTAAGAGACGTCCAGCAGATGTTTGGTAAGTAACCACACAGCCTGGTCTTCTAGATTCAGATATCTGATCCTGTATTAAAGAGCAGGACTTCTATAACTAAAATATCTCTCTCTAGTAATGCTGACAGTGGGACGTATATTCGGGGTAATGACAGTGTGGTATACAGCTCAATACAGTTTTCTGGTATGTATATGTTTTTTGGGGTATGTATTAGTCATATAGACATGTATGACCGCAGTGTGTGTCTTTTTATAATAAAATATTTAAACTGTATTAAACAGCTGCTTTCATGGACGCTGATAGAGGATCTGTGTACAATGAAGATCACTAAGCTCTCTGTTGTTGGTGTTTTTACTCCAGATCGGAAGACCAAGTCTAAACAACCTGCTGCACAACCTGTTTATGGAGAAGTACAGAAGAAGAAGGAAAAGGCTTATGATGATTCCTTCATGTATGAATAATTATATAAGTAATTGTGGGGGTTATTAGGTAATGTCAGGCCCCCTCCTGGCCTGTCCTGTAATGCTTAACACTCAGCACATCAATTCTTTCTTGGACTTCAACTCCTAGAATTCCCCAGGAGACCATGTGACACTCACCTCCTCTACAGGATTCAATAATGAACCATTCTTGATATCATGGTCACCAGAGTACTGAACTGTCTAAATGCAAACCTCACTAGGCTATGTAGAGACTCTCAGTTTCCAGCAGTGTACTGAGTGACTGCTGTTTCCTGTCTGGTGGTCTTTCATCCTTTTTCTATTTCTGACTGTTTTCACATCCTCCTTGTCTTGTTTGGGTCTTTTAGTCTTCTCATTTTTAAACTCTGCTTGTCTTCTGGTTACACTTGTTAATACACTGGTCTCTGGTTTTGATGTTTTAATACCAGATTTTTTCAATCTTTTGTTATTAAAGTAACAGAAATGTGTTCTTTGTTGATAGTGTACTGCAGTCATTTCATAGTTCACATGTATCATCAAATTAACCAACGTCAGGCTAAGCTCAAATCTAACACAGCCATTATGCCCTCTTTCTTACTTCCTGGTTTTCGGTTTATGGAGTCCCGTAAGAGTCAAAAAAGCAAGAAATGTTTCAAACAAGTAAGTTTGAAACATGTTGAAGTATAAATTGAATGCTGCACCTTACAATCAAGTACGTGAAACTTCCTGTAATACATAATGAATCAAAAACCAATTATCCAAAAACACAGTCACTGTGCGGTTGTGGTTTGGAGCCAAATGCTGTGCGGGAAAAACGTTGGCAATATAAAGGTTTATGCTGCAAGAAAAGGGTTTTTTCCTGGATGTGGATGCACATGAAACATTAAGTGCAGGACTCACTGGGTATTTAGAGGGAACGTGTTTGGTTTAGGCGGGGATCGTACCCCCTACCTCCAGATAAATGGCCCAAGGTGTTACCGCTGCGCTACGAGGCAGTACACGTAAGGCGAATCAGACAGAGTGTTGTGAGGGAAAGGGAGAAATGGCGGGAAAGTCAAAGAAAGGAGACGCCAGCAACAACGCGCTCAAACAAAAGGGAATGTTTATAAAAGAACAGAAACTGCCAGGAGAGGGTTTAACAGAAAAGGGATATCTTTTTTTTTTTTGTGGGTCTCTGCATCTTTCTCTTGCGCAGTTCTCCTCCACGTTCTCTACTGTATTTATTCTCTTTCTTTCTTTCTTTCTTTCTTTCTTTCTTTCTTTCTCCCTCCCTTCCTTCCTTCCTTCCTTCCTTCTTGTTACCATCTACCCCGCTACAAAGGTGTAGCAAAGATGATTGGTTGATTGGGGGCTTATATGGCCAACACCTCAGGTGCAGCTTGTTGGCTTGATCAGCCCTGGGCATTATGGGAGTTTGAGTTCCCGGCTGTAGTCTCCCCAGAACGGCACTGCTGCTGCCGCCCTCTGATGGCTGCAGGTGGCACTGCCTGGACCCTTACACATTTACTGAAATAAAAGCTTTTTCTACAGCTGATAAACTACAGCTCACATAGAAACACAAATATACATAAACCTATAGTGAATTTACAGCTGCAGAGCAGTTTACTAGCCTTTCCCAGTGTGAACGTTTTGTTCATTTGGTGTTGCATGTGTTCAAGATCCAAGCGTTTATTATTTTAATGTGCACAGAGAAACATGCGGTTGCACTGTTCAATGAAGTTCTTACTCTGCCCTCGCTACCGGACTTTAAGTTCTAAACAATTACAATATAAGTACTAAATAAGAAAGAAAAGACTAGAGAGATACATTTTTATATCTGGTATAATGATATTAATAGTGTTGTCAGTTATACATAGTCCTTTAAATGCACTCTGCTTTCACATTCTTAGCCTTGTGAAATGGGCTCTTATTTGGCAAGAAGATCACACCTGTTGTAAAAGGCTACAGGATTATTTCCAACAAAGTAGAGCTTAATTCCCCTATACGATCAAAACTACTGTATTCAGTTTACTCTCCTGCTTGTGGCACAAATAGTCCGGCTCATGGCAGTGCAGCATCCAGTTTAGCAGAATGTCCTGGTATGTATTTGTATTTTGGGTTATGTATTAGGCATATAGACATGTATGTAAAAGTTGGTAATGACTTTTTTTCATGTATGAATAATTACATAAGCAATTTTGGGTGTTGGTAGGTAATTAACCTATAACTGTGTGAGTGTGGTATCCTAAGCTCTTTAATGTCAGAATGCTTCTTAAAGTTCATAGGAGTTCAAACTTATTTGACCTACTTCATATCTGAGTTTGTCAGCTGTGTTATTTTATGAGCCGATCCAATTTGAATACCTAATATGCTGTGTATGACCCTAGTACACTGTGTTCTAGTAGAGTAGATTCTCTATTCGTTTATTTAATTTCCGATTAAAATATCCATCATCAATATCCATAGATCATCTTTCAGGCCCAGATAATCCTGAAGAAGTTAAATAACATATTTACATAACAAAGCAAAAAGTGAAAGAAGAATAACTAGAAAGAAATCAGAATTCCCAAAACTGGATTTTAAATAATGATTTATAATATACAGAGAAAACAAGACTAACAACCGTACAAGACCGGGCAGACCAGCAAAACTGCCGCCATCAGATAAACAGTGCTGTTGAGAGAGAGGAGACAGTTAAGCTCCACTCCAGCTTCAGATCTGAAAACATCCACATGTGTTCCTCTCTGTCATTCCACTGTGACAATGTGTAGCTGTCAAGAAATCTTTTTACCCAGTAAATTTATTAAACTGAAGACCGGTTCGTGTCACACTTTCACTGTGAGGTCTTACTGCTGTTTACAGAGTACGTGTTCTTTACTTGGTCGTGTGTTTTGACGTACTTGGTCTGGGCTTATCCTGGATAATTTTGGTTGTTGGTGTTTGGATGCTGTGGTTGGCCTTTTGATTTAGACCTGTGCTCAGCCCTTCTAGTTTTGACCTTGATCTTGGCCTTTTTAATCGCTTTGAGTAACAAACCATCACATTCTAAATGTGTATCTAAATTTGTGTATCAAGGATGACAAAGTAAGTAAGATCAGTTTTCAAAACCCACCAGAAACTGGTAAAGATTACATTTCTGTGTTTCTATCTTAGATTAGAGGCAATAGCAGAACTTGAATAGCTTTAATTGAACTAGCCGCTACTAGAGATTGTTTCAGATTTTTGTATGATTTAAGTTCTGAGTGCATTTTTTTTGCTATTCTTTTTTTTTACTTTGATTTTCATTGTGTAATTTATTTTTCAGGTTTGCTCACTTGCATGTTCATGGATTTTGTTTCACTATCAATACTGGTTTAATAAACCACACATATTTATGGCACTATCACTCCTGTTCTTGTTTTAACGGCCTCCCTCTGAGAAATTGTTTTTTTTTCTTCAGGTTATACATCTTGTAGAAGTTAAAATATCGTTTTCCCATCACTTTTGTATTTTGTGAGTCTTTGTGGGCAGAACAGATATTTTACCTGTATCAGACTTTTACTTTACTATATAATTAAATATGGTGGACACAGAGTTTTAAACACTCCAGCAGGACGGCTGCTGTGTCTGATCTACTCCAACACTAACACACCACCATATCAGTGTTTCCACTGCAGTGCTGAGATGGATTCATCACCAAAACATAGTAATGATAGCTGCCTCCTCTGGTGGTCCTGTGGGGGTCCTGACCATTGTAGAGCAGGGTAAAAGGAGGATAAAGCCATACAGAGAAAGAGATTACAGACAGGCTACAGTCCTGTAACCGTTTTGACCTACAAAGTGTCTGAAAAACTGATAATATGGACAGATTCGAGTGTGAGATACAAGGAGGTGGTCTTAATGTTATGGCTGTTTGGGTGCATGTAAAGTGATTACTAAGCTTTTCTTGTTGCTCCTTCTAAGTTACACTTTTGCAATTCAGAATTAAACTGATGTGCAAGAACCACAATCATAGAACCCCACATTCTTTGGTTTGATTTAAAGGGGGCCGTTAATGGATGATGAGTGTATTGTAAATGTGTTACTAGAAGGTTTACAGGGCACAAGCAGATGAGTTGTCATTATACTTCAATGTTTTTTGCACTAAACTGATGTGCTTGGGGACCACAGTCGTCTTGGACCATTCATGGGGGGATAAAACAAACTGGAATATAAAGCTGGACTTGGAGTGATGTGTGGGAATATGGTGGGGGTTTATTGAGCATTGAATTGTTGACAGTGATTGTTGTTGTAGTGTATTTTTTTTTGGTATTATTATTTCAGGGTATATAATTATTCTTAAATATATCGGTTTTATTTTGCTGAATAAGAACCAATCCTTGTTCTTTTCTTTTTTTTTTTCTTAACTCAGCCCATGTATTGTTTTTTTTATTTTTTTTATTTTGTGCTTCTAGTTTTTGACCTTGACCTGTTTTCGTGTCACTGGTTTTCCACAAACTCTCTTGTAATTAAAGTCTTCTCAGCTCTGGGCCTATAATACAATATCATTGCTCTTTTCCTAAATATACACATGCATATTGACTCCCCACATAAACAGAGTATCATATCATACATCATTTTCTGTGTTCTATATCAAAATCTAAATGTAAGGTAAGTTTATGTATATGGCCAGGCTTTACATAAAAAACAATATGCCTGAGTCCATATGCCTCCATGCCCAGCCATATCTCGATTCTTGTATCCAGGCTAGAGGAACCCCAACAGGGTACTAGAGCCTACTACTTTCAATCTGAACTTTCATCTGTCAATCTATATACGACTTTGTTAGCACCCCATTACCTTTACTTTAATAGTCTGGACCCCCACAGGACCACACACAGAGCAGGCATTGTCAGTGACACTGATGTGTGGTGATGGTGTTTTGTGCTGGTGTGAGTGTCACTGCTGGACCTGAGAATAGTTTACCACCACAACCAAACATATGCAGTGTCCTGTGGGCAGCATCCTGTGGGAAGCATCCCCGTGACTGATGTGTTATGGCTGATGAGTGTATGTAAAATGTGTTACTGAAGTTTACAGGGCACAAGCAAGATGAATTATACTCAATTTTGCACTAAAACTGATGTGCAGGACCACAATCTTGGACCATTCATTGGGGATAAAACAAACTGGAATAAAAAGCTGGACTTGCAGTGTGTAACCCAGTGTGTATTTAGCATTGACTCATTTACATTGACTATTTTATAATATATTATTATTTAATATTTAATATAATATGTATAATATATAATATATCAGTGTTAGGGCCAATTAAGTGGTGAATAAGATCATGATATGGTTAAATGTCAACCTTTGAATCAACATGTAGGTCACAGTACAGCAGTAACATAAATTCCTAGCTCATCAAACGGAGGCCTTTAAAGAACTCTGTTTAACTGAAGTTAAACTCTGTTTGGTTTCACTTTAAACCTTTATGTTGGAGTTAAGTGGGCTAAAGTACATTTAAGTGGATAATTAATAAAAATGGCTAAATGTACTGTCTCATGTATTCTGGATAAACAGGTCTATGTTCAGACAGCAACAGAAATATGCTCTGATCTTATCGAAATAGAAGCACACAACAAATAATGGCACAAGCCGTGGGAGAAAACAACGCAGGCCTCACCTCAACAGCTCTTCAGATGTACATGCAGAATGTGAGGTTCCAATTTTGTGGTTATACAATCCACCGTTTTTGATCTACACCTAACACACACCCCCCATTTAACGTATACTCAAATGTAACCAGGACTCAGCCACAGTAAGAGGGTCAAATGTACCAGCCCGCAACTTAGAGGAATGGAGTCATTCAGAAATAAAGAGAATAAATGAAAAAGGATGAAACTAAAAAAGAATGAATTTAGTGAATTTAAAGTCACTAAGCAGTTTACTAAACTTTCCTAAGTGTTAAACTCTGTTATAATTTAGTGTTGCAGGTATTTAAAGATCTAACTGTGCTTTTAGCTGTGGGCAGGTTGGATTATGTACTTGTACTTTTACAATAATTAATGTTTTTTGCTCTAGTGTGGCGAGAAGAGCATTCATGGTTTATTTAAACTCCTCCAGGTTCATTTCAGTAAAGTCATATGAACTTAAACTATATACTAAAACTATATAACAGTGTACTGGATTTTGTGTGTTAGAAATTACTATCCTGCTACTGAAGGTCTCTGAGATGGCACTGATGATATTACTGTAAGTCAGAGTGCTGTTTATCATAGCTCGGTGCTGCTGTCGCTGGCCAATAAGAAGATCTGGGCTGGTTACAGTGATGTAATTGATGAAGCTTCACCCAGGCACCCAGGACAGTTCATGTGATGAATGTGATCAGTGATGGAGACACGACGCCTCTCACACTATGTAAGTAACTTTTCTTATTTCACTAAAACTAAAAGTTTAACTCTAAATTTACCTCTTATACAAGAATGCATGTCAGCTAGAAAACACTGAGCTCTTGAAATGTGTTCTCATTAAACTTTCTAATCATTTTTCTTGTCTTTATTTTTCTGGTCAAAAGACATTACAGTGATGATGACAGTATTCAGTGGTCTTCAACAAAGGTACTTTATATATCCTTTATTGACTTATATTAAACAACAAAACTGTATTTTACAAAAACTACCAGTGAAAGGTTTAGAACACACAAAACTAAATGGATATTTGTGGTTATCTTAAAGACTCTACAGGCTTATGTATAACAGATTCTGCTGTTTTTCCTGAGAAACAATACATTACACTTTTAATAATGTTTGTTTAAATATGTTGTTCTATTAATGATTTCATAAATTTTAACAAAGACATAATCTTGGACTATATGTTCACAACAAACTAAATGTTCGTTCCCCCCAAGGAATATTGATCTTAATACATCTTGCTTGTTGCCTGAGATATAAATTAATGATAGATATGATCCTCCTGATTTTCGGCCTAGCCAAGATTTATTTGGAAACCCCCATTGTGAAAGTTTGGGGGGAATATTAGAGTTTAAATTGCAAGCATCTATTTGGACAAAAGTGAAGATTCTGTCATCTCCACAGTGTACCTGTGTAAAAATTGGTGTTGGAAGTGTAATGATAGATAACTACTATGAACAGAGGGAATGAGCACACGCTTACATTTTTTGAGAAATGTTTTCAGTGCAGGACTCGGGAAACTTACCAGTTGCGTGTGACTCACTTAAACAAATACACTCGATACATAGCAGTGAGGAGCATCTAGGACTATGAAACCAATCCACATCACCAGCGTCACTTGGTAAGAGATGTGATTTATGTGGTTTGTCTCTAATAAAAGTGGGGTGAAAAAAAGTCAAATGAGGTCAGGTCATATTTAACTCTGTACATTTTAACTGAAAATCCATTTATCGACAGCAATTATACCATAACTGCTAATATTACACTGTATATAAAATTCACTGTGTTATTGTACAGTTAAATACTGATCCAGTTTATTAATCCTACAGTGCTCTTGAAAATAGACTCTGGCCGTCTGATCTACTCTAAGTACTGCTCTTAATGAGCTTTATAACTTTATCAATGGAGAATTTCAGAATGGGCGTGACATAACGATATTATGTCGACATATGTATTCCACAATCTTAGAGCTGGACACAGAAGTCCACATACAAATCAACAGAATTGAACTGATTAGGTAGTTTTATTGGATAGCCACATACGATGTGAGGTATAAAGAATCCTGGAAACACTTGTACATTAACAATCATACCTTAAATACGTCATGATGAAGTTTGTGATGCGCTATGTTGCTTTGAAGTATCTAGCTAGAAATGCACACTAGTGCCGCCCTAGTAATCACATTAATACACTGATTTTTAAATGTCATTTTCTTTACTTTAAATTTTGATAATATCTATAGAATCACGGGCATATGTAATGGACTTATTAATCCATTGTATTTGTTTATTGATATGCAATGCTAGCTGTTGGTTAAGTAGAATTCACAAAAATACTTTGAATCACTAAGTAATTTGGTTGTAGTTTTTTAAAACTATCCACTATGCATAATCCACTATATTGGTTGATTATTTAATATTGATTATTTAATATTGAGAAACCCAGGTCTAGTGCGCAGTCATAATGTAAACCTGGGGAACAATAAATATATAGCCCTTTGTTAAATGAAATGAGCGATTCATTGTATCACAGGTGATAAACAACTATTTTCAAATCAAGTAAATTATATTTATGATTTATAATATCTTGGTTTTTTTTCTTTGTATTTAATCAGAACAAGAATCAATTTTTTTGGCCAAGTGTGTTGACACACATAAGGAATTTGGTTTGGTTGGGCAGTTCATGTCTCTAGAACAGTACCAGTATACACACTGACTGGCTAACAGTCCACAATATACACGATGACGCTACATATACACCATACATACATATTTTTACAATACACAGTCTTCACTATATACTCAATACACAAGTAATAAACACACTACTAATAAAATACAGTAGTCAGTAGTGCTGAGGTAGAGGCAGGTTCATTATCCAGTACTACACAACATGCAAATGAACAAACCCAAGGCCCACTCCAGCTCAGTATTACGGAATGGTCACCGTGAGGGGGTATGTTTGTCTTCACCATGTAGTTTTTACAGTTTTTTTACAGAAAGAATGTACAAAATAGATCATATACTCTAAAGTAGACAGTACACTCTGAGACAGTGCTTATTAAGATCGCCTTATCAGATATCAGATGCCAGTAACTGACTAGAGCTTTATTTGCAACAGATGATGTAGTTTTTATGAACGCATTAAACAGTAATGAAGAATTTCAGGAAACCATAGTTTTTTTTTTTTAATCAAAGACTATTGGAAACATCAGCCAAAGCCATACTATGCTAAAACACATACGAGTTACCACTGATGTCTGAAACAATAAATATCCTGATGTACCACATATACTCATCATGTACTACAGTGTTTATTTATGATATCTCCACCTCTCATATATACTGTATTTCTGTTTTTATGCACAATTTAAAAAACCCCATTAGCAAACATCTCTTGCTCTAGCACATGTGATAAAGAATGATTTTTAATCAGGTCATTTATATAATAATATCTAATTTGTTTTTCCATTTTAATGAAGATGCTTCTTTAAACGTTACTGAACATCCTCAGAAGAACCTAAGCACAAATGACCCAGTCCAGCTCAATGGTAAGAAATGTGAGCTATGTTTTCTTTTGAAATCATATCACATTATAAAATTATTTATTAAGAAATTATGCTTGCAGAGATTTTGGTCAGTTGTGTCCTATAAAGTATAATTCTGATTCACTGTAGCGCTAAATGCATTGTGTGATCTTTTAAGGTTTGGTACTATTATAGAAACACTTACAGAATGTCTCAGTATGATATTTATTTACCAAATATAAAATATATTAAATTTAACAACAACAACAACAACAACAACAACAACAACAACAACGAGCGTTATTGTTAATGTTTTTTAAATCAGTTATGAGCTGCTCTAGTCAGGGTGAGGGGCTAGGTTTGTCCCGGCCACGTATTTCTTTTTATTTTTACAATTATAATTTTGTCATTTTCAATTCCTTAAATGAATTCATCTTTCTTTGTGTATTATAGACTTTTTCCACAATATATATATATATATATATATATATATATATACACACATACATACACATATATATATATATATATATATATATATATATTACACACATACATACACATATATATATATATATATATATATATATATATATATATATATATATATATATATATATATATATACATACACACATACATACACACACACACACACACAGACACACACACACTTTAAACATGGTTACTCATAATGGCTTTAAAACGCTTTGAAATAGCACTTTTGGAATTATGCAGTACACTTTAAAGACCTTCAGAATCGAACATTAAAGAAGATTAAAAAAATTCTTAACCTGCAGTGGAGGTTGATAAATTAACATAAAATTCTTCATGTACTTGTGGATCAATTCTATTGGTCTGTTCAGCATAAACATTCTCTATATTCTCTAAAAGAAACTAGAGCTTTTAAACTGTGCCAAAAAAGACATAAAATATATCTATAAAATATAGTATATAAAATATGTACTGTATAAGAGGTGTTAGTATGGTAAAATATAATATTGTGTTATATAAAAAACATATGCCAAGTTACATGTTTACTTAACATTAATTTACCCATTAGTTACCCATTGTTAATATACTACTTCATATTAGTTCATCAGTACTCATTGTTAGTAGTTTTTTAATAATGTGTTTTTGTAAATTATTCTGCCAGCAGTTTCTCTGGACAGCCTGTTTGTAGTACTTATAGTTTTGCTGCTGGTTGTGATACTTTTCCTTGGAAGGAATCATATCAGAGCTGGAATGTGTACAAGTACGTATGACTGTGTTACTTCTGCTAAGCAGGACTGAGATGTTAATTTAAGGTAAATGAAAAATAAGACATATGACACACATGCCAGCACAGTTACCCTCCACATCTCTATGAAACCTCTCTTTAAAGTATAATAGCAGTGTCCTAATACACACACAGGAGTAACAGTAAAAGTCATTTGTTATTGTTGTTGTTGCAGAGTTGTTCCAGCGCCAAGGACAAAGGTACATGACACATGTACTCAGTGGTACAACATATGACTGCAGTGCTTCCCTACCCTGTTCTGAATGATGAATAGTTTTTATGTTGAGTTTCAATCACAGCTCACATTATTAATCATTCTGTGTTTGAGGAGAGCAGATCCAGCACAACTATAGAACCTACTGACGATACAACCACAAATATTAATTGACAGATCTGGCTTTAAGGTTTCAACCCATAAAAAGAGTCTATTTATGAGAAAGTCTTAGCCCTGAGTACTCTGTTCTACTTGTCATAATAGAGCACTACTGTCTATTTAGAATGGGTGGACAGAAACAGGACAATTTCCACTCAGGTTTATAACATTAACTAGTGTGATGATAATGCATATTCTGCTAGCATACCTTCAAGATTTGTTAGTGCAACATTTATAGTGGTGAATATGCATAAACATGCCAAACATGAAAATGTCCATCAGACTTTAACATTTCGTATTCTCCACTCTTCTTCAAGGACTAAATTTAAGCTGGTCTCAATTCAATTCTATTCAACTTTCTCATCATACCAAAACAACTTTGTACAGTATAACAAAACAGAGTCAGGCTCCTTCACCAGTGCAGATGTTAAAAAATAAAAAAAGCAGAGAAGGGGAACTCCACAACCAGTATCAGAACCACCGTGTAAGCACAGGGATGCCCAGTCTAATCTGCAAAGGACCAGTGTAGGTACAGGTATACACTCTTAATAAACTAGAACTCACCTGATTCCACTTCTTTAATCAGGTCCTTTGTGGATAGGATTCCGACTCTTGGTGGATGAGATTGGACACCCCTGCGTTAGCATGTCAGTATATCTGTATGAGGTGTATTTAAGGCTGTATAGAATAATGTGTTCCTTCACTCTGTTTCAGTGGACAGGATAGTAATACAGGTCACTGTGATGGTAAGTTCCCATATGGTGTTATATAGTATATCGTTGCTCTGAAAATGAGAACAACTATCTCCAAACCGACAATTTTACAGGACAAAAACCTAATTACATTTAAATATAAGTCAATGGAACCAGACTTATTCTAAACAGTTTTGAGCCATTTCTGTTGGTCCATTCATCATGATATTTGCAGGCAATGTAAACAGCAGCTGCTGTGTTCAAATGATAAAAGTAAAAATGAATAAAAATAGAGATACATGTTTTTGGTATAACAGACCTACATACTGTTCATGGCAGGTTAATTAATTCTCTCTGTTTTAGCAGGCGTCTCAGAGCGAGTGACACAGGCAGTGAACAGGTACATTTTGTTGTGATATTCTACATATATAAATATTCATCTTTCAAAAGATTAAAAATGTAAAATATGTACATGTAATTACTAGTCTGTTCTTATTTTATGATATTAATACTACAGGGAAGAATCCCTTGATGACTTGTGTGTATACTTCACAATACCTGACTTAAAAGGTAAACTCAGTTACTCACATTACATGGGGTTACAGTCACAAAGGGACATCAAGGTAACTCCAAATAGGCAGTTTTGTAGGAGAGTGTAAATTAATGTAAAGAGAGTTTACTTAAAGCAGTGTGGTATATAGCTCAATACAGTTTTCTGGTATGTATATGTATTTTGGGATATGTATTAGTCATATAGACATGTATGTAAAAGTGGGCAATGACTGCAGTGTGTGTCTTTTATAATAAAATATTTAAACTGTATTAAACAGCTGCTTTCATGGACGCTGATAGAGGATCTGTGTACAATGAAGATCACTAAGCTCTCTGTTGTTGGTGTTTTTACTCCAGATCGGAAGACCAAGTCTAAACAACCTGCTGCACAACCTGTTTATGGAAAAGTACAGAAGAAGAAAAAGGAAAAGGCTTATGATGATTCCTTCATGTATGAATAATTATATAAGTAATTGTGGGTGTTACTGGGTAATGTCAGGCCCCATCCTTGTCTGTCCTGTAATGCTTAACACTCAGCACACCAATTCTTTCATAAATTTCAACTTCCAGAATTCTTTAGAAGACCATGTGACACTCACCTCCTCTACAGGATTCAATCATGAACCATTCTTGATGTCATGTTCACCAGAGTACTGAACTGTGTGATCTGTATGCAAACCTCACTAGGCTATGTAGAGACTCTCAGTTTCCAGCAGTGTACTGAGTGACTGCTGTTTCCTGTCTGGTGGTCTTTCATCCTTTTTCTATTTCTGACTGTTGTCACTACCTCCTTGTCTTATTTGGGTCTCTTAGTCTTCTCATTTTTAAACTCTGCTTGTCTTCTGGTTACACTTGTTAATACACTGGTCTCTGGTTTTGATGTTTTAATACCACATTTCTTAAATATTTTGTTATTAAAGTAACAGAAATGTGTTCTTTGTTGATAGTGTATTGCAGTCATTTCATAGTTCACATGTACCATCAAATTAACCAACGTCAGGCAAAATTCAAATCTAACACAGCCGTCATGCCCCCTTTCTTATTTCCTGGTTCTGGATTAAGGAGTCCAGTAGGAGTAGAAAAGCAAACAAGAAAGTTTAAAACATGTTGAAGTATAAACTGAATGCTGCACATTACAATCAAGTACATGAAACTTCCTGTAATACATTATGAATTAAAAACAAGTTATCCAAAAACACATGAAACACATTTACTGAAATAAAAGCTTTTTCTACAGCTGATAAACTACAGCTCAAATAGAAACACAATTGTACATAAACCTATAGCGAAGTTTACAGTTGTAGAGCAGTTTACTAGACTTTCCCAATGTGAACGTTATGTTCATTTGTTGTTCTGTGTGTTTCTGGTATAATTATTTTAGTAGTGTTGTTAGTTAAACAGTGTTGCCAAATAAATCAAGTACAATATAATCTCTCAAGAAAAAGAAAAGTCTTTTAAATGCACTCTGCTTTCACATTCATAGCCTTGTGAAGTCGGCTCTTATTTGGCAAGAAGATGACAATTGTTATTAAAGGCAACAGGATTAATTTTAACAAAGTAGAACTTAATTCCGCTATATGATCAAAACTACTTTATTCAGTTTACTCTCCTGAGTGTGGGAGGTATAGTCTGGCTCATGACAGTGCGGTATCCAGTATTTCCAAGTGTTCTGGTATGTATATGAAGTTTGGGTTATGACATATAGACATGTATGTAAAAGTTGGTAATGACTTTTTCATGTATGAATAATTACATAAAAAATTGTGGGTGTTAGTGGGTAATGCCAGGCCCCCTTCTGGCCTGTCTTCTAATGCTTAACACACGGGGGAAAAAACAGATTCAAAGAGTTAATAAATGATTGTGTCCTCAAAAACTTTCTAAAAATAAGACAGACAGGGTGACTGACAATCAACAGTGCTGTTAGTTCAGCTCTGTGCTTTCAATGGCCAATAAGAGGCACTAGGCTGGTTACAGTGTGGTTAATAAGGCTTCACCCAGTGGCTGCATGATCAGGGTACAGTAACATACGTTAATCTGAAGTTCATGTGACGTGTTTGATCAGAGATGGATACACGGTGCTTCATAATATGTAAGTAACCTTTTTTCTTTTTATGTTAATTTAAATAATCTAATAACAGCGTCACGTGACCAAACAAAGGTATTTTACAAGAAACAGTCCAGATCAAACTCATCTACTCGTGTTCCTGTATAGACATGCCAGTAATGATGATGGTGATGATCTTGTCCACAAACTCAGCAAGAGGTATGTCATTGTTACATGGTCTTCATTAGTAAACAACCATGTACTTGTCTTCTCTATATATTTAACACACACAGCATCTGATCTATTTTCAGAATACTGTTTTTACTGACACATCTTCTTACTATGTTTGTTAGCATATGATCCTCCTCATTTTTGGCCAGCAAAGGTTTTTGGCGACTGCACTGCAGAAGCTGGAGAAGATGTACAGTTAAAGTGCAGAATCTCTGACAGAAATGTATCTAATAGTGAGATCCACATGTACCTGTGTAAAGATGGAGGTGGAGTGATGATGGAACCACTTGTGAATAAAGATGAGTACACCTTCACTTTGAGAAAAGTCACAGTGCAGGACTCGGGAAGCTACAGTTGTGTTTACTCGATAAACAAATATCCTACAAGGAATGTGACAGCATCAGGACAGAATTCAGTCTACATCCATGTCACCGGTAAGAGATAACACCAGTGTCATATTGTCATTGTGATCTTATGATATTATATAATAAGATCTTATAATCATATTATCTTAATTATCAAAAAGTTAATTGAGGGTTCTGTCATTTACTGTTTAACATAGAACTGTGTGAGTCTGGTATCCTAAGCTCTTTAATGTCAGAATGCTTCTTAAAGTTCTTCATATTTGACCTACTTTATATCTGAGTTTGTCAGCCGTGTTATTTTATCGGTTAGCCAATCCAATTTGAATACCTAATATGCTGTGTATGTGTTCTAGTAGAGTAGACTCTTCACTGTTTATTTACTTCATGCTGCTAATATCATTAGCAATTAGAATGGAGGAGAATTACAAAAATACAGTTCTGTGCAAAAGTCAAAAGATATCTATTCGTTTATTTAATTTCTGATTAAAATATACAATAATTAAATCATCTTTCAGGCCCAGATAATCCTAAAGAAGTTAAATAACATACTTACATAATAAAGCAAAAAGCAAAAGATCAATAGCTAGAAAGAAAACAGAATTCCCAAAACTTGATTTTAAATGTTGGATTATAATATACAGAGAAAACAAGACTAACAACCGTGCAAGACCTGGCAGACCAGCAAAACTGCCCCATCACATAAGCAGTGTGTTCAGCTCTTTCTGTCGGGAGAGAGAAAATCAAGCTCCAGATCTGAAAACCTTTACATGTGTAAATTTGCCATTCCACTGTGAGGATATCACTCAATGCTAGGGGTCTAAAAGGATGTGTAGCTGTCAAGAAACCTCTTCACCTACTAAATTCTCTAAACTGAAGACAACTTGTGACTCTTTTAAATAAGCTGCTGTTCAGATGACAACACAAATCAACACCTCAGAATGCATTTGGAATTTATATATACACGTCTGTGACATTTCATGTTAAATGTGTTATATACTTATATATTCTTACTTTGCAGTATATAATTATGTACTTGTGCACAATTGTTTTGACTGGAAACGGGAATAACTGAAAGTGAGCACTGAATATTCACAAGCTTCTAGAATTTCCCTCTGGGTTCAATAAAGTATCTATCTATCTAAATAAATGCTTAAAAAAATATTAATAAAACTTTTGAACCTTCAAAATTTTAAACATACAAAATGACTGAATTTCCAGAGCTGCTTAAACAGTCCTGTGCTGCCACTGATCAATAAGAATTGGTATATCAAATATCCTCATGAGACCATCAAAACAATTCCAGTCAAAGTCAGTGGTTAACAAATCAAGGGAATGACTGGTTAGGTGGGTTCATTAAGTAATCATATACTTTGTGAGTTATAAGAACAGCTGGAAAATCCCATAACTAAGCAAAATCTTAAAGTAGAGTTAGCAATGCAATTTTGCTTTCAGGACACCACAATTCAAAAGTGAATACTATCTGTTACACATTTTAAAACACTGATTTTTTTATTGATCTTAAATTACTCACAGTACAATCATAACTTCAGAGTTTAAGTAGAGCATGTAACAGATTTAAACATTTTTTCAATTTTCATTCATTAAAATTTATGTACATTTAAAGTAACTTTAAAAAAAATTGTCATTTGTATTTTATATTTATTTCAGGAATTGCTAAAACAAATGAACAAAACGCTGACCGTGTCCAGCTCAGTGGTAAGAGATGTAAGCTACAGTTTCATTTTTAATAATTTCACATTATAAAAGTAGAAATATTAGTTTAAAATTAGAGGTTGAAGTCTGTCCTGTCCTGGACAAAATTAATAGACCGAGGCTAGTTTCTCAAAAAAATTATAGTGGTAAATCATCGATTAAGATAATTCAGAATTGTACAAATGCTTAAGTCTTAATACAGTATGATATTTGCTACCAAATATGGACATTTTATCATGGCTTCATTTTAGCAAACTGGCCTTGTCAATATTTAAAAATAAAGGCTGCAGGTGGTGTAATATGCATTTACAGCAGTTAGTAATGTGGGTCCCATTCTTCAAAACAGTCCTAGTTATGCTTCTTGTAATTAACCGTCCTTTGTAGAATTTTATTGGTTTTGAGATGTGTGCGTGTGAGGCTTAAAGAACATTCACATACAGTAAAGACCAGCAAAGAAATAACTTTATTTGGGACCTTTACAGAACCTTTGAATTCAGCACAATACAATTCAGTCATACAGTGCAGGTAGTGAGAATCTTCAGATAAACAACTCAAATAAACATACAGCTTATAAAAATCACGTGACTGTTCTTTGAACAATTAAAAATGCTCTTTAAATGCACAAATTTCTTTATCAAACTCAGAGAAAAACATTAACTATGCTCATTAGCTTAATAATATACATTCACACACTTCTACTGAATCTGTATGTGTTCTCGTTTCAGATCTACAGTGGCTGAAAAACTTCATGAGGTTATTAGCTTCATTTGGAGTTGTCATATTTGCATGCTTGATATTGGTTTTTGATGTTTATTCAACAAAGTGGAGAAATTCTGCAGCCCAGAACTCAGCTGAATTTGTAACCAGTCTGGATTTAAATGATCAGTAATTTTGTGAGATCAGTGAAGTTTGTTTGGAAGGCTATACCTTCTGGCATTTGTGGATTTGTAATATCTGGGGTTAAATCAATTTATTTTATTACAAGATTTAATTTTCTTACATTATTTTAAAAAGCAGTTTGTGGCTTTTGTCTGTAAACTGTTGTGGAAACTTCTGTGCAAGCCTGTTAGACCGCCAAAACTGCCTCCACTGTATGAAGACAACTAAATGCTATTGATTAATATCTATCTATATACATACATTAGTACAGTGCTCAGACAAAGAGATAAATAAACAATATATGAATAAACAAGAAACAGTAAGAAGTACAAGGTCTTACAGTAACTGTAGATTTTTGAATGGTTTAAACTGAGTGTGTTATTGGTTAATTTTTCATTTATTTTTGATTTTTCATTGTTTTTTACACGTCACATGATTCATTGTGTTTTTTGGTTCAATCATTCATGATTCTTTATTGGTTTTTAAAGTTTGCTCACTTGGGTGTTTGTGTATTTTGCCTCATTTTCATTACTGGCTTAATAAACCCTAAAGATTTTCACCTTTCACTCTGTCCTTGTTTTTATGGGCAGTCCCTCACATTTTTTGGAAGTGGCTTTGCCAAAGATTCTTCATTTCATAAGAATTGTTATTCTTTAAACTGTATATCTTATAGGAAAATAAAATATAATTTCCCATCCCTTCCATCAAAATGTGGACTTAACTGAACTCAAACATATGTAAGTTAAACTCTGTTTGGTTTCACTTTAAACCTTTATGTTACCGTTAAATTAGCTAAAGTACACTTAAGTGGATAATTAAATAACACAGCTACATGTAATGTGTCATGTATTCTGGATAATGAGGTTTGTGTTCAGACAGCAACAGAAATATGCTCTGATCTTATCAAAACAGCAGCACATATAACAAATAACGACACAAGCCGTGGGAGAAAACAACACAGGCCTCACCTCAACAGCTCTTCAGATGTATATGTAGAATGTGCAGTTCCAAAATTGTGGTTATAAAATCCACCGTTTTTGATCTATACCCAACACACTAACGTCTAACGTATACTCAAATGTACCAGCTCAGCACAGTAAGAGGAAATGTAAAACTCATTGAGCGTTTACAAATGTGAGATAAATGAAAAGGGAAATGAATGGCTAAAATGATGAATTTAGTGAATCTAAAGTCACTAAGCAGTTTACTAAACATTCCTGGTAAACTCTGTGTTGATGTAGTGTTGTATGTATTTCCAGATCTAATGTCTTTTAGCTGTGCAGGTTGATTGCTCTAATGTGGCGCATTATGGTTATTTATAAGTTCCACCAGATTCATTTTAGCAAAGACATATGAGCTTTAACTATATACTTAATCTACAGTATATACAATGTACCTGATTTTGTGAATTGTTTTTGTATGTTTAGAAACTATCCTGCTACTGAAGGTCACTGAGATGGCACTGATGATGTAAATATATCTGCTGAACAGAGAAGCAGAAGATTAATAATTATATTATACCATTAAAACATTTCAGAACATAATAGAGCTTTTCTAAAAGAGCAGACGTAGTTACTGAAAGTTCAGGGTCCTGTTTAATCAGCTCTGTGCTGTCGCTGGCCAATAAGAAGATCTGGGCTGGTTACAGTGTGGTTGATGAAGCTTCACCCAGCACCCAGAAGTTCATATGATGAATGTGATCAGTGATGGAGCCACGACGCCTCACACTATGTAAGTAACTTTTCTTATTTCACTAAAACTAAAGTTTACTCTTATACAAGCATTGTAGCTAAACACTGAGCTTTAAATGTGTTCTCATTAAGGGCTAATATTTGTTTCTTTTTTTAAATTATTTTTTTCTCATTTATTTTGACTATTTTTCTGGTAAAGACATTACAGTGATGATGACAGTATCAGTGTCTTCAACAAAAGGTACTTTATATTCTTTTCTTTGACTTATATTAACAACTAAACCTGTATTTTACAAAAACTATCAGTGAAAGGTTTAGACACAGAAACCTAAATATATATATAAATATAATACATCATGTTGCTGTTTTTTATCAATAGATGATCCTCCTGATTTTCGGCCAGCAGACATTTTTGGAACCCCCAGTGTGAAAGTTGGGGGAAATATAGAGTTAAAGTGCAACAGCTTTGATAAAAGTAAATCTTCTCATCATCTCCACATGTACCTGTGTAAAAATGGTGTTGGAGTGAGGATGGAACTACTTGAAAAGAAAGATGAGCACACCTTTATTCTGAGGAATGTTTCAGTGCAGGACTCGGGGAAACTACAGCTGCGTGTACTCACTGAACAAATACTCTCTCAAAAATGTGAGCACATCAGGACACAAAACAATCCACGTCCAGGTCACTGGTAAGAGATGTGATTCATGTTTTCTCTAATAAAAGTGTGGTGATAAAAGAGGTTAACTGAGGTCAGTCAGTTTAACTCTTTAAAATTTAAATTTTTTCCTGAATCCATTATCACTCAATATACCATAACTGCTAATATACACTGTATATACACTGTGTTATTTTACCAGTTAACTGATGCAGTTATTAATCCTACAGTTCTTTGTAAATAGACTCTGGTCTGATCTACTCTAAGTACTACTCTTAATGACTTTAAAACTTTACAATGGAGAATTTCATGGGTGCATGGTCACATATGTATTCCACAGTAGAGCTGGACAGAGTCCACTTACTAATGATCAGAATGACTGGTTAGGTAGGTTCATTAAATAGCCACGTACTATGTGAGGTATAAAGAATTCTGGAAACACTCGTACTTTAACAAACATGCCTTAAACAAGCTGTGATGAAGTTTGTGATGTGCTATGCTGCTTTAAAAGAGTCTTGCTAGAAGTGCACACTAGTGCCGCCCTAGTAATCACAATAATACACTGCTTTTTATTTGACCTTTTCTTTATAGAGATAGTCTCTAGCACATGTGATAATTAGTCATTTTTAATCAGGTCATTCATATAATATGCTTAGTTTAATAATTAGTTTTTCCTTTGTAATGAAGATGATTCTGAACATCCTCAGAAAAACCTGAGCACAAATGAACAAAACAGGGACCCAGTCCAGCTCAGTGGTAAGTAATGTGAGCTATGTTTTTCTTTGAAATCATATCATAATATAATATTATAAATTAAGAAACTTTGATTTTAAGAGATTTTGTTCAGTTGTATCCTATAAAATATAAATGGACTGAGACAGATTGGTGATGATCTTTTAAGGTTCTGCTATTATTGTAGAAACACTTCCCGAATGTCTCAGTATGATATTTATTTACCAAATATAAAATATATTAAAAGTTGTATTTTATTGAGCTAACTAGCGCTGTTGTTAATGTTTTATATCAGTTATGAGCTGCTCTAGTCATGATCAGGGAGAGGGGCTAGGTTTGTCCCGACCACGTATTTCTTCTTTTATTTTTATAATTATAATTTTGTCATTTTCAATTCCTTAAATTGATTTATCTTTCTTTGTGTATTTTGGACTTTTTCCACAAAAGGTCAAATACTATAAAGTAGACAGCACACTCTTAGGCAGTGCTTATTAATATTGCTCAATTAATATTACCTTTTGGATTAAGCAATTATATATATAAGGTCAGAAAATTCTTGCCATATTTTAGTAGCACATTTATTATTTTTTAGAAACAAAATATTGAAAATATGTGGCCAGTCTAGAGTGGCATGTAAGTGTTTTTTTTTTTTTAGTGAAAACCTTTAGTAAAAGTTATGTTAAAATTATCTATGCGTATAGTTTAGAAATGGTTACTCATCACTGATTGTGATACTTTTCCTTGGAAGGAATCATATCAGAGCCGGAATGTGTACAAGTACGTATGACTGTATTACTTCTGCTAAACAGGACTGAGATTAATTAATGTATTCATTAAGGTTAATTAAAGGTATCTGAAAAATAAGACATATGACACACATGCCAGCACAGTGACCCTCCACATCCCTCTGAAACCTCTCTTTAAAGCATAATAGCAGTGTCCTAATAAACACACACACACACACACACACACACAGGAGTTTATTAGGAGGAACTGCATCAACCAATCAGAGCGACAATGTGAGACAAATGTGTAACACACCATGACAGTCACATTCTCAGGCCTTTCTCTATAAACACGTTTACTGGAAATGCATTTTGGGAAGAATGTCCACAAATAACTGACCAGTAAAAGTCATTTGTTATTTTTGTAGTTGCAGAGTTGTTCCAGCGCCAAAGACAAAGGTACATTACACATGTACTCAGTGGTATAACATATGACTGCAGTGCTTCCCTACCCTCTTCTGAATAATGAATAGTTTTTATGTTGAACTCAGAAATAGTATCAGATCCACCGTGTAAGCACAGGGATGCCCAGTCTTATCTCCTAATGGCCAAGGTAGGTACAGGTATACACTCGTAATAAACTGGAACTCACCTGTTTCCACTTCTTTAATCAGGTCCTTTGTGGATAGGATTCCGACTCTTGGTGGATGAGATTGGACACCCCTGCGTTAGCATGCCAGTATATCTGTATGAGCTGTATTTAAGGCTGTATAGAATAAATGTGCTGCCTCTCTCTGTTTCAGTGGACAGGATAATAATACAGGTCACTGTGATGGTAAGTTCCCATATGGTGTTATGTAGTATATCGTTGCTCCGCAAATAAGAGCAACTATCTCCAAACCGACAACTTTACAGGACAAAAACCTAATTAAATTTAAATATAATTCAATGGAACCAGACTTATTCTAAGCAGTTTTAAGCCATTTCTGTTGGTCCATTCATGATGACATTTTCATGCAATGTAAACAGCAGCTGCTGTGTTCAAATACTAAAAGTAAAAATGATTAAAAATAGAGATACATGTTTTTGGTATAACAGGCCTACATACTGTTCATGGCAGGTGAATTCATTCTCTCTGTTTTAGCAGGTGTCTCAGAGCGAGTGACACAGGCAGTGAACAGGTACATTTTGTTGTGATATTCTACAAATATAAATATTCATCTTTCAAAATATTGAAAAAATAAAAGATGTACATATAATTACTAGTCTGATCTTATTTTATGATATTAATACTACAGAGGAGAATCCCTTGACGACGACGACGACGACGACGACATGTGTGTATACTCCACAATACCTGACTTAAAAGGTAAACTCAATTACTCACATTACATGGGGTTACAGTCACAAAGGGAAAAGAAGGTAACTCCAAATAGGCAGTTTTGTAGGAGAGTGTAAATCAATGTAAAGAGAGTTTACTTAAAGCAGTTTGGGAACTTTTTCATCAGTCCAGTTATCATTAGTCCACACATCAGAAATGTGAAATGAAAAAAAAATAACTATGAAACATTAATGTTTTATTTACAGTTAAGAGACGTCCAGCAGATGTTTGGTAAGTAACCACATAGCCTGGTCTTCTAGATGCAGATATCTAGTCCAGCATTAAAGAGCAAGACTTCCATAATTGAACTCATTTCTCTCTCTCTAGTAATGCTGACAGTGGGACGTATATTAGGTCTAATGACAGTGTGGTATACAGCTCAGTACAACATTCTGGTATGTATATGTATTTTGGGGTATGTATCAGTCATATAGACATGTATGTAGAAGTAGGCAATGACTGCAGTGTGTGTCTTTTATAATAAAATATTTAAACTGTATTAAACAGCTGCTTCATGCATGATGATAGAGGATCTGTGTACAATGAAGATCACTAAGCTCTCTGTTGTTGGTGTTTTTACTCCAGATGTGAAGACTGTGTCTAAACAACCTGCTGCACAACCCGTTTATGCAAAAGTACAGAAGAAAAAGGATCCATGATTCTTTCATTGACTTCATTCGAGAGACACTCAGCTCCTCTACATGATTCAGTCATGAACCATTCTGCATGTCATGTTCACCAGAGTACTGAACTGTCTGAATGCAATCACCACAAGGCTATGTAGAGACTCTCAGTCTCCAGTACATGAAACTTCCTGTAATACATAATGAATTAAAAACAAGTTACACAAAACACATGAAACACATTTACTGAAATAAAAGCTTTTTCTACACCTTATAAACTACAGCTAACATAGAAACACAAATATACATATACCAATTATACAGTTGCAGAGCAGTTTACTAGCGTTTCTCAGTGTGAATGTTATGTTCATTTGGTGTTGCATGTGTTTCTGGTATAATTATATTAGTACTGTTGTCAGTTAAACATAGTCTTTTAAATGCACTCTGTTTTCACATTCATAGCCTTGTGAAGTCGGCTCTTATTTGGCAAGAAGATCACAATTGTTATTAAAGGCAACAGGATTAATTTTAACAAAGTAGAACTTAATTCCCCTATATGATCAACACTACTATATTCAGTTTACTCTCCTGAGTGTGGGATGTATAGCCTGGGTCATGACAGTGCGGTATCCAGTTTAGCAGAGTGTCCTGGTATGTATATGTATATTGGGTTATGACATATAGACATGTATGTAAAAGTGGGTAATGACTTTTTCATATATAAATAATGACATTTTAATTTTGGGTGTTAGTGGGTAATGCCAGGCCCCCTTCTGGCCTGTACTGCAATGATTAACACTCAGCAAACAAGGTAAACAGATTTAAAGAGTTAATAAATGATTGTTTCCTCAAAAACTTTCTAAACATGAGACAGTCAAGAGTGCTGTTAGATTAGCTCGTCACTTTCACTGGCCAATAAGAGGAACTGGGCTGGTTACAGTGTGGTTAAAGCTTCACCCAGTGGCTGCCTGATCAGGGTACAGTAACATACGTCAACCTGAAGTTCATGTGATGTGTTTGATCAGTGATGGATCTTGTCCACAAGAGGTATGTCATTGTCTTCATGAATAAACAACCATGTACTTGTCTTCTGTATATATTTAAACATACACAGCATCTGATTTATTTTCAGAATACGTTTTTTACTGATACGCCTTCTTACAGCACTGTGTAAAAAAGTCAAAAGATTTATTTTCATTTATTTAATTTCTGATTAAAATATCCAATAATTAGATCATATTTCAGGCCCAGATAATCCTGAGGAATTTATATAACGTGTTTACATAATAAAGCAAAAAGGACAACAGAGCTCCTAAAACTCGATTTTAAATAATGATTTATAATATACGAAGAAAACAAGACTAACAACTGTGCAAGACCTGGCAGACCAGTAAAACTACCCCCATCAGATAAACAGCTCTTGCCATCAAGAGAGAGAGGAGACAATTGATCTCCACTCCTGCTTCAGACTTAAACATCCACGTGTTTCTGTCACTCCACTGTGAGAATGTGTAGCTGTCAAGAAATCCTTTTACCCAGTAAATTTATTAAACTGAAGACCGGTTCATGTCACACTCTCGCTGTGAGGTCTTACTGCCGTTTACAGAGTATGTGTTCTTTACTTGGTCCTGTGTTTGAACTTACTTGGTCTGGGCTTATCCTGGATGATTTTGGAAGCGCTGTCTAAAAATGTCTGAGGCTGTCCAAATTCCTAGGAATGTGGATTCCAAAAAACTCGGCATCAAAATGCCAACAAAGCCGAAAAATTGAGAAATGTACATTTTCTCATATGGTTCTGATCAGGACAGAGAAGACTGGAGAGCGGACCACGTCCAGTGGGAAAATGGCGGTACTAAGAGAGTCTCTCAAGCTAACTGTACCGTAGTGGGCTACTTCATTGTTCAAAGTGGTGAGAAAATCTTTCAAAAATGGGCATATGAGCTGAGTGAAACGGATTCCTCGCCATACTTCTTAATACGTTACTTAGGAGATAAGACCGCATACATTCCTAAACCCCATGGAAATGCCCAGAAACCTCAGCGGCCTTTTACTGTGAGATGGTGAACAAGCCTGTGAACAGCAAACCTGATTCTGAGATGCTTATGCAGAGGGACATGAAGCAGGTGCAAAATACCATCAAACGGGCTCGGATACAAACTTTTCTCAACATGAATGACATTTTAGCAACGTACATATTGTGTATGCACCTTAAAGAATTTGCCATACACGTGTATATTTACCCAGACCTGGTAGTTGTATCAGCATTGCCGGAAATGATTGAACAGTTTAAACAAATGGTCGAGAAATCTGATCCAGACGTTCCCCATGTTCTTTATGACACCACTTATCTTAGAGACTTCTGTGTGTCACCGCTTTATAAAGACTTCAAGGAATGCCCTGTTGTCATCATTATCATTGGCTTTTATGATACATCAATACAGAAAAGAGCTGAAAAAGAGCGCACTCCAATCTCAGGCCATACAACGTGCAGTATGTGAATCACAGTTTATTCCGGAACTACAGCAGGTTGAAGCTTTGTAAGTCAATCCGTCCTGGCACAAAACCTGGAGACTTAACTGTACATGATGTTTGGGCAATCAGGTACCCTCTAAAATATGCACCTGACTCTTTAAATCGCACAAACATTTTTCACACATGCTCTGTAATTTACCCAAAACCCACTTTGTTTCCCATTTGCTCTCTCTTTACCCAATTCTTTTCTGTCCTTTCTGCTTCTCAGGTACAATGTTGATGGTACTATGGAATTCAAGATTCTCCATTCTGATGACTGGACACCTTATCCTTCTCTTAGGAAGAGAAGTCATGATCCCAGAGCACCACCGCTGTGTACATCCAGCCTGAAAATCAAGCAGCTAAAATGCAAACATCTCCAAGAACTGAAGTCTGTTATACCAGAGGACTTCCATGGTTTATGATGCACTTAAACATGAGAGATGCCCCTCGCTAGTTCAGCCCAAACAGGCTTGATGGGCAATTGAGCTTGGGTTTGTTACATAGGCATTTTTAGTCACATGGGTTACGTAAGTTCCATAATAGTTTTATTGTTCTGCTTTTAATTCATTATCAGTACATCCCAAATGTCACATTAGAATTAATTGATGTTTTCCCCATTTTAAAGAGTAACCTTTTCCTAGTAATTTTATACATGTACATTATTCATGGAATGAGTTATCTTGGAGATGTAAAGTTTGATTGGTCTACACCGTTAATGCACTTTATTCTGTTGCATGGTTGCAAATGTGATATTTGAGATTTTTGATGCTTGGATTTTTTTTAAAACATTGTACGTGTCATTTATATGGAGTTCTTGCATGGACTGTATTATTAAAATATATAGATATTATCTAGCTACTATAGAAGATACTAACTTGACTGTTTTAGATATTTATAGGTATTTGATGGGTAATTTAGAACAGGATTTTCCAGTTTGTTTTCTGGAGATGCACAACAGAATTAAAATCATTTTTATGCAATTATGAAATGATTACATCTGTGTTTTGTTACATATGTGGAGGGAAATGGATCACAATTCTCAGCTGTTTAGATAATGTTAGCAAAATGTTCAATAGGAATGTCATTTTTTTTCCCACTTATTGAACAGGATTGAGTTTTATCTTATGTTGTCTAGCTAAATTAAGATGATCTACCAGGAAATACTCCCCAGGTAGCCATGCATTGCAATAGTTTAACTACATAAATAGTTGCATCTATTTTTAAAATATCACAGGGAAAGCAAAAGCTGATTAAGAAGAATAAAAAGGTAGTTAACCGCATAGTGCTTCCTCGGGGTATGTAAATAGCGGCTGTTACGACGCTAAGAGTAGTCCGGTCGCGCATTTACACACGTGAAATATTAGTCCAGTGTAGTTATAAGTCATGATAAGGATTAAACATGCTGATTTTAATAAAGCATAGTAATACTAGACTCTGCTTTTGCTAAAACATGGAGTTATATCCGTACAGCAGCAAACACATTCACAACACATCAAAAGGAGGCCTTTACTGAGCACAAGCATATGCAAGTTAAACTCTGTTTGGTTTCACTTTAAACCATTATGTTGTTATGAGTTAAGTTGGCTAAAGAACTTCTCAGTGGATAACTAGTAAACACAGCTGTTTATACACTGCTTTGTGTATTTTGGGTAATGAGGTCCGTTTTCAGACAGCAATGGAAGATGCTCTGATCTTATTAAAATAGCAACACGTATAACAAATACGAACACAGGCTGTATAAGAAAACACAGCCCTCACCTCAACAGCTCTTCAGATGCACATGCAGAATGTGTGGTTCCAAAATTGTGGTAATGCAATCTACACCTAAGACACTAGTGACCTAACGTACTACTCAAACATAGCAGCACAGGGTGTTGTAAAGCTAATTCAGAATTACATTACATTGGAGATGAATGAAAGAGGAGGAAACTAAAATAATGTATTTAGAGAATTTAAAGTTGAGAATTTAACAGTTTACTGACCTTTTCTAGTGTAAACTCTATTGATTTAGTGTTGCATGTATTTCCAAATCTGATGTCTTAATTGTGCAGGTTGATTTTGTACTAATAATGAATGAAAATGTTTTTGCTTTATTGTGGCAAAAAGAACATTGTTAAATTCCACCAGGTTCATTTCAGTAAAGTAATATGAACCGATTAAATGCCTCATACATGATTACAACTACTGTATACAGTGTACTGGATTGTGTGAGGAGACATGTTTAGAAATTACTATCCTGCTACTGAAGGTCTCTGAGATGGTACTGATTTTACTGAAAGTTTAGAGTCAGTGTGCTGGTGGGTTCTGATTTGGATTTGATCTTCTGTTAGTAAGGTGGGCTTTGAGCTTTTAGTTTACTTTAACTTAGATTCTGTCAGTTACTAGGCTGTGTTGTTAGCTTGCTGTACCTACAGTTAATTGTAATTACTAGGCTCAGCTGTGGTTTCAGGTTAGCTCAAGGTGTGTCAGTGTGCTAGTGGGTTCTGATTTGGATTTGATCTTCTGTTAGTAAGGTAGGAAGGTATATTAGATTAGATATATTCAGCGGTGTGAAGAGCCCCATCACAGATGTCTACCTCCAACCTTGGCTAAGTATCTCTTTCAGGTAATTTATACCTGCACTTGAATTTACACTTATGCTTCTCCACTATGTGCTTTACAATACCTGTTCTTTCATCTCACAGACCTAGAAGACCTCACGGTCACCACAGGAAGTGCAATACCAGCAACCTCATCTACGCCCTGCGGTCGTCTCCTACTCAGACCAGGGTGGTAGGTGGGCTCTGGAATTGTCAGTCTGCTGTCCAGAAGGCAGACTTCATCTCAGCCTTAGCATCCCACCACTCTCTGCACTTCTTGGCTTTGATTGAGACTTGGATCACCCATGAGAACTCGTCAACTCCAGCTGCTCTATCCTCTGCCTTTAACTTCTCCCATTCACCGAGACAGACTGGCAGAGGTGGGGGCACAGGTTTGCTGTTGTCTAGAAAGTGGAACTTTACTCCACTTTAATTTCCTCACCTTGCAGGTTCATCCTTTGAATATCATGCCGTCACAGTGTCCTCACCCACTAACCTTCATGTCATTGTCATTTATCCACCTCCATGTCCTTTAGGTAACTTCATTGACTAGCTAGACACTCTTCTGAGTCTCTTCCCTGTTGATGGGTCCCCGCTTCTCCTACTCAGCCACTTCAACCTCCCATAGGACAAGTTGCAGTCATCATGCCTGCAACCACTACTATCATCCTTTGATCTCACCCTCAACCCATCCCCTCCAACGCACCGAGGTGGCAACACTCTGGACCTGGTCTTCAGTAGACCTACCCCTGCGCTGGATGTTACAGTAACCCCTCTTCACTGCTCAGATCATTACTTGATATCCTTCTCTCTCTCCTGTCCATATCACCCTTTCACATTCCTCCTTCACTCCGTAACCTGCGCTCCGTCTCTCCCTCTTCTCTCGCTTCAACCGTCCTCACTACCCTTCCTCACCCTGACTCCTTCTCCACTCCCTGAACACTGCTACAGATACTTTACTTCTCTCTCATCCACATTTAACCATTTGTGTCCTCTCTCCCCCAGGTCAACAAGATCTTCTCCACCTGCCCCCTGGTTGTCTGACATCCTGCGTAGCAACCGGAGAGAGCTGAGAAAAGCCGAGAGGAAGTGGAGGAGATCCCAGCTTGACTCTGACCTGCACACCTACCAAGCCATCCTCTCCAGGTTCTCAGGGGAAGTTACTACTGCAAAGTCATCTTTCTACAAGAGGAAGCTGGAGGAATCCGCGTCTGACCATCGCAAACTATTCAGTATTTTCTCCTCTCTCCTTAACCCTCCCTCACCCCGGAGGACTTTGTCACCTTCTTTGAAGAGAAAGTGAATAAAATCCACCAGTCGTTTTCCTCTGTCCCCACTCCTCCTTCCATCAATCCTCATCCTCTTGCCACAAACTCCTTAACCTGTTTTTCTTCTCTTTCTTCAGACGACATCCTACAGCTACTGGGATCCAGCAACCCCACGACCTGCCCACTGGATCCCATCCCATCCACACTGCTCCAGTCTACCACTCATTTCCTCCCTTATAAACTCTTCCCTGTCATCAGGTAATGTTCCACAGGCCTTCAAGACTGCCAGAGTGGTTCCTATCCTGAAGAAACCCTCGCTGGATTCCTCAGACATCAGCAGTTACAGACCGGTATCACTTCTTTCTTTTCTCTCCAAAATTCTTGAACGTGCTGTCTATAATCAACTCTCCTTCTTTCTCTCCCAGAACCAGCTTCAGGACATCAATCAGTCTGGCTTCAAACCTGGCCATTCCACGGAAACTGCTCTCATCGCAGTAACTGAGAAGCTTTATGCAGCGAGATCAGCCAAACTGTCCTCAGTTCTGATTCTGCTCGACCTGTCTGTGGCCTTCGACACGGTAAACCACAAGATCCTCCTGTCGTTCCTCACCGATCTTGGAATCACCGGCACTGCATGGAAGTGGTTCGAGTCCTACCTGGAGGACCGCCACTCTCAGGTAGCATGGAAAGGGTCCACGTCTGCTCCATGTAGGCTCTCCACTGGTGTCCCTCAAGGCTCTGTGTTGGGTCCTTTTCTTTTTTTCCCCCCTTTACACTCTCTCTTGGAGAAGTAATTACTTCTCACGGCTTTTCTTATCACTGCTATGCTGATGATACGCAACTCATGCTTTCCTTCCCATCATCTGATACACAGGGTCTGCAACCGCATCTCAGCATGCCTGACTGACATCAGCTCATGGATGACAGCTCACCACCTTAAGCACAGGTCCTCACTGTGATCTTGCCATCTCATTCGGGAACTCGTTGATCACCCTGACTGAGGATGCAAGAAATCTTGGAGTGATTCTGGATGGCCAGTTATCATTCTCGGCTCATATAGCGAACCTGACATGGTCATGCAGATTCCTGCTCTACAACATCCGGAGGATACAAGCCTTCCTCTCTCAGTAGGCCACCCAGCTGCTGGTCCAGTCTCTGGTCATTTCAAGGCTAGACTACTGCAACTCGCTCCTGGCTGGTCTTCCTTGCAACTTGTCCAGAACGCTGCAGCCCGTCTCATCTTCAACCTTCCGAAGTTCACCCACGTCACTCCACTGCTGTGCTCCCTTCATTAGCTTCCTGTTGTTGCCCGCATCAGATTTAAAACCCTGATGCTGGCCTACAAAGCCAAGATTGGACCAGCGCCTCCCTACCTTATGGCAATGGTGAAGAGTTGAGCTGTACCTTGAGCCCTTCACGCTTCAAGTACAGCTCGTCTCGAACCACCATCCCCGAGGACACATGGAAGACAAGCGTCCAGACTCTTCTCTGTCCTGGCTCCCAGATGGTAGAATGAACTCCCACTGGGCGTCAGAACAGCAGAGTCTCTCGCGGTCTTCAAACCCAGACTGAAGACCCATCTTTTCATAAAGCACTTAAGTGAGTGAGCTCTAGTAGAGATGTAAGTTGTGTTGCACTTATAATGACCTTTTCTCCTCTATAGGAATGAGCACTGGGCTGGGGTTGCCAGGTAATGCTTTACATGTTCTATGTCTGTGTATTAATCTCTACGTACCAGCACTGGCCCCCTGTTCGGGCAGTGTCTGAGCTCGTGGTGAGTTTTAGGCTCTAAACTTCCTACTAGCTGGAATATTATCCAACAGAACACTAAGCACGGTTGTAAGTCGCTCTGGATAAGAGCGTCTGCTAAATGCCTTAAATGTAAATGTAGAGTCTTGTTAATCAGCTCTGTGCTGTCGCTGGCCAATAAGAAGATCCGGGCTGCTTACAGTGTGGTTGATGAAGCTTCACGCAGCACCCAGAAGTTCATGTGCTGAATGTGATCAGTAATGGAGCCACGACGCATCAAACTATGTAAGTAACTTTTCTTATTTCACTAAAACTAAAGTTTACTCTTATACAAGCATTGTAGCTGAACACTGAGCTTTAAAACGTGTTCTTGAACTTTTAAGCTTATTATTCTTTCTAATGTTTCTCATTTATTTTGGTATTTTTCAGTATTTTGACAGTATCAGTGTCCAACAAAAAAAGGTATTTTATATTCTTTTTATATTAACAACTAAACTTGCATTTTACAAAAACTAACAATCAAAGGTTTAGCCACGCCCAACTAAATTGAGGTTTTATGTTATAGACTCTACAGGGTTACTCTTACCAGTTCCAACTGATGAGATGTCTGATACGCCACATACACTATTGATATCACTATTATATTTCTGCCATATCTCCTCCTCTATATATATTTGCCCATTTTTTACATTTTTTTATTCTGATGTAAATCACTTAACTAACATGCATGAGTATCCCTAAGTTTTGATTGGTAGTGTATAAAATAGAGTTGTGTATATTCACCTAAGAAATATACTTCAAACAATGTGAGAGCATCAGGACAAGAAACAATCCAAGTCCAGGTCACTGGTAAGAGATGTGACTGTCTCTAATAAAATTGTGGCAATAAAAGAAGTTAATTGAGGTCAGGTCAGTTTGATAAATGTATTCTGAATCCATTGTCTAAATATACCATAACTGATAATATACACTGTATATACACTGTGTTATTTTACCAGTTAACTGATCCAGTTATTAATCCTACAGTGCTTTGTAAAACTTTACAAACTTTACAATGGAGAATTTCATGGGTGCATGGTCACATATGTATTCCACAGTAGAGCTGGACAGAGTCCACTTACTAATGATCAGAATGGCTGATTAGGTAGACTCATTAACTAGAGACAAACTATGAAATGGAAACACTCGTACCTTAAACAAGAGTATGTGATGTGCTGTGTCACTTTCAAGAACCTTGCTAGAAATGCAAGCTAGTTGCCACACTAGTAATTACATTAATACTCTGCTTATTAAATTTATTTAAATTATGTTTATTTTTACAATATTGGGAAACCCATTTCTAGTGCGCAGTCATAATGAGTCATAATGGAACAATAAAATATTTCCCTGTGTTGAATATAATAAGTACATTTTTTGCTACAGGTGATAAATCATTATGTTTGAATGAACTCAGTTATGTGATAATATATGGTTCATTTCCTCTGTAATGAAGATGCTTTATCATCAGGTACTCTACAACATCTAAATGAACATAAAGGCCCACACCAGCTCAGTAGTAAGGATCCATCACAGTGAGGGACTGTTTGTTCAGGTAAACCAACTAAAACAGTCATCTAGCTTACTTATCTGTGCCATGTTTCTTATACCTGCATTTGTGGATTTGCAATATTTGAAGTTAATCACTTATGTTACCTGCAATTATTTTGTTAATGTGGCAATACCACCATCTACAGACCAAATATTATATTCCTTTTGTTTAGATATTTCCTTTCTCATTGGTTGTTAGAAGTCACATGATTACAGTCACATGATCAGTATAGTGTTTTTCATAAGCAAACTAGCTAGAGAACAGCACATTCAAAGCCCTCTTGCTCATCTAGCTCCATCTGCCTGTGTGAACTTAGTAGAAGCTTTGTTTGTAAGCAGATCAGTCCATCTATGTTCTTGGAAGTTACTTCTCCCTTTATTTCATTGTACATTATATTACTTTTGTATATTGTTTCAGTTTCACACTTCTACTACTGCAGCTTACTAGAAGTGCCAAATCTTTAATAAACAGACACTCAAGTTTCAACCACAATTCTTGGTGCTCCTTCATCCCTGAAGCTACTAGACTCAGGTGCCAGAACATCACTTTTATTTTATTACCAGAGGTTTTTCTGTATAGTTCATGTTGAAAAGCACTTTGTGGCTTTGTGTCTGTAAAGTGATGTGGAAATTTTTGTGCAAGAATAGATAGACCACCGAAACTGCCACCATCAAATAAACAGTGCTTAAAGCATGTGCCTCTGTACATAGTTCCACTCTAAGAAGACTGTTCTACTGATGTAAGGGCTGTGAAGATGCTATTACTCAGAAAAGAAACTACACAAAAGAAAAAAAAAAAAAAAAAAAGTGTCCTAATCTATAATTGGGAATACTCAGGTCATAAGGAGAAGAAAATGCAACCAACTTCTACAGTAAACTCTGAAGAAAATTATATTATATTTAGATGTTTTGGTTTCTGTGTCACGGCACGGTTGGGGGTGTGGACGGTGTAAAGATTCAAATTGCAAGCCAACGAGTTTCCTGGATGTGGATGCACGTGAAACTGTGTGCGGGGGGTGAACTGATTGAGGCACAGCCTCTGGAGTGATGACCCCACGTGTTACCACTGCGCTATGCTGCAGCACATGTGAGGCCAGTCAGGAGGGGTTTTTTTAAGAGAGAAGGAATGGCAGGAAAAACAAACAAAGGAGACGCCAGGACGACATACTCGAATGGAAGGGGAAGTTTGTTAAAGAACAGGAATAAACAGGAGCGGGTTTAACAGAAATTGGATTTCGTGGGTCTCTGCATCTTTTCAGTTGTGCAGAGTGGCCCATGATGTCTACTCTATTTATGTAGTTATTTATATATTTAATTTTCTAAGCACTTTTTGCTTTTAGTTTCTTTTGCTTTTTCCATTTGCTTTTCTCTTTTTCTTGTTTCCCTTCTTTCTCTTTCTCTTTCTGTACCATACCGGCTACCCCTCTACAAAGGTGTAGCAGAGCTGGTTGTTTGATGGGGGCTTATATGGCCAACTCCTCAGGTGCAGCTTGTTGGCTTGATCAGCCCGGGGCATTCTGGGGTTTGCAGTTCCAGGCTGTAGTACTCCAGAATGGCCTCCGCTGGCTGCAGACGGCACAGCAATATGAGTTAGTTTCTATTAAATATAAATGTTCTGCTTTATTTCTCACGCTTTTGCCGGGCGAGGTGGCATGCGCTTATAATCCAAGCTACTAAGAGGCTGAGGCTGGCGGAACGTTTTTCTTGAATTTCCCTCTGGGATCAATAAAGTATCTATCTATCTATCTATCTATCTATCTATCTATCTATCTATCTATCTATCTATCTATCTATTTTTTCACCTTCATCGGCTAGACTGTGTAGAATCCATGGATCTCTGATCGTTCCATTTTTGGTTGATGTTTTTTAGGTACTCTGTTTGGCTTTTATTTTTTGCCTTTTTTTCTTACTCGGTCTAATGTATAGTATGTTTCCTCTCCTAGTTTTTGACCTTGGCCTGTTTTCGTATCACTGGTTTTACCAGACCCTCCTGTGATGAAAGGCCTCTCACTTCTAGGCCTATAATACAATCTCATTGCTCTGTTCCTAAATATACACATGCATATTGACTCCCACATAAACAGAGTAATTTATCATCACATTTTAAATGTTCTGTTTCAAAATCTAATGGTAAGGCAAGGTATGTATATGCCAGGCTGTACATAAAAAGCAAAAAGGAGCATTAAAAGAAAGAAAACAGAAAGTGCTCAGACAAACTATAAAAATTAAAAAGTTGCTAAAAGAATAAAAAAGCTAATGTGTGATTTTGGTTATAAAATGCTCTATCTAACTAATAGTTGCCAAGAAACACAAAGTAAATAAAGTCTATAAAATAAACTAATTAAGAGCTACTCAGCTTTTCACCCGTCCTGCTGTATTCTGTGATCTACAGCGTTAAATGCAGCACTAAGACGAGATAAGATAAGATAAGAACCCACAGTGGGGAAGTTTGCAGTGTTACAGCAGCAAAGAGGAAAGAACAGAAGTGTCAGGAAAATATACAAATAATTGTATTTCAGTGTTTTCATAACTGTATAAGTGTTTTTGCCCAGTGCTTCCAGACAGTGGTACATGGGGTGGGACAGGTTCTTCAGCATGTGTTTAAACTTAGTCCTCATTCTCCTGTCTCCCACCACCTCCACTGGGTCAAGAGGACACCCCAGGACAGAGCTGGACTTCTTGATGACTCTGTTCAGCCTCTTCCAGTCAGCGGTGGAGATGCTGCTGCCTCAGCAGACCACTCCATAAAAGATGGATGATGCCACCACAGCATCGAAGAAGGTCCTCAGGAGCGCCCCCTGCACTCCAAAAGACCTGAGTCTCCTCAGGAGGTGTAGTCTGCTCTGGCCTTTCTTGTAGAGTGCAGCAGTGTTGTCAGTCCAGTCCAGCTTGTTGTTGAGGTGAACACCCAGGTACTTGTTGGACCTCACTATCTCAATGTCCGTTCCCTGAATGTTTACAGTTACCGGAGGTAAGTGTGTGGCTCTGCGGAAGTCCACCACCAGTTCTTTAGTCTTTCCTGCGCTGATCTGCAGGCAGTTCCTCTGACACCATTTCATAAAGTCCTTAGTCAGCTCTCTGTACTCCCTGTCATCTCCATCACTGATGAGGCCGAGAACTTTTGCATGAATGTAATGTAAACATCAGTGCTTATGATAAGGTTTTATTTAATGGTCTTAACTGACAGTAGTATTTAGACTTCAACAACCCATTAGTGTGCAGGATCTACAGACCCAACTGCAACATCTGTGGGCATATGTGCCACAGGATGCCAGATGGAGCCTGTATGCCTCCATGTCCAACCTTGTATTAAGGCTAGAGGAGCCCTAACAGGGTACTAGAGCCTATGTTTAATTGAACTTTAATCTGTCAATCTATATACTTTGTTAGCCGCCCATCATCATTATTTGACTGACAGGACCCCCGCAGGACCACCACAGAGCAGGCATTATGTGGTTGATGGATCATTCCCAGCACTGTAGTGACACTGATGTGGTGGTGTGTTAGTGTGTGCTGTGCTGGTGTGAGTGTCAGTGCTGGACTGAGAATAGTCCACTAACCAAACATATGCAGTGTCCTGTGGGCAGCATCCTGTGGGAAGCATCCAGCGACTAGAGGATGACCAACTCAAACTGTGCAGCAGCAGATGAACTATCATCGCTGTAGATCTACAAGGTGGACCAGCAATTGATCTAATAGAGTGGACAGTGAGTTGACACTGTGTGTAAACACCCACTCACACTGCACAACACACTGTGCTGAGAATGATCCACCGCTCACATAACAATGCTACCAGCTCTTTGGTGGTCCTGTGGGGGGCCTGACTATTAAAGAACAGAGTAAAAGGGGTAATAAAGTAGACAGAGAAACAGATGGACTACAGTCTGTAACTGTAAAACTACAAAGTGCTCCTATATGCTAAGTGAAGCTGATACAGACAGTGTATGTAGATAGAAGGAGGTGGTTTTAATACTGCGGCTGATGGGTGTATGTAAACTGATGTGCAGGACCACCATCTTGAAACTGCTCACTCTTTGTTTGATTTAAAGGGGCCCTTCATGGGGATAAAACAAACTGGAATAAAAAGCTCGACTTGCAGTGTGTAACCCAGTGTGTATTTAGCATTGAGTCATTTACATTGACTGTTTTATAAAGTATTATTATTTAATAGTGTGTAATTATATTTAAATATACCAATTTAGGACCATTTAAGGGCTGAATTTGATCATGATGTGATTAAATGTCAACATTTGCATCAACATAAAGGTCACAGTACAGCAGTAACATAAATTCCTAGCTCATCAAAAGGAGGCCTTTACTGAACACAAGCATGCGTAAGTTAAACTCTGTTTGGTTTCACTTTAAACCTTTATGTAGGAGTTAAGTGGGCTAAAGTACATTTATGTGTATAACTTGTAAACACAGCTATATGTACTGTCTCATGTATTTTGGGTAATGTGGTTTTGTGCTCAGACAGCAACGGAAAGTGTAAAATATGCTCTGAGCTTATTAAAATAGCATCATGAATAGCAAAGAACATCACAAGCCGTGTGAGAAAACAACACAGCCCTCACCCCAGCCGCTCTTTAGATGCAGATGCAGATGCGGTTCCAAAATTGTGGTCATACAATCCACCGTTTTTGATCTACACTTAACACCCTAGTCACCCAACGTACTACTCAAACATAGCAGCTCAGCACAGTAAGATGAAATGTAAAACTCACTGAGAGTTAGCAATTAGAAATGAATGAAAGAGAATGAAATGATGAATTTACATACCTCCATATTTTATAAACTATATATAGAATGCTATAAACGTCCCTGCAGGTAAAGACATATGCACTCCTTTTTATAACAAGCTTTATGTTTGAAAAATATTATATCTTCATCTTATACTATATTACATTCAAATTTGCCAGACCATCTGCAGACAGTGCTATCAGGCTGGGAATGGGATTTTGGTAAACCACGAACAGACACAGATGCATCATAAATTATACAGAACGTGGGAAATGTACTAGTCTGCAGTGAAAGACTAGAAACCCAGTTTAAACACAATTAACCTTTGACATAATGACATTATGAAAATTCTTCCCTTTGAGTGCTTATATGCTAGAATTTAAGGTAATGACAGAATCTGAGCGCACTTGGTCTCCATTCCTTTCTAGTCTTCCAAGTCACATATGCAAAGGTGCCTTAACATATGAACTAATTTAATTTCTAAATGAGTTTTTGTTTAATTTCTGGAATGTCCACTATTATGTCTAGCAAGCTGTCTCTTGTTAGTGAGAAGGGGTTGGAGGGTGGTTTTGTAGTTTATTACCCTCCTTTGTTTTTGGTTTTTATTTTGGGTTTTGATTTGTTTCCCCTTTTTTCCCCTTTATGATTGAAAATGAAATAAAAATGTTAAATGTTATTGAAAAAAAAGATGAATTTACTGAAGAGCAGACAGAGTTACTGAAAGTTCAGAGTGCTGTTTAATCAGCTCTGTGCTGTCGCTGGCCAATAAGAAGATCTGGGCTGGTTACAGTGTGGTTGATGAAGCTTCACCCAGCACCCAGAAGTTCATGTGATGAATGTGATCAGTGATGGAGACACGACGCCTCACACTATGTAAGTAACTCTTCTAATTTCACTAAAACTAAAGTTTACTCTTTACTCTTATACAAGCACTGTAGCTAAACACTGAGCTTTAAATGTGTTCTCATTAAGGTTTAATATTTGTTTCTTTTGACTTTATTTTTCTGGTAAAGACATTACAGTGATGATGACAGTATCAGTGTCTTCAACAAAAGGTACTTTATATTCTTTTTTTTGCCTTATATTAACGACTAAACTTGTATTTTACTGGTAAACTACCAATGAAAGGTTTAGACACACAAAACTAAATATATATATATATATATAATACATCATGCTGCTGTTTTTTATCAATAGATGATCCTCCTGATTTTTGGCCAGCAGAGATTTTTGGACCCCCCCGTGTGAAAGTTGGGGGAAATATACAGTTAAAGTGCAACAGCTTTGATAAAAGTAAATCTTCTCATCATCTCCACATGTACCTGTGTAAAAATGGTCGTGGAGTGATGATGGAACCACTTGGAAAGAGGAATGAGCACACCTTCATTTTGAGGAATGTTTCAGTGCAGGACTCAGGAAACTACAGTTGCGTGTACTCACTGACTAAATACACTCTCAAAAATGTGAGCACATCAGGACACAAAACAATCCAGGTCCAGGTCACTGGTAAGAGATGTGATTTTTGTTTTCTCTAATAAAAGTGTGGTGATAAATGAGGTGTACTGAGGTCAGTCAGTTTAACTTTTAACATTTTTCCTGAATCCATTATCTCTCAATATACCATAACTGCTAATATACACTGAATATACACTGTGTTATTTTACCAGTTAACTGATCCAGTTATTAATCCTACAGTGCTTTGTAAATAGGCTCTGGTCTGATCTACTCTAAGTACTGCTCCTAATTACTTTACAACTTTACAATGGAGAATTTCATGGGCGCATGGTCACATATGTATTCCACAGTAGAGCTGGACAGAGTTCACTTGCGAATGATCAGAATGACTGGTTAGGTAGGATCATTAAATAGCCACGTACTATGTGAGGTATAAAGAATTCTAGAAAACACCCGTACCTTAACAAACATACCTTAAACAAGCTGTGATGAAGTTTGTGATGTGCTATGCTGCTTTAAAGAATCTTGCTAGAAGTGCACACTAGTGCCGCCCTAGTAATCACATTAATACACTGCTTTCTATTTGACCTTTTCTTTGTAAATAATGATAGTCTCTAGCACATGTGATAAAGAATGATTTTTAATCAGGTAATTTATATAATAATCTTATTTGTTTTTCCTTTGTAATGAAGATTTTATTTTATTCTAATATTATAAGATTTTATATATGTGTACATATTGCAAAATTTCTCTTTTGTTGTAAATTATTATTGTTTATTCTAAATGGTTGCTACTGTAAAAACGGCAATTTCCCCCCGGGATCAATAAAGTATTTCTGATTCTGATTCTGAAGATGATTCTGAACATCCTCAGAAGAACGTGAGCACAAATGAACAAAACAGGGACCCAGTCCAGCTCAGTGGTAAGAAATGTGAGCTATGTTTTCTGTTAAAATCACATGACATTAGAAAATGATTAATTATTAAGAAAATTTGATTTAAAGAGATTTTGTTCAGTTGCGTCCTATAAAATATAAATGGACTGTTTTAGATTCCCTCTTATTCACTGCAGCACTAAATGCATCGTATGGTCTTTTAAGGTTCTGCTATTATTGTAGAAACACTTCCCGAATGTCTCAGTATGATATTTATTTACCAAATATAAAATATATTAAAAGTTGTATTTTATTGAGCTAACTAGCGCTGTTGTTATTGTTTTAAATTAGTTATGAGCTGCTCTAGTCATGATCAGGGTGAGGGGCTAGGATTGTCCCGACCACATATTTCTTCTTTTATTTTTACAATTTTTTATCTTTCTTTGTGTATTATGGACTTTTTCCAATATATATATATATATATCTATATATATATATACTTTAAAGTAGACAGCATACTCTAAGGCAGTGCCTATTAATATTACTCAATTAATATTTCCTTTTGGATTAAGCAATTATAAAGGTCAGAAAATTCTCGCCATATTTTTGTAGCACATTTATTATTTTTTAGAGACAAAATATAGATAATATTTTGCCAGTCTAGAGTGGCATGTCAGTGTTCATTTTAAGTGAAAACCTTAAAAGTTATGTTAAAATTATATATACGTATAGTTTAGACATGGTTACTCATAGTAGCTTTAAAACGCTTTGAAATAGCACTCTTGGAATTATGCAGTCCACCTTAAAGACCTTCAGAATCGAAAATCAAAGAAGATAAAAAAAATTTCTTAACCTGCAGTGGAGGTTGATACATTAACATAAAATTCTTAATGTAATTATGGACCAATTCTATTGCTCTGTTCAGCATAAACATTCTCCACATTCTCTAAAGAAAACTTTAGAGCTTTTAAACTGTGCCAAAAAAAGACATAAAATATATCTATAAAATATAGTATATCAAATATATACAGTAATAGAGGTGTTAGTATGGTAAAAATATAATATTGATATAAAAAACATATGCCAAGTTACATGTTTACTTAACATTAATTAACCTATTAGTTACCCATTGTTAATATACTACTTCATATTAGTTCATTAATGCTCTTTGTTAGTAATTTGTTAATAATGTGATTTTGTAAATATTCGGCCAGCAGTTTCTCTGGACAGCCTGTTTGTAATACTTCCAGTTTTGCTGCTGGTTGTGATACTTTTCCTTGGAAGGAATCATATCAGAGCAGGAATGTGTACAAGTACGTATGACTGTATTTCTTCTGCTAAGCTGGACTGAGATGTTAATTTAAGGTATATGAAAAAATAAGACTGTTATGTGATCTCTGTCATAACATTAGCAAAGCAACTTCTTTACTGAGTCATTAACTTGGTATACAGAAGCGATAACGCCACCTATTGGCGTCCTGAGGTTACAGCATGAGTAACATACATTTTGGCAATACATAACAAAGACATATGACACACATGACAGCACATTTACCCTCCACATCTCTATGAAACCTCTCTGTAAAGTATTATAGCAGTGTCCTAATACAAACACAGGAGTTTATTAGGAGGAACTGCATCAACCAATCAGAGCGACAATGTGAGATAAATGTGTAACACACCATGACAGTCACGTTCTCACGCCTTTCTCTATAAACACGTTTACTGGAAATACATTTTGGGAAGAATGTCCACAAATAATTGACCAGTAAAAGTCATTTGTTATTTTTGTTGTTGCAGAGTTGTTCCAGCGCCAAGGACAAAGGTACATTAGACATGTACTCAGTGGTACAACATCTGACTGCAGTGTTTCACTACCCTGTTCTGAATGATGAATAGTTTTTATGTTGAGTTTCAGTCACAGCTCACATTATTAATCATTCTGTGTTTGAGAAAAGCAGATCCAGCACACCTGTAGTACCTACTGACAATACAACCACAAATATTAAATGGCAGTCTGGCTTTAAAGTTTCAACCCATAAAAAGAGACTGTCTATGAGAAAGTCTTAGCCCTGATTACTCTGTTCTACTAGTCATATTAGAGAATTACTGTCTATTTAGAATGGGTGGACAGAAACGGCACAATTTCCACTCAGGTTTATAACATTAACTATTGTGATGGTAATGCATATTTTGCTAGCATACCTTCGAGATTTCCAGTTAGTGCAACATTCATAGTGGTGAATATGCATAAACATGCCAAACATGAAAATGTCCATCAGACTTTAAAATTTCGTATTATCCACTCTTCTGTAGGGACTAAATTTAAGCTGGTCTCAATTCAATTCTATTCATTATACTAAAACAACTTTGTACAGTATAACAAAAGAGAGTCAGGCTCCTTCACCAGTGCAGATGTTAAAAAATAAAAAAAGCAGGGAAGGGGAACTCCACAACCAGTATCAGAACCACCATGTAATCACAGGGATGCCCAGTCTTATCTGCAAAGGACCAGTGTAGGTACAGATATACACTCGTAATAAACTAGAACTCACCTGATTCCACTTCTTTAATCAGGTCCTTTGTGGATAGGATTCCGACTCTTGGTGGATGAGATTGGACACCCCTGCGTTAGCATGTCAGTATATCCGTATGAGCTGTATTTAAAGCTGTATAGAATAAATGTGTTCCTTCACTCTGTTTCAGTGGACAGGATAGTAATACAGGTCACCGTGATGGTAAGTTCCCATATGGTGTTATGTAGTATATCGTTGCTCCGCAAATAAGAACAACTCTCCAAACGGACAACTTTACAGGAGAGGGCAAAAACCTAATTACATTTAAATGTAAGTCAATGGAACCAGACTTATTCTAAGCAGTTTTGAGCCATTTCTGTTGGTCCATTCATCATGATATTTACAGGCAATGTAAACAGCAGCTGCTGTGTTCAAATGATAAAAGTAAAAATCAACAAAAAATATAGATACATGTTTTTGGTATAACAGACCTACATACTGTTCATGGCAGGTGAATTCATTCTCTCTGTTTTAGCAGGCGTCTCAGAGCGAGTGACACAGGCAGTGAACAGGTACATTTTGTTGTGATATTCTACAAATATAAATATTCATCTTTCTAATTGATTGAAAATATAAAATATGTACATGTAATAACTAGCCTGATCTTATTTTATGATATTAATACTACAGGGGAGAATCCCTTGATGGCATGTGTGTATACTCCACAATACCTGACTTGAAAGGTAAACTCAGTTACTCACATTACATGGGGTTACAGTCACAAAGGGAAAACACGGTTACTCCAAATAGGCAGTTTTGTAGGAGAGTGTAAAGTAATGTAAAGAGAGTTTACTTAAAGCAGTTTGGGAACTTTTTCATCAGTCCAGTTAACATTAGTCCACACATCAGAAATGTGAAAAAATAACTATGAAAAATGAATGTTTTATTCACAGATATGAGACGTCCAGCAGATGTTTGGTAAGTTATCACACAGCCTGGTCTTCTAGATGCAGATATCTGATCCTGTATTAAAGAGCAGGACTTCCATAATTGAACTCATTTCTCTCTCTCTAGTAATGCTGACAGTGGGCTGTATATTCGGGGTAATGACAGTGTGGTATACAGCTCAATACAGTTTTCTGGTATGTATATGTATTTTGGGGTATGTATTAATCATATAGACATGTATGTAAAAGTGGGCAATGACTGCAGTGTGTGTCTTTTATAATAAAATATTTAAACTGTATTAAACAGCTGCTTTCATGGATGCTGATAGAGGATCTGTGTACAATGAAGATCACTAAGCTCTCTGTTGTGGGTGTTTTTACTCCAGATCGGAAGACCAAGTCTAAACAACCTGCTGCACAACCTGTTTATGGAAAAGTACAGAAGACGAAAAAGGAAAAGGCTTATGATGATTCCTTCATGTATGAATAATTATATAAGTAATTGTGGGTGTTACTGGGTAATGTCAGGCCCCGTCCTTGTCTGTCCTGTAATGCTTAACACTCAGCACATCAATTCTTTCATAAATTTCAACTTCCAGAATTCTCCAGAAGACCATGTGACACTCAGCTCCTTTACAGGATTCAATCATGAACCATTCTTGAGGTCATGGTCACCAGAGTACTGAACTGTGTGATCTGTATGCAAACCTCACTAGGCTATGAAGAGACTCTCAGTTTCCAGCAGTGTACTGAGTGACTGCTGTTTTCCTGTCTGGTGGTCTTTCATCCTTTTTGTATTTCTGACTGTTTTCACTACCACCTTGTCTTGTTTGGGTCTTTTAGTCTTCTCATTTTTAAACTCTGCTTGTCTTCTGGTTACACTTGTTAATACACTGGTCTCTGGTTTTGATGTTTTAATACCACATTTTTTCAATATTTTATTATTAAAGTCATATAAATGTGTTCTTTGTTGATAGTGTACTGCAGTCATTTCATAGTTTACATCTACCATCAAATTAACCAACGGTTAAGTTCAAATCTAACACAGCCATCATGCCCCCTTTCTTATTTCCTGGTTCTGGATTAAGGAGTCCAGTAGGAGTAGAAAAGCAATCAAGAAAGTTTGAAACATGTTGAAGTATAAACTGAATGCTGCACATTACAATCAAGTACATGAATCTTCCTGTAATACATGACGAATTAAAAACAAGTTATCCAAAAACACATGAAACACATTTACTGAAATAAAAGCTTTTTCTACAGCTGATAAACTACAGCTCACATAGAAACACACATATGCATAAACCTAAAGCGAAGTTTACAGTTGTAGAGCAGTTTACCAGACTTTCCCAATGTGAACGTTATGTTCATTTGTTGTTGTATGTGTTTCTGGTATAATTATTTTAGTAGTGTTGTTAGTTAAACAGTGTTGCCAAATAAATCAAGTACAATATAATCTCTCAAGAAAAAGAAAAGTCTTTTAAATGCATTCTGCTTTCACATTCGTAGCCTTGTGAAATGGGCTCTTATTTAGCAAGAAGATCACAATTGTTATTAAAGGCAACAGGATTCATTTTAACAAAGTAGAACTTAATTCCGCTATATGATCAAAACTACTTTATTCAGTTTACTCTTCTGAGTGTGGGAGGTATAGTCTGGCTCATGACAGTGCGGTATCCAGTATTTCCAAGTGTTCTGGTATGTATATGAAGTTTGGGTTATGACATATAGACATGTATGTAAAAGTTGGTAATGACTTTCTTTCATGTGTGAATAATTACACAAGCAATTGTGGGTGTTAGTGGGTAATGCCAGGCCCCCTTCTGGCCTGTCTTCTAATGCTTAACACACGGGGTAAACAGATTCAAAGAGTTAATAAATGATTGTGTCCTCAAAAACTTTCTAAAAATAAGACAGACAGGGTGACTGACAATCAACAGTGCTGTTAGATCAGCTCTGTGCTTTCACTGGCCAATAAGAGGAACTGGGCTGGTTACAGTGTGGTTAATAAGGCTTCACCCAGTGGCTGCATGATCAGGGTACAGTAACATACGTTAATCTGAAGTTCATGTGACGTGTTTGATCAGTGATGGATACACGGTGCTTCATAATATGTAAGTAACCTTTTTTCTTTTTATGTAAATTTAAATAATCTAATAACAGCGTCACATGACCAAACAAAGATATTTTACAAGGAACAGTTCAGATCAAACTCATCTAATCGTGTTCCTGTATAGACATGCCAGTAATGACGATGGTGATGATCTTGTCCACAAGGTCAACGAGAGGTATGTCATTGTTACATGGTCTTCATTAGTAAACAGCCATGTACTTGTCTTCTCTATATATTTAACACACACAGCATCTGTTTTTACTGACACATCTTCTTACTATGTTTGTTAGCCTATGATCCTCCTCATTTTTGGCCAGCAAACGTTTTTGGCAACTGCACTGCAGAAGCTGGGAAAGATGTACTGTTAAAGTGCAGAATCTCTGACAGAGATGTATCTAATAGTGAGATCCACATGTACCTGTGTAAAGATGGACGTGGAGTGATGATGGAACCACTTGTGAATAAAGATGAGTACACCTTCACTTTGAGAAAAGTCACAGTGCAGGACTCGGGAAGCTACAGTTGTGTTTACTCGATAAACAAATATCCTACAAAGAATGTGACAGCATCAGGACAGAATTCAGTCTACATCCATGTCACCGGTAAGAGATAACACCAATGTCATATTGTCATTGTGATCTTATATTAATATTATATAATATGATCTTAGAATCATATTATCTTAATTATGGAAAAGTCAATTGAGGGTTCAGTCATTTACTGTTTAACATAGAACTGTGTGAGTCTGGTATCCTAAGCTCTTTAATGTCAGAATGCTTCTTAAAGTTCTTCATACTTGACCTACTTCATATCTGAGTTTGTCAGCCGTGTTATTTTATCAGTTATCTAATCCAATTTGAATACCTAATATGCTTTGTATGACCCCTAGTACACTGTGTTCTAGTAGAGTAGACTCTTCACTGTTTATTTACTTCATGCTGCAAATATCATTAGCAATTAGAATGAAGGAGAATTACAAAAATACAGTTTTGTGCAAAAGTCAAAAGATCTCTATTCGTTTATTTAATTTCTGATTAAAATATCCAATAATTAAAATCATCTTTCAGGCCCAGATAATCCTGAGGAAGTTAAATAACATATTTACATCATAAAGCAAAAAGCAAAAGAACAATAACTAGAAAGAACCCAAAACTCAGTTTTAAATAGTGGATTATAATATACAGAGAAAACAAGACTAACAACCGTGCAAGACCTGGCAGACCAGCAAAACTGCCCCATCACATAAGCAGTGTGTTCAGCTCTGAAGCTCCAGATCTGAAAACCTCTACATGTGTAAATTTGTCATTCCACTGTGAGGATACTACTCAATGCTAGGGGTCTAAAAGGATGTGTAGCTGTCAAGAAACCTTTTTACCTACTAAATTCTCTAAACTGAAGACAACTTGTGACTACAAGTCTGTGACATTTTATGTTAAATGTGTTATATACTTATATATTCTTACTTTACAGTATATAGTTATGTACAATTACTTTGACTGGAAACGGGAATAAATGAAAGTGAGCACTGAATTTTCACAAGCTTCTAGAATTTCCCTCTCCATTTATCTAAATAAATAAATGTTAAAAAATGTATTAATAAAACTTTTGAACCTTCAAAATTTTAAACAGACACAATGACTGAATTTTCAGAACTGCTTAAACAGTCCTGTGCTGCCACTGATCAATAAGAATTGGTATATCAAATATCCTCATAAGACCATCAAAAACAATTCCAGTCAAAGTCATTGGTGAGAGAAAAGAGATGTCTTAGGACAGAGCAAAGTAACAAATCTAGGGAATGACTGGTTAGGTGGGTTCATTAAGTAATCATATACTTTGTGAGTTATTAGAACAGCTGGAAAATCCCATAACTAAGCAAAACCTTAAAGTAGAGTTAGCAATGCAATGTTGCTTAACAGACACCACAGTTCCTCCAATAAGTGTATACTATCTGTCACATATTTATAACACTGATTTTTTATTGATCTTTAATTACTCACAGTACAATCATATCTTCATATAAGTAGAGCATGCAACAGATTTAAACATTTTTAAAATTTCCATTGATTGAAAATTATGTACATTTATGTATTATAAATATTATATATATATATATATATATATATATATATATATATATATATATATATATATATATATATATATATATATATATATATATATATATATATTAAGTATAAATATTAAATATAAATATAAGTGTATATATTATGATATTATGTACATCTTTTTTTTATTGTTATTTGTATTTTATATTTATTTCAGGAATTGCTAAAACAAATGAACAAAACTCTGAATGTGTCCAGCTCAGTGGTAAGAGATATAAGCTACAGTTTCATTTTTAATAATTTCACATTATAAAAATAGAAATATTAGTTTAAAATTAGAGGTGGAAGTCTGTCCTGTCCTGAACAAAATGAATAGAAAGAGGCTAGTTTCTCAATATATATATATATATATATATATATATATATATATATATATATATATATATATATATATATATATATATATATATATAATAGTGAACAGTGCAGGTAGTGACAATCTTCAGGTAAACAACTCAAATAAACTTACAGCTTACAAAAACCATGTGACGGTTCTTTGAACAATTTAAAAATGTTCTTTACATGCACATTTTTTTTTTATCAAACTGCTGCTCAGGCAGCTCAGAGAAAATCATTAAATATGCTTATTAGTTTAACAATGTACATTCACACACCAGTTCTACTGAATCTGTATGTGTTCTCATTTCAGATCTACAGTGGCTGATAAACTTCATGAGGTTATTAGCTTCATTTGGAGTCGTCATATTCGCATGCTTAATTTTGGTTTTTGATGTCTATTCAACAAAGTGGAGAAATTCTGCAGCCCTGAACTCAGCTATATTTGTAACCAGTCTGGATTTAAATGATCAGTAATTTTGTGAGATCAGTGAAGTTTATGTTTGGAAGGCTACACCTTCTCGCATTTGTGGATTTGTAATATCTGGGGTTAATCAATTTATTTTATTACAAGATTTAATTTTCTTGCATTATGTTAAAAAGCAGTTTGTGGCTTTTGTCTGTAAACTGTTGTGGAAACCTCTGTGCAAGCCTGTTGAACCGCCAAAACTGCCTCCACTGTAAGAAGACAACTAAAGCTATTTATTGATATCTATCTATATACATACATTAGTACAGTGCTCAGACAAAGAGATAAATAAACAATATGTGCATAAACAGTAAGAGGTACAAGGTCTTACAGTAACTGTAGATTTTTTAATGGTCTAAACTGAGTGTGTTATTGGTTAATTCTTTATTTATTTTTGATTTGTCATTGTTTTTTTACACGTCACATGATTCATTATGGTTTTTGGTTTTTAAAGTTTGCTCACTTGGGTGTTTGTGGATTTTGCCTCGTTATCATTACTGGATTAATAAACCCTAAAGATTTTCACCCTTCACTATGTCCTTGTTTTTATGGGCAGTCCTTCACTTCATTTTCTGAAAGCCGTTATGCCAAAGATTCTTTATTTCGTAAGAATTGTTATTCTTTAAACTGTATATCTTATAGGGAAATAAAATATAATTTCCCATCTCTTCCATCACAATGTGGACTTAACTGAACTCAAACATATGCAAGTTAAACTCTGTTTGGTTTCACTTTAAACTTTTATGTTGCAGTTAAATTAGCTAAAGTACACTTAAGTGGATAATTAAATAACACAGCTACATGTAATGTGTCATGTATTCTGGATAATGAGGTCTGTGTTCAGACAGCAACAGAAATATGCTCTGATCTTATCAAAACAGCAGCACATATAACAAATAACGACACAAGCCATGGGAGAAAACAACACAGGCCTCACCTCAACAGCTCTTCAGATGTACATGCAGAATGTGAGGTTCCAAAATTGTGGTTATAAAATCCACCGTTTTTGATCTACACCCAACACACTAACGTCTAACGTATACTCAAATGTACCAGCTCAGCACAGTAAGAGGAAATGTAAAACTCATTGAGCGTTACAAATGTGATATAAATGAAAAGGAAAATGAATAGCTAAAATGATGAAATTAGTAAAAAAAAGTAGAAAAAGTAGAAATTAGTTTAAAGTAACTAAGCAGTTTACTAAACATTCCTGGTATACTCTACGTTGATTTAGTGTTGCATGTATTTCCAGATCTGATGTCTTTTATCTGTGTAGGTTGATTTTGTACTTCACAATAATGAAAGAATGTTTTTGCTCTAATGTGGTGAGAAGAGCATTATGGTTTATTTAAACTCCACCAGGTTCATTTCAGTAAAAAGATATGAGCTTTAACTACATACTTAAACTACAGTACGTACAGTGTACCTGATTTTGTGAAACGTTTTTGTATGTTTAGAAACTATCCTGCTACTGAAGGTCACTGAGATGGCACTGATGATGTTGTAGATGTATCTGCTGAACAGAGAAGCAGAAGATTAATAATAATATTATACCATTAAAACATTTCAGAACATAATAGAGCTGTTGTAATAGAGCAGACAGAGTCACTGAAAGTTCAGAGTGCTGTTTAATCAGCTCTGTGCTGTCGCTGGCCAATAAGAAGATCTGGGCTGGTTACAGTGTGGTTGATGAAGCTTCACCCAGCACCCAGAAGTTCATGTGATGAATGTGATCAGTGATGGAGCCACGACGCCTCACACTATGTAAGTAACTTTTCTTATTTCACTAAAACTAAAGTTTACTCTTATACAAGCATTGTAGCTAAACACTGAGCTTTAAATGTGTTCTCATTAAGGTCTAATATTTGTTTCTTTTTTCTCATTTATTTTGACTTTATGTTTCTGGTAAAGACATTACAGTGATGATGACAGTATCAGTGTCTTCAACAAAAGGTACTTTATATTCTTTTTTTTGATATTAACAACTAAACTTGTATTTTACAAAAACTATCAGTAAAAGGTTTAGACACACAAACCTAAATATATGTATAATACATCATGTTGCTGTTTTTTTATCAATAGATGATCCTCCTGATTTTCGGCCAGCAGAAATTTTTGGACCCCCCCGTGTAAAAGTTGGGGGAAATATACAGTTAAAGTGCAACAGCTTTGATAAAAGTGAATCTTCTGATAACCTCCACATGTACCTGTGTAAAAATGGTGTTGGAGTGATGATGGAACCACTTGGAAAGAAAGATGACTACACCTTCATTTTGAGGAATGTTTCAGTGCAGGACTCGGGAAACTACAGCTGTGTGTACTCACTGACTAAATACACTCTCAAAAATGTGAGCACATCAGGACACAAAACAATCCAAGTCCAGATCACTGGTAAGAGATGTGATTTGTGTTTTCTCTAATAAAAGTGTGGTGATAAAAGAGGTGTACTGAGGTCAGGTCAGTTTAACATTTTTCCTGAATCCATTATCACTCAATATACCATAACTGCTAACATACACTGTATATACACTGTGTTATTTTACCAGTTTACTGATCTAGTTATTAATCCTACAGTGCTTTGTAAATAGACTCTGGTCTGATCTACTCTAAGTACTGCTCTTAATTACTTTACAACTTTACAATGGAGAATTTCATGGGCGTATGGTCACATATGTATTCCACAGTAGAGCTGGAGTCCACTAACTAATGATCAGAATGACTGGTTAGGTAGGTTCATTAAATAGCCGCGTACTATGTGAGGTATAAAGAATTATGTAAACACCCGTACCTTAACAAACATACCTTAAACAAATCGTGATGAAGTTTGTGATGTGCTATGCTGCTTTAAAGAATCTTGCTAGAAGTGCACACTGGTGCCGCCCTAGTAATCACATTAATACACTGCCTTTTATTTGACCTTTTCTTTACTGTAAATAATGATAGTCTCATGTGATAAAGAATTATTTTTAATCGGGTCATTTATATAATAATCTAATTTGTTTTTTCTTTGTAATGAAGATGATTCTGAACATCCTCAGAAGAACGTGAGCACAAATGAACAAAACAGGGACCCAGTCCAGCTCAGTGGTAAGAAATGTGAGCTATGTTTTCCTTTTAAATCATATCACATTATAAAATTATGAATTATTAAGAAACTTTAATTTTAATAGATTTTGTTCAGGTGCACCCTATAAAATATAAATGGACTGTTGGAGATTCCCTCTTATTCACTGTAGCACTGAATGCATCGTATGATCTTTTAAGGTTCTGGTACTATTGCAGAAACACTTCTCGAATGTCTCAGTATGGTATTTCTTTACCAAATATAAAATATATTAATAGTTGTATTTTATTGAGCTAACTAGCGCTGTTGTTAATGTTTCAAATCAGTTATGAGCTGCTCTAGTCATGATCAGGGTGAGGGGCTAGGTTTGTCCCGACCACGTTTTTATTCTTTAATTTGTATAATTATAATTTTGTCATAATCAATTCCTTAAATTAATTCATCTTTCTTTGTGCATTATGGACTTATTTTAGTAGTAGTAGAACATTTATTATTTTTTAGAGACAAAATATTGAAAATATTTGGCCAGTCTAGAGTGGCATGTAAGAGTTAATTTTTTTTAGTGAATACCTTTAGTAAAAGTTATGTTCAAATTCTATATACGTATAGATTAGAAATGGTTACTCATAGTAGCTTTAAAATGCTTTGAAATAGCACTCTTGGAATTATGCAGTCCACCTCCAGAATGGAATATTACAGGAGGATAAAACAGTTCTTAACCTGCAGTGGAGGTTCTTCATGCAAATTTGGATCAATTCTATTGGTCTGTTCATCATGAACATTCTCTACATTTAAAAGGGAACTAGAGCTTTTAAACTGTGCCAGAAAAGTGTTAATATATCTAAAAAATAGAGTATATAATGTATATACTGTATTAGAGGTGTTAGTATGGTAAACAATTATAATATTGTGCTACATAAAAAAAAGTTTTAAAAAAGTAACAAAACAGTTACATGTTTGCTTAACATTAATTAAACCAATATTTTCCCAATGTTACTATAGTACTTAATATTAATTCATCAATACTCATTGGTAGTTGTTTTTTTAATAATGTGTTTTTGTAATTTTTTGCCAGCAGTTTCTCTGGGCAGCCTGTTTGTAATACTTCCAGTTTTTCTGCTGGTTGTGATACTTTTCCTTGGAAGGAATCATATCAGAGCCGGAATGTTTACAAGTATGTATGACTGTATTACTTCTGCTAAGCAGGACTGAAATGTTAATTTAAGGTATATGAAAAATAAGACATATGACACACATGCCAGCACATTTTCCCTCCACGTCTCTATGAAACCTCTCTGTAAAGTATAATAGCAGTGTCCTAATACACACACAGGAGTTTATTAGGAGGAACTGCATCAACCAGTCAGAGCTTAATGTGAGACAAATGTGTAACACACCATGACAGTCACATTCTCAGGCCTTTCTCTATAAACACGTTTACTGGAAATGCATTTTGGGAAGAATGTCCACAAATAACTGACCAGTAAAAGTCATTTGTTATTTTTGTTGTTGCAGAGTTGTTCCAGCGCCAAGGACAAAGGTACATTACACATGTAGTCAGTGGTACAACATATGACTGCAGTGCTTCACTACCCTGTTCTGAATGATGAATAGTTTTTGTGTTAAACTCAGAAATTGTATCAGATCCACCACATAAGATCCACTGGATGCCCAGTCTTATCTGCTTAAGGTCCGATGTAGGTACAGATATGCACTCGTAATAAACTGGAACTCACCTGATTCCACTTCTTTAATCAGGTCCTTTGTGGATAGGATTCCGACTCTTGGTGGATGAGATTGGACACACCTGCATTAGCATGTCAGTATATCTGTATGAGCTGTATTTAAGGCTGTGTAGAATAAAAGTGTTTCTTCACTCTGTTTCAGTGGACAGGATAATAATACAGGTCACCGTGATGGTAAGTTCCCATATGGTGTTATATATTATAATATTGCTCTGCCAACCAACAACTTTACAGGAAAGGGCAAAAAGGTAATTAAATTTAAATATAAATCAATGGAACCAGACTTATTCTAAGCATTTTTGAGCCATTTCTGTTGAACCATTCATGAAGACATTTTCATGCAATGTAAACAGCAGCTGCTGTGTTCAAATGATAAAAGTAAAAATCAATGAAAATAGAGATACATGTTTTTGGTATAACAGACCTACATGCTGTTCATGGCAGGTGAATTCATTCTCTCTGTTTTAGCAGGCGTCTCAGAGCGAGTGACACAGGCAGTGAACAGGTACATTTTGTTGTGAATTTCTTCAAGTATAAATATTAATCATTCTAATGGATTGAAAATATAAAATATGTACATGTAATTACTAGCCTGACCTTATTTTATGATAATACTACAGGGGAGAATCCCTTGATGACATGTGTGAATACTCCACAATACCTCACCTTAAAGGTAACATCAATTATTCGCATTACATACAGTCACAAAGGGAAAACAAGGTTACTCCAAATAGGCAGTTTTGTAGGAGAGTGTAAAGTAATGTAAAGAGAGTTTACTTAAAGCAGTTTGGGAACTTTTTCATCAGTCCAGTTAACATTAGTCCACACATCAGAAATGTGATATGAAAAAAATAACTATGAAAAATGAATGTTTTATTCACAGTTAAGAGACGTCCAGCAGATGTTTGGTAAGTAACCACACAGCCTGGTCTTCTACATGCAGATATCTAGCCCTGTATTAAAGAGCAGGACTTCCATAATTGATTCATTTCTCTCTCTCTAGTAATGCTGACAGTGGGACGTATATTCGGGGTAATGACAGTGTGGTATACAGCTCAGTACAGTTTTCTGGTATGTATATGTATTTTGGGGTATGTATTAGTCATATAGACATGTATGTAAAAGTGGGCAATGACTGCAGTGTGTGTCTTTTATAATAAAATATTTAAACTGTATTAAACAGCTGCTTTCATGGATGATGATAGAGGATCTGTGTACAATGAAGATCACTAAGCTCTCTGTTGTTGGTGTTTTTACTCCAGACGTGAAGACCAAGTCTAAACAACCTGCTGGAGAACCTGTTTATGCAAAAGTACAGAAGAAGAAAAAGGAAAAGGCTTATGATGATTCCTTCATGTATGAATAATTATATAAGTAATTGTGGGTGTTATTAGGTAATGTCAGGCCCACTGCTTACCTGTCCTGTAATGCTTAACACTCAGCACACCGATTCTTTTATCAACTTCAACTCCTAGAATTTCCCAGGATACCATGTGACACTCAGCTCCTCTACAGGATTCAATCATGAACCATACTCAATGTCATGGTCACCAGAGTACTGAACTGTGTGATCTGTATGCAATCACCACTAGGCTATGTAGAGACTCTCCGTTTCCAGCAGTGTACTGAGTGACTGCTGTTTTCCTGTCTGGTGGTCTTTCATCCTTTTTGTATTTCTGACTGTTTTCACTACCTCCTTGGTCTTGGGTCTTCTCATTTTTAAACTCTGCTTGTCTTCTGGTTACACTTGTTAATACACTGGTCTCTGGTTTTGATGTTTTAATACCACATTTTTTCAATATTTTGTTATTAAAGTCACAGAAATGTGTTCTTTGTTGATAGTGTGCTGCAGTCATTTCACAGTTCACATGTACCATCAAATTAACCAACGTCAGGTTAAGTTCAAATCTAACACAGCCATCATGCCCCCTTTCTTACTTCCTGGTTTTGGATTAAGGAGTCCAGTAAAAGAAAGTTTGAAACATATTGAAGAAGTATAAACTGAATGCTGCACATTACAATCAAGTACATGAAACTTCCTGTAATACATGATGAATCAAAAACAAGTTATCCAAAAACACATGAAACATATTTACTGAAATAAAAACTTTTTCTACAGCTGATAAACTACAGCTAACATAGAAACACAAATATACATAAACCTATAGTGAATTTACAGTTGCAGAGCAGTTTACTAGCCTTTCCCAATGTGAACGTTATTTTCATGTGGTGTCGCCTGTATTCAAGATCCAAGTGTTTATTATTTTTAACGTGCACAGAGAAACATGCGGTTGCATTCTACAATGACTCGCTCCGGGAATTTAAGTAATAAGTACTAAATGTTACGCAGGGACAGGAGAAGGAGGCCGGATGCAAGCGCAAGTATTTAATGTTACACAAACAAGGTGAAACAAAACCAAAAATACTCGGAAAACTAAGATACTAAACACAACTGTGGAACAGGGAAACAGAAACAACTAAAAAACTTAATCTATGGACATGAGGACAAACGACCAACATGGAGACAAAACACCATTTTTTTTCTGGTATAATGATATTAATAGTGTTGTCAGTTAAACATAGTCTTTTAAATGCACTCTGCTTTCACATTCGTAGCCTTGTAAAATGGGCTCTTATTTGGCAAGAAGATCAGAACTGTTGTAAAAGACTACAGGATTAATTTCAACAAAGTAGAGCTTAATTCCCCTATATGATCAAAACTACTATATTCAGTTTACTCTCCTGAGTGTGGGACAAATAGTCTGGCTCATGACGGTGCGCTATCCAGTTTAGCAGAGTGTCCTGGTATCTATATGTATTTTGGGTTATGTATTAGACATATAGACATGTATGTAAAAGTGGGTAATGATTTTCTTTCATGTATGAATAATTACATAAGCACTTTTGGGTGTTAGTAGGTAATGCCCCCTTTTGGCTTGTACTATAATATTGTAATGTAACACTCAGAACACAAGGTAAACAGATTTAAAGAGTTAATAAATGGTTGTATCTTTATACTTTCTAATCATGAGACAGTCAAGAGTGCTGTTAAATTAGCTCTTTGCTTTCACTGGCCAATAAGAGGCACTAGGCTGGTTACAGTGTGGTTAATAAAGCTTCACCCAGTGGCTACATGATCAGGGTACAGTAACATACGTTAATCTGAAGTTCATGTGACGTGTTTGATCAGTGATGGATACACGGTGGTTCATAATATGTAAGTAACCTTTTTTCTTTTTATGTAAATTTAAATAATCTAATAACAGCATCACATGACCAAACAAAGATATTTTACAAAGAACAGTTCAGATCAAACTCATCGACTCGTGTTCCTGTATAGACATGCCAGTAATGATGATGGTGATGATCTCGTCCACAAGGTCAACAAGGGGTATGTCATTGTTACATGGTCTTCATTAGTAAACAACCATGTACTTGTCTTCTCTATATATTTAATACACACAGCATCTGATTTCTTTTCAGAATACTGTTTTTACTGACACATCTTCTTACTGCTTTTGTTAGCCTATGATCCTCCTTACTTTTGGCCAGCAAACGTTTTTGGCAACTGCACTGCAGAAGCTGGGAAAGATGTACTGTTAAAGTGCAGAATGTCTGACAGAGATGTATCCAATAGTGAGATCCACATGTACCTGTGTAAAGATGGAGGTGGAGTGATGATGGAACCACTTGTGGATAAAGATGAGTACACCTTCACTTTAAGAACTGTTTCGATGCTGGACTCAACAAACAAATATCCTACAAAGAATGTGACAGAATCTGGAGCAAACTCAATCTACCACCATGTCACCGGTAAGAGTCAACACCAATGTTATAGGTAGATCTTATAATCATATTACCTTAATTGTGAAAAAGTAAATCGAAAATATTTATTGTGTAATTCATAACTGTGTGAGTCTGGTATCCTAAGCTCTTTAATGTCAGAATGCTTCTTAACGCTCTTCGTACTTGTCGTACTTCATATTAGCCGTGTTATTTTATCAGTTAGCTGATGATTTGAATACCTAATACGCTTTGTATGATACTAGTACACTGTGTTCTAGTAGATTAGATTTTACACTGTTTATTTACTTCATGCTGCAAACAGCTTAATGTGAATTAGAATAAAGGAGAATTACAAAAACAGCACATTGCAAAAGTCAAAGATCTCTTCTTATTTATTTAATTTTTGATCACAATTTCCAATAATTAGATCATCTTTTAGGCCCAGATAATCCTAAAGAAGTTAAATAACGTATTTACATAATAAAGTAAAAAGCTGAAGTACAACAATTAGAAGAGAAAGAGTTCCTAAACTGTGAGATTTTTTGTTAAATGGGTTATATACCTATATATTCTTAATATTTAGTATACACTTATATAATTGTACACAATTGGAAATGGGAATAAATGAAAGTGTGCCCTCACTCACAAACTGAAGAAATAAATGCTTAATTTATGCTAAAATATTAATAAATCTATTGTACTCTAAAAATATAAAACAGACAAGATGACTGAATTTCCAGAGCAGCTTAAACAGGCCTGTGCTGCCACTGATCAATAGGAATTGGTTCTTCTTGCTTAAATATCCTTATTAGACCATCAGGAGAGAGAAAAAAAACACTGGTGGGAGATAAGATTAGATGAGATGTCATCTTAAGACAGAGCCACTTAACAAATCAAGGGAATGACTGGTGAGGTGGGTTCATTAAGTAATCATATACTTTGTGAGTTATTGGGACATCTGGAAAATCCTGTACCTATGCAATGTTGCTTTCAGGACACCACGATACCTAATAAATATATACCAGTTGTCAAAGTTGTAATCACATTTTAAAACACTGATTTTTAATTCATTATTATTTTATGACAGTACAATCAAATCGTCAGAATTAAAGTAGAGCATGTAACAGATTTATTAAGCATCTTTCATTGATATAATATGCTCTCTTCCTTCTGTTGCTTGAAAATGATTTAACTTCATATTAACTTATACATTTACATTTACATTTACATTTAAGGCATTTAGCAGACGCTCTTTTCCAGAGCGACTTACAACCGTGCTTAGTGATCTGTTGGATAATATTCCAGTTAGTCGAGGAAGTTTAGAGCCTAAAACTCACCATGAGCTCAGACACTGCCCGAACAGGGGGTCAGTGCTGGTACCTAGAGAAAGGTTATTATAAGTGCAACACAATATACATTGACAAAGGTCATTATAAGTGCAATACAAAAAGGTTATAAAATTGCCACACAATACACACACAATTTACACGTCTACTAGAGTTCACTCACTTAAGTGCTTTACGAAGAGATGGGTCTTCAGTCTGCGTTTGAAGACCGCGAGAGACTCTGCTGTTCTGACGCCCAGTGGGAGTTCATTCCACCATCTGGGAGCCAGGACAGAGAAGAGTCTGGACGCTTGTCTTCCATGTGTCCTCAGGGATGGTGGTTCGAGACGAGCTGTACTTGAAGAGCGAAGGGCTCGAGGTACAGCTCGACTCTTCACCATCACCATAAGGTAGGGAGGCGCTGGTCCATTCTTGGCTTTGTAGGCCAGCATCAGAGTTTTAAACCTGATGCGGGCAACAACAGGAAGCCAATGAAGGGAGCGCAGCAGTGGAGTGACATGGGTGAACTTTGGAAGGTTAAAGATGAGACGGGCTGCAGTGTTCTGAACAAGTTGCAAGGGCCTGATGGCCCGCAGAGGAAGACCAGCCAGGAGCGAGTTGCAATAGTCTAGCCTTGAAATGACCAGAGATTGGACCAGCAGCTGGGTTGCTTCCTGAGAAAGGAAGGGTCGAATCCTCCGGATGTTGTAGAGGAGGAATCTGCATGACCGAGTCAGGTTCGCTATATGAGCCGAGAACGATAACTGGCCATCCAGAATCACTCCAAGACTTCTTGCATCCTCAGTCGGGGCGATCAACGAGTTGCCGAATGAGATAGCAAGATCACAGTGAGGACCTGTAGTGCTCGGGATGAACAGCAGCTCAGTCTTGCTGGGATTGAGCTTAAGGTGGTGAGCTGTCATCCATGAGCTGATGTCAGTCAGGCATGCTGAGATGCGGTTGCAGACCTGTGTATCAGATGATGGGAAGGAAAGCATGAGTTGCGTATCATTGGCATAGCAGTGATAAGAGAAGCCGTGAGAAGTAATTACTTATATATATATATATATATATATATATATATATATACACACTGAATGGTCTAAACTGAGTGTGTTATTGGTTCATTTTTCATTGTTTTTTACACGTCACATGATTCATTGTGTTTTGGTTTTTAAAGTTTGCTCACTTGGGTGTTTGTGGATTTTGCCTCGTTATCATTACTGGATTAATAAACCCTAAAGATTGTCACCTTTCACTCTGTCCTTGTTTTTATGGGCAGTCCCTCACTTCATTTTTTTGGAAATGTAAACCTTAATGTTGTTATGAGTTAAGTTGGCTAAAGTACATTTAAGTAGATAACTGGTAAATGCAGCTTTATATGCTGTCTCATGTATTTTGGGTAATGTGGTTTGTGTTCAGACAGCAACGGAAAGAGTAAAATATGCTCTGACCTTATTAAAACAGCAACATGCCTAGTCTGTGTGAGAAAACAGCACAGGGCTCACTTCAACATCTCTGCAGATGCAGATACAGATACAGAATGTGTGGTTCCAAAATTGTGGTTATTGTGTCAAGCGTTTTTGATTTTCTGAACACACTAGTCACCCAACGTACTACTCAAAGATAGCAGCACAGTAAGATGGAAAAACTCACTGAGAGCTACAAATTAGAGATAAATGAAAGAGAATGAAATAAATATTATAAATATCATATTACAAACTATATACAGAATGCTATAGAAACCCCTGCAGATAAAGACATATGCACCCCCATAAACTCCTTTTTAAAACAGGCTACATGTCTAAAAAAAATGTATATCTTCATCTTATACTATATTACATTCAAATTACCCAAGCAATCTGCAGACAGTGCTATCAGGCTGGGAAAGGAATTTTGGTAAACCACTAATAGACAAATATGCATCAGATATTATACAAAACATGGGAAATGTACTAGTCTGCAATAAAACCCTAGAAACCCAGTTTAAGATATTGTAACAGCTACACTGCACACCATATATTCAAAATAAAACTGACCCACAAAAATCAGTCTGCGCAAAATGTAAAAAAGAGGTGGCGAGATAAGACTCGTAATTTACTTAAACTCCACCAGGTTCTTTTCAGTAAAGAGATATTAACTTAAGCTATATACTAAAACTATATACAGTGTGATCAGCTCTGTGCTCTCACTGGCCAATGAGAAGATCTGGGCTGGTTACAGTGTGGTTGATGAAGCTTCACCCAGCACCCAGAAGTTCATGTGGTGAATGTGATCAGTGATGGAGCCACGACGCCTCACACTATGTAAGTAACTTTTCTTATTTCACTAAAACTAAAGTTTACTCTTATACAAGCATTGTAGCTAAACACTGAGCTTTAAATGTGTTCTCATTAAGGTTTAATATTTGTTTCTTTTTTCTCATTTTTTTTTCTCATTTATTTTCCGGTAAAGATATTACAGTGATGGTGGCAGTATCAGTGTCTTCAACAAAAGGTACTTTATATTCTTTTCCGGGGGGGGGGGTAGGGGAATATCAATTAACAAAGTAAAAACACATAATCATTTTACATCACATGAATAATCAAAAAAGTTTAACAACACAACAACTTACCTTTAGTCAGCCTCTCACGAGGGTTACGACTTGGAAGCAGTTCCAACTGATGAGACTCTGAAACGATTCTGATGTATCACAGTATTATAGTTCACCATATCTTCTTCACTAGTATTCTAAAGTAAAGCTTTGAGAATATTGAGCGTATATTTTATGAATATTGGTCTTAATACATCATGTTTCTGTTTTATATCAATAGATGATCCTCCTGATTTTCGGGAAGCAGAGATTTTTGGACCCCCCCTTGTGAAAGTTGGGGAAAATATACAGTTAAAGTGCATCATCTTTGACAGAAGTAAATCCCCTGATTATCTCCACATGTACCTGTGTAAAAATGGTGTTGGAGTGATGATGGAACTACTTGTAAAGAGGGATGAGCACACCTTCATTTTAAAGAATGTTTCAGTGCAGGACTCGGGAAACTACAGTTGTGTGTACTCACGAAACAAATACACTCCCAAAAACGTGAGCACATCAGCACACAAAAGAGTCCAGGTCACTGGTAAGAGATGTGATTCATGTTTTCTCTAATAAAAGTGTGGTGATAAAAGAGGTTAACTGAGGTCAGATCAGTTTAACTCTGTGAATTTTCCTGAATCCATTGTCACTCAATATACCATAACTGCTAATATACACTGTATATACACTGTGTTATTTTACCAGTTAACTGATCCAGTTATTAATCCTACAGTGCTTTGTAAATAGACTCTGGTCTGATCTACTCTAAGTACTGCTCTTAATGACTTTAAAAACTTACAATGGAGAATTTCATGGGTGCATGGTCACATATGTATTCCACAGGTTCCATAAAAGGTATTAAAGAATTCTGTAAACACCCATACCTTAACAAACATACCTTAAACAAGTCATGATGAAGTTTGTGATGTGCTATGTTGTTTTAAAGAACCTTGCTAGAAGTGCACACTAGTTGCCGCCCTAGTATTTAATACATTGCTTTTTATTTGACCTTTTTTTTTACTTTAAATTATGATAGTTTATTTAATAATCAGTGGCGCACAGTAAAGTAGAATTCACCAAAATACTTTAAAATCAATAATTTATTTGGTTGTAGTTTATTTCAGCGATCACACAAAATTTGCCACTAATTTGGTGGGTTAGTCAACATTGGGAAACAATAAAACTTTGTTGAATATGATTTTTTACCCCAGGTGATGAACAACTATTTTCGAAACAAGTCAATTATTTTGATAAATATTTATGATATATAATATCTTATTTTTTTCTTTGTAATGAATCAGAATCAGGTTTCTTTGGCCAAGTGTGTTGACACACAAAGAATTTGAGTGTACTGTCTACTTTAGAGTGTATGACCTATTGTTGAAAAAGTTCAAAAAACACAAAGAAAGAAATGTGGTCAGGACAAACCTAACCCCTCACCGTAGTCATGACTACAGCACCACAAAACTGACTGAAAACATTAACAACAGCGCTAGTTAGCTCAATAAAAAAAAAAAAAGAATGGTCACAGTGAGGGGGTATGTTTGTCTTCACCATGTAGTTTTTACAGTAAGAATGTACAAAATTAGGTCATATACTCTAAAGTAGACAGTACACTCTGAGGCAGTGCTTAAGATCACCTTCTCTAGAACAAGATATCAGATTCCAGTAACTGACTAGAGCTTGATTTCCATAGATGATGTAGAATGTATGATTTTTATGAACAGAGTAAACTGAATTACGAAGAATGTCAGGAAACCGTAGTTTTATTTTTTAATCAAAGACTATTGGAAAAATCTGCTAATATCTGGTGCGCCATGCTATGCTAAAACACATATGAGTTCCAACTGATGCCTGAAACAATAAATATCCTGATGTACCACATATACTCTTCATGTACCACAGTATTTTATTTCTGATATATCTCCACCTCTCATATATACTGTATTTTTGTTTATTACACAATTTAAAAACTCCCATTAGCAAACATCTCTTGCTCTAGCACATGTGATAAAGAATGATTTTTAATTGGGTCATTTATATAATAATATCTTATTTGTTTTTCCTTTGTAATGAAGATGCTTCTTTATCCGTTACTGAACATCCTCAGAAGAACCTGAGCACAAATGAACAAAAGAGTGACCCAGTGAGGCTCAGTGGTAAGAAAGGTGAGCTATGTTTTCCTTAAATAACATAATTAATCCTTATATTATATAATCATATCACATTATAAAAATATAAATTAATAGGATTATTTTATTATTATCTTTAAGAGATTTGTCATTTGTGTCCTATAAAATGTAAATGGACTGAGACAGATTCCCTGTAATTCATTGGCGCGCTTAATGATCTTTTATGGTTTTGGTATTAATGTAGAAACACTTCCACACAACCATGTTTCCTTCTTTCATATTTACAATTATAATTTTGCCATTCCCAATTCCTTAAAGAAAGTAATAATCTAGGATAGATAGAATATTTTAAAGTAGTGCTCATTAATATCACCTTCTCAAGAACAAGATATCAGAGGCAAAAGACTGACTTTAGCTTAATTTGTTCCAGATGATGTTTTTTTTATGGATAAAGCGATTATGAAGAATTTCGTAAAATTCACTATTTTGCAGCACATTTATTGTTTTTTTAATGACAATATTGGAAAACATTGAGCAAAATGTAGGGTAGTATATGTTATTTGTTAGTAATTTTATATATATATTGAAATAAGAGAAGGATAAAACAGCTTTCACAACCTACGGTGGAGGTTGATAAGTCATATTTCTTGCTGATATGTTGATAAATCAGCATATTTTTCTATGCAATTTTGGACAAATTTTATTGGTCTGTTCATTATAGATATGCACTAAACAGAAAGGGGAGCCAGAGATTTTAAAATGTGCCAAAAAGAGAGACAAGTTTTTTGTTGTTGTTTATTTGCAACCTAGTATAAACTGTATTTGAGGTGGTGACATGGTAAAAATATAATTCTGTGATACATGAAATATTATGTAAGATATCACACCATATTTTTTTGAGACAAATACAGTTACTACATATTTACTTAACATTAGTTATCCATTGTTAATGTATTACTTCATGTTCATAAATGCTCACTGTAAGTTGTTTTTATAAAAAGTCCAGGTGTAGAAATGTTGTTAATTCAGATTTTGTAAATGTTCTGCCAGCAGTTTCTAGGAACCTTTTGGTAATATTTCCAGTTTTGCTGCTGGTTGTGGTACTTTTTCTTGGAAGGAATCATATCAGAGCCGGAATGCTTACAAGTACGTATGACACATGCCAGCACAGTCACCCTCCATCTCTATGAAACCTCTCTTTAAAGCATTATAGCAGTGTCCTAATACACACACAGGAGTTTATTACGAGGAACTGCATCAACCAATCAGAGCTTAATGTGAGACAAATGTGTAACACATCATGACAGTCACATTCTCAGGCCTTTCTCTATAAACACGTTTACTGGAAATGCATTTTGGGAAGAATGTCCACAAATAACTCACCAGTAAAAGTCATTTGTTATTTTTGTTGTTGCAGAGTTGTTCCAGTGCCAAAGACAAAGGTACATTACACATGTAGTCAGTGGTATAACATATGACTGCAGTGCTTCCCTACTCTGTTCTGAATGATGAATAGTTTTTATGTTAAATTTCAATCACAGCTCACATTATTAATCATTCTGTGTTTGAGGAGAGCAGATCCAGCACAACTGTAGTACCTACTGACAATATAACCACAAATATTAAATGGCATTCTGGCTTTAAAGTTTCAACCCATAAAAAGAGACTGTCTATGAGAAAGTCTTAGTCCTGAGTACTCTGTTCTACTTGTCATACTAGAGCACTACAGTCTATTTATACTGGGTGGACAGAAACGGGAGAATTTCCACTTAGGTTTAAACATTAGCTATTGTGATGATAATGCATATTCTGCTAGCATACCTTCAAGATTTCCAGTGTTAGTGCAACATTTATAGTGGTGAATATGCATAAACATGCTGAATATGAAGAATTGAGATATGAGACTTTAAAATATCATATACTCAACTTTTCTTCAGGGACTAATTGAATTAAGTTTGTCTTAATTCTATGCTATTCAACTTTGTCATTCTACCAATACAAGTTTGTACAGTGTAACGAAACACAGTCAGGATCCTTTACCAGTGCAGATATAAAAAAAAAAAAAAAAAATGCAGAGTAGGGGAACTCCAGACCCAGTATTAGATCCACTGCGTTAGCACAGGAATGCCCAGTCTTACCTGCTAAGGGCCGGTGTAGGTACAGGTGTACACTCTTAATAAACTGGAACTCACCTGATTCCACTTCTTTAATCAGGTCCTTTGTGGATAGGATTCCGACTCTTGGTGGATGAGATTGGACACCCCTGCATTAGCATGTCAGTATATCCGTATGAGCTGTATTTAAGGCTGTATAGAATAAAAGTTTTTCTTCACTCTGTTTCAGTGGACAGGATAATAATACAGGTCACTGTGATGGTAAGTTCCCATATGGTGTTATATAGTATATCGTTGCTCTGCAAATAAGAACAACTATTAAACCTAATTACATTTAAATAAATTACTAAATTAAATGGAACCAGACTTATTCTAAGCACTTTTGAGCCATTTCTGTTGGTCCTTTCATCATGACATCTCCAGGCAATGTAAACAGCAGCTGCTGCGTTCAAATGATAAAAGTAAAAATCAATAAAAATATAGATACATGTTGTTGGTATAACAGATCTACATACTGTTCATGACAGGTGAAATCATTCTCTCTGTTTTAGCAGGCGTCTCAGAGCGAGTGACACAGGCAGTGAACAGGTACATTTTGTTGTGAAATTCTACAAACAAATTTTCAACTTTCCAAAAGATTAAAAATGTAAAATACAATATTTTATGATATTAATACTACAGGGAACAATCCCTTGATGACATGTGTGAATACTCCACAATACCTGACTTAAAAGGTAAACTCAGTTACTCACATTACTTGGGGTTACAGTCACAAAGGGAAAACAAGGTAACTCCAAATAGGCAGTTTTGTAGGAGAGTGTAAATTAATGTAAACAGAGTTTACTTAAAGCAGTTTGGGAACTTTTTCATCAGTCCAGTTATCATTAGTCCACACATCAGAAATGCGAAAAAATAACTACGTAAAATTACTGTTACAGTTACGGCACATCCAGCAGATGTTTGGTAAGTAACCTAACAGCCTGGTCTTCTAGAAGTAGATACTTGGTCCAGCATTAAAGAGCAGGACTTCCATAGTTGAACTAATGTCTCTCTCCCTAGTAATGCTGACAGTGGGACATATAGTCTGGCTAATGACAGTGTGGTATACAGCTTAATACCACATTCTGGTATGTATATGTATTTTGGGGTATGTATTAGTCATATATACATGTATGTAAAAGTGGGCAATGACTGCAGTATGTGTCTTATAATAAAATGCACTGCTCAAAAAACATAAAGGGAACACTTTGAAACCCCATAGATCTCAATGGGAAAAAAATCATACAGAATATCTTTACTCATATAGACTGGGTAATGTGTTAGGAACGAAAGGATGCCACATCGTTTGATGGAAATGAAAATGATCACCCTACAGAGGGTTGAATTCAAAGACACCCTGAAAATCAAAGCGAAAAAATGAGGCAGCAGGCTCGTCCATTCAACCCAAATTTCATTCCAGCAACTCAAAATGGCACTCAGTAGTTTGTATGGCCTCCACATGCTCCTAATGAGACGACGGATGGTGTCCTGGGAGATTTCCTCTTAGATCTGGACAAGGGCATCACTGAGCTCCTGGACAGTCTGCAACCTGGTGGCGTCGGATGGACTGAAACATAATGTCCCAGAAGTGTTCTATTGGATTTAGGTCAGGCGAGCCGGTGGGCCAGTCAATGGTATCAATTCCTTCATTCTCCAAGAACTGCCTGCATAATCTCGCCACATGAGGCCGGGCATTGTTGTGCACCAGGAGGAACCCAGAACTGCAGAACTAGTGAAGAATCAGTGGGAAAAGATGAGGGGGGACAAAATGTCAATGACCTAGTCCTTTTAAACCAATCGTGTTTTGGGGGATGTCTTATTGTTGCTCCTCTACTGAACCTGTTGTTAATTTCATTAACACCAAAACAGCGGAAACTGATTAACAGCCCTCCCTACTACTTAACTATCCCTGAAGTTGATCTGAGTTGATGCTATACTCTGACTAAAAAGTGTTTCCTTTGTTTTTTTGAGCAGTGTAATTAAACAGTATTAAGCAGCTGCTTTCATGGATGCAGATAGAGGGTCCGTGTACAATGAAGAACACTAAGCTCTCTGTTGTTGATGTTTTTCCTCCAGACGTGTCTACACAACATACTGCAGAAGCTGTTTATGGAAAAGTATGGAAGAAAAAGGAAAAGCCTTATGATGATTCCTTCATATATGAATATTGATGAGTAATTGTGGGTGTTATTAGGTAATGTCAGGCCTCCTCCTGGCCTGTCCTGTAATGTCCAGCACACCGATTCTTTCATGAACTGCCAGAATTTCCCAGGGGACCATGTGACACTCACCTCCTCTACAGGATTCAATCATGAACCATTCTTGATGTCATGGTCACCAGAGTACTGAACTGTGTGATCTGTTTGCAAAAACCACTAGGCTATGTAGAGATTCTCAGTTTCCAGCAGTGTACTGAGTGACTGCTGTTTTTTTCAGTCTTTTGTTATTTAAGTCAAGGAAATGTGAAAAAAACTTTTTCTACAGCTAAAAAAACTACAGCTAACATAGAAACCCAAATATACATAAACCTATAGCGAATTTACAGCTGCAGAGCAGTTTACTAGCCTTTCCCGGTATGAACGTTGTGTTCATTTGGTGTCGCATGTGTATCTGGTATAATTATATTATTACTGTTGTCAGTTAAACATAGTCTTTTAAATGCGCTCTGCTTTCACATTCATAGCCTTGTGAAATGGGATCTAATTTGGCAAGAAGATCACAATTGTTTTTAAAGGGAAGAGGATTAATTTAAACACAGTAGAACTTAATTCCCCTATATGATTAAAACTACTATATTCAGTTTACTCTGAGTGTGGGGTGTATAGTCTGGCTCATGACGGTGTGGTATACAGTTTAGCAGAGTGTTCTGGTATGTATATGCATTTTGGGTTATGTATTAGACATATAGACATGTATGCAAAAGTGGGTAATGATTTTCTTTCATGTATGAATAATTACATAAGCAATTTTGGGTGGTAGTAGGTAATGCCAGGCCCACTTCATGCCTGTCCTGTAATGCCTAACACTCAGAACACAAGGTAAACAGATTCAAAGAGTTAATAAATGATTGTGTCCTCAAAAACTTTCTAAAAATAAGACAGACTGAGTGACTGAAAATCAAGAGTGCTGTTAGTACATTTTTGTGCTTTCACTGGCCAATAAGAGGAACTGGGCTGGTTACAGTGTGGTTAATAAAGCTTCACCCAGTGGCTGCATGATCAGGGTACAGTAACACACGATAATCTGAAGTTCATGTAACGTGTTTGATTGAGGGATGAAAGGCTAAAGACGTATGAGGTAGATACAGATACAGGGTGTTAATAAAACTATTGTACCCTTAAAATATGAAAGACACAATGACTGAAGTTCTTCTTGCTCAAATATCCTCATGAGACCATCAGTACAAAAAAAAAACAGATGTTGTCTTAGGACAGAGCCAATTAACAAATCAAGGGAGTAACTGGTTAGGTGGGGTCATTAAGCAATCAGATACTATGTGAATTATTACAACATCTGGAAAATCCTGTACCTAAGCAAAATGTTACAGCTGAGTTTGAAATGCAATGCTGCTTTTAGGACATCACAATTCCTCTGATAAGTGTATACTAGCTGTCACAGTTATAATCACATTATTTATTGATCCTTAATTACTCACAGTACAATCAAATCTTCAGAATTAAAGTAGAGCATGTAACAGATTTATTTAACTTTTTTTTTCATTGATATAATATGCTCTCTGCCTGAAAATGATCACTCATAAGTTTGTTATTTGTATTGTGTATTTATTTCAGGGATCACACAAACAAATGAACAGAACTCTGACCTTGTCCAGCTCAGTGGTAAGAGATATGGGCTACATGTTCATTTGTAATAAATTCATTATGTTATGGCACCATTTTACTGAGTTAGCCTCATCAATATTTAAAAATGAAGGATGCAGGTGGTGTAATATGCATGTACAGCAGTTAGTCATGTGGGTCCATTTCTTGTTTTTGAGATGTGTGCACATGTGAGGTTTATAGACCCGCTACCTACAGTAAAGGTTCTAGGAAGAATTAACTTAAATTGGTACATTTAGAGAAACTTTTAATTCAACACAATTAAATTTAATTACATTTAATTTAACCTTGTCTTTTAAGCAATACAGTGTTGTTCAGTATAACGAAACTCTTTCAGGCTACTTCTGTACTACAGGTTTGAAGAAATAGATCAAATTAGTAAGTAATAGTGCAAAAACATAACGACACAATACAATATGTGCATAGACAGCTAACACAGATAAGCAAAATGTGTACTTGCATTTGTAGAGTTGTAATATCTGGGGTTAATTACCAGATTTTTCTTTTATATATGTTGAAAAACACATGTCTATAAAGTGATGTGGAAATTTCTGTGTAAGAATAGATAGACCACCAAAACTGCCTCCACTGTAAGAAGATAATGCTATTGATGTTAAGGCTGTCAAGAAGCCATTACTCAGAGAGAGAAAAATAAATACATAAATAAAAAACACACACACACACACACACACACACACACACACACACACACAACACTACAAAGAAAGAAAGAACTGGATCTAAACATCAAAACTGGACTAAGGTGTCTTAATTTATAATTGGGAATACTAATATGCACTAAAATCTAAAGAAAATTATATTGTTTTAGTTTTTGTTGGTTTCAGAGACATTTCATGAATTGTATTTTTGCCCCACTAGTTTTGACCTTGTCCTGTTTATATATCACAGGTTTTTATAAAACCCTCCTGTATCTTGTGATTAAAGCCTTCTCATTTTTTTTTATATCTGTAAGTATCTGACTCATTTGTGCACTAATAAATGTGCAGTATATGTAAATTTCCTTAAAATTAAGGACTAGCAGTGCAGTTATATTAAAATAGGCTTCAGATGTTATTACTTAATTAAATAACAGACATCAAGCAAAGTGTCTTTGTAGAGGGCAGGTCTTCTGTCACAGAACCGAACACTGCATTTCTTAAGCTAACCGTCCCAGTTGAAAAAATTGTAACGTGAATCCAAATTGACCTTTATACATGCTTAGGAAGCACTATTGACTCACATATAAACAGAGTAACAAATCATCACATTGTAAATGTGTATCATGACCTTATCGGTCATAAGGAGGGCAACACGTAGAAACTGGTAAACTTTGTCATTATTAGCTACTAGTAAATTTATTTAGCTAATAATGTTTAGAATGTTATATTGAGTGCATGGGCATAAACAGCATTACCTTTCTTTTGTGAAAGCCTGTTACTTATCAGTTTTGGAAGTGCTATCTAGTGAACAGGTCCGGCAGCAAAAGAAGGCCCTCTAGAAACCATGGGAATTTATTGTGTTCCTAGACAGAGGGCAGAACAAACCATTTGAATTTAGTCACTGGGGGCCAAAAACAACAACAGAATATTTGCCTTCTTAAAATATATATATAGGATCTAATTGTTCTAATTAATCTCTTTCATATAAATGTGATATTGGCCAAAGGTTTTTTGTCTAGTTGTTTTTCTGTTGGAAGACTACATCTTAGATTAGAGGCAGATAGCAGAACATGAATAGCTTAAACTGAATCCCCTAGTAGAGATTGTTTCAGATTTTTCTATGATCTAAACTGAGTGCATTTTTTGTTGATTTTTGTTCTTTTTAAGCTTTTTTTTTTTAAGTTTGCTAACTTGGATGTTTATGGATTTTGTCTGGCTATCATTACTGGTTTTATAAACACTACAGATTTATGCACTATCACTCCTGTTCTTGTTTTATGGGCAGTCCCTCACTTTATTTTATAGAAGTTATGACTGGTTTAGACGGTTCTGTCACACCTACGTCCCACATTCATTCTTTACTCAAGCCAGTCACAGTCTGCCACCTGGATTTAAGAGTTACATTCCAGGTCTGCTTTCAGGTGCTGACGTTCAGGGCTCTCCTCCATCCTACCTGCCACCAGTTTGGTTCTGGCCCTGTTGTCCAGGAAGTAGGCTCTGACCCTGGCATCCACATCTGGCTGAATCTGCGAGTGTCTGAATGTTTAAGACCTGGGCCGAGGACAGGGCCTACGGCAAAGACTCCGAGAAGCTGTTATTCTTCCTGTTGTACAGCTTATAGAAGATTAAATATCATTTCTCATCACTTTTGTTTTTTAAGTCTTTGTGGCAGAACTGATATTTTACCTGTATCAGTATTTTATCATATATAATTAAACATGGTGGACACAGAGTTTAAACCCTCCAGCAACAATGATGTGTCTGATCCACTGATGTCAGTGTCACCGCAGTGCTGAGAATGGTCCACCAGCCACATAATGCTACCGGTTCTCTGGTGGTCCCGTCGGGGTCCTGACCACAGAAGAACAGGGTAAAGAGGATAACATAGAGTATACAGTGAAACAAATGGACTACAGTCTTTACTTGTAGATCTACAAAGTGTCTAATAAAGCTGATAATATGGACAGTGAATGTAGATACCAGCTCAGTGGTAAGGATTCATCACAGTGAGGGACTATGTATGTTTTAACAATGTTGTTTTTTTCACAGATGCTTGTAAATCCTTGTAAATGTACAAAGTTTTTTTTACTGTTCAATTTGTTATGCTTCTTATACTTGCATTTGTGGATCTGAAATATTTAAGGTTATCACTTATTTTATTACCGGTTGTTTTTCTATATATGTCATTTTGAAAAGCACCTTGTGGCTTTGGGTCTGTAAAATGGAAATTTCTGCGCAAGTCTAGATAGACCACCGAAACTGCCACCATCAGATAAACAGTGCTTAAAGCATGCGACCCTGTACATAGTTCCACTGTAGGAAGACAAATAAATGCTACTGATGTCAGGGCTGTCAAGAAGCTATTACTCAGAAAATGAGCTACACAAAAAAACCTACACTAAAACAGAACTGAGTCCTAATGTATAATTGGGAATACTCAGATCATGAAAAAAAGAAAATGCAACCAGCTTCTGCAGTAAAGTAAAACAGTAGAAAATTATATTGTATTTAGATGTTTTGGTTTGAGTTACTTTCTATTAATATTCTGCAGGTTTTACATAAAAACAAAAACGAGTATAAAAAGAAAGAAAATAGACACAGTGTCATGGCGCGTTTCGGGGAGTGACCCAAGTGCAGGGCGGGAACCCGTTTGCAGTGATGTTTGCTTTCTCTCCTTCTCCTTCTCCTTCTCCTTCTCCTTGCTCTCTGGTTGTACCGTACCAGCTACCCCTCTACAAAGGTGTAGCGGAGGTATTTGTGTGGTGGAGGCTTATATGGCTGACGCCTCAGGTGCAGCTTGACTGCTTGATCAGCCCGGGGCATTCTGGGGTTTGGAGTTCCGGGCTATAGTTCCCCCAGAACGGCGCTGCTGCTGACCCTTACACACAGTGCTCAGACAAACTACAAAAACTCAAAAGTGGCTCAAAGAATAAAAAGCACTAATATGTCATTTTGGCTGTATGTTTTAAATGGTTGAATGCTGTTGTGTTGATTGCTTCATCAAAGTGAATCCTGCATCTAGTAGAATACTAAGATTCTGAACTTGGTATTTATTGTTCTGGTGAGATAGCCAGGTAGATACCAAATCAATAGTTGCTAAGGAGACAAAGTAAATAAAGTCTGAACAAATTAGGTCCTACTCAGCTTTCCAACCTGCCCAGCAGTATTCTGTGATCTATAGTGTCAAATGCAGCACTTAAGACTTGATGATTATGATTAAGACTATGATTTCTTAACACAAACAGAGTTTGTTGAACATCTGGGTAGATCAGTGAGTCAAAGAAGACACAGAAATGTTAAGAAGGGGCCAAGTTTATGATCATGACAGCAGGAAAGTTGATGCCTTTAGAAATAAACAGATCAAAAATATCAAGAGTGTGTAGGTTCTGTCTCTTGCTGTAAGTTCTTATGTCCAATGAATTATCCATATTAATGTAAAAATGTTTACCATAAAGTTTTATTGAATAGCTATAACTGACAGTAGTATTTAGACTTCAACAACCCATTAGTGTGCAGGATGTACAGACCCAGTTGCAACCTCTGTCAGCAAATGTGCCACAGGATGCCATAGACTGTGAGTAAAAACAGTGTGCAAACACCCACTCACACCAGCACAACACACAGTGCTGAGAATGATTCACCACCCACATAATAATGCTACCTGCTCTCTGGTGGTCCTGTTGGGGTCCTGATTATTAATGATAGTGAGACTAGATAGAAGCAGGAGGTTTTAATGTTGCAGCTGATGAGTATATGTAAATGTGTTACAGAAGTTTACTGGGCACACGCAGATGAGTGCTTCTAAGTTATACTTTGTCAATTCTGGACTAAACTGATGTGCAGGATCACAATCTTGGAACTGCACACTAATTTAAAGGGGCCCTTCTTCGGGATAAAACAACCTGGTATAAAAAAAGCTGGACTTACAGTGTGTGGGTTTACTGAGCGTTAAATCATTTACATTGACTATTTTATAATGTATTATTATTGATTAATGTATAATTATATTTAAACAAATATATCGATTTTAGGGCCAGTTAAGACTTGAATACGATCATGATGTGATCAAAGGTCAACATCTCCATCAGCATAAAGTCTGAGTCACAGTACAGCAGTGACATAAATTCCTAACACATCAATAGGAGGTCTTTACTGAACACAAGCATGTGTAAGTAAACTCATTTTAAAGCTTTATGTTGTTATGAATTAAGTGGATAAAATACATTTAAGTGGATAACTAGTAAACACAGCTTTATGTACTGTCTCATGTATTGTGGCGTCTGTGATGAGGGCTGTGTTCAAACAGCAACGGAAAGAGTAAAATATGCTCTGATCTTATCAACATAGCAACACGTATAACAAAGGACTCCACAAGCTGTAGGAGAAAACAACACAGGCCTCACTGCAGGAACTCTTCAGACGCACATGCAAAATGTGTGGTTCTAAAATTGTGGTTATACAATGCAAACTTTTTTATCTATACCTAAGGCACAACTCAAATGTACCAGCTCAGCACAGTAAGAGGAAATGTAAAACTCATTGAGAGATAGAGATGAATGAAAGAGGATAACACTAAAATAGTGAATTTAAAGAATTTAAAGTTGATGAACAGTTTACTAAATCTGCCTAGTGTAAACTCTATGTTGATTTAGTGTTGCATGTATTTCCAAATCTTTTAGCTGTGCAGGTTGATTTTGTACTTATATTTCACAGTAATGAAAGAATGTTTTTGTTCTAGTGTGGTGAAAAGAGCATCATGGTTTATTTAAACTCCTCCAGGTTCATTTCAGTAAAGTCATATTACCTTAAACTATATACAGTGTACTGGACTGTGTGAGGAGACATGTTTAGAATCTGCTATCCTGCTACTGAAGGTCACTGAGATCGCACTGATGATGTAGATCTATCTGCTGAACAGAGAAGCAGAAGATATTAATGATAATATTATACAATTAAAACATTTCAGAACATAATAGAGGTTTTCTAATAGAGCAGATGGAGTCACTGAAAGTTCAGGGTCCTGTTAAATCAGCCCTGTGCTGTCGCTGGCCAATAAGAAGATCTGGGCTGGTTACAGTGTGGTTGGTGAAGCTTCACCCAGCACCCAGAAGTTCATGGTGATGAATGTGATCAGTAATGGAGCCACGACGCCTCACACTATGTAAGTAACTTTTCTCATTTCACTAAAACTAAAGTTTACTCTTATACAAGCATTGTAGCTAAACACTGAGCTTTAAATGTGTTCTCATTAAGGTCTAATATTTGTTTCTTTTTTGATCTTTTATTTTTTCTCATTTATTTTGATTTATTTTTCTGGTAAAGACATTACAGTGATGATGACAGTATCAGTGTCTTCAACAAAAGGTACTTTATATTCTTTTATTTGACTTATATGAACAACTAAACCTGTATTTTACAAAAACTACCATTCAAAGGTTTAGCCACACCCAATTAAAGGGCAGTTTGTGGTTATCTTAAAGACTCTACAGGGTTACACTTAACAGAACCAACTGATGTCTTAAACAATACATATCTTGACATACCACATGTAATCTTGATGTTTTACAGTATCATATTTTTGCCATATCACCACCTCTATATATTTAGTATTCTAGAGTAGAGCATTAAGCTAAACATATGAAATTGATAGTGTATAGAATATAATATGGTATTTTATATATACAGGTTTGTGTGCGTGTGTGGGCGTACGTGCATGTGTGTGTTCACTGGTTCATTTTAAAAAATATTGCTGAAAATCAGTGATTACATGATCTTCACAAACAGATAACTTTATGACATATGTTTTTTCAAACTTAATGTTTGGTTCATTTTGTCAATATTGATCTTAATACATCATGTTGATGTTTTTTATCAATAGATGATCCTCCTGATTTTCGGCCAGCAGAGATTTTTGGAACCGCCCGTCTAAAAGTTGGGGGAAATTTACAGTTAAAGTGTAGCATCTTGAACAAAAGTGAATCTTCTGATGATCTCCACGTGTACCTGTGTAAAAATGGTGTTGGAGTGAAGATGGAACTACTTGGAAAGAGGGATGACCACACCTTCATTTTAAACAATGTTTCAGTGCAGGACTCAGGAAACTACAGCTGCGTGTACTCGCTTAAGAAATATGCTCCAAGGATAGTGAGAGCATCAGGACTAAAAACAATCCAAGTCCAGGTCACTGGTAAGAAATGTGATTTGTGTTTTCTCTAATAAAAGTGTGGTGATAAAAGAAGGTAACTGAGGTCAGGTCAGTTCAACTCTGTCAAATTTTCCTGAATCCATTATCACTCAATATATCATAACTGCTAATATACACTGTAAATACACTGTGTTATTTTACCAGTTAACTGATCCAGTTATTAATCCTACAGTGCTTTGTAAATAGGCTCTGGTCTGATCTACTCTATGTACGGCTCTTAATGACTTTAAAACTTTACAATGGAGAATTTCATGGGTGCATGGTCACATATGTATTCCATAGTAGAGCTAGACAGAGTCCACTTACTAATGATCAGAATGACTGATTAGGTAGGCTCTTTAACTAGCCACATACTATGAAGAATCCTGGAAACACCTGTACCTTACTAAAACTACCTTAAATAAGATGTGGTGAAGTTTGTGATGCACTATATTTTAAGAACCTTTCTAGAACTACATACTAGTTGCCACCCTAGTAATCACATTAATACACTGCTTTTTAATGACAGTTTTTTAATTTTAAAATATGATATCTTTAAATTCAGTGGAGTATGTAGTGGATTTATTAATCCAAGTGTATTTGTTTATTGATATGCAATGTCTTTTATACAGTACCAGCTGTTGGTTGAGTCAAATTCCCAAAAGTACTTTAAAATCACTAATTAATTTGGTTGTTGTTTATTTCAGCGATCACATAAAACTTGCCAATAAATTGGTGGGTTAATCAATTTTGGGAAACCCAGGCTTGTGTGGAGTCAAAATGCAAACCTGGGGAACAATAAAATATATTGCCCTGTGTTAAATGAAATAAGTTATTTTGTTTTTGCCACAAGTGATAAACAATTATTTTTTTATCTAGTCAGTTATATTAATGATATATAACTTCTTACGTTTTTCTTTGTAATAAATCAGAATCAGTTTTTTTTGGCCAAGTGTGTTGACACAGTATAAGGAATTTGGTTTGTGCAGTTGGTTTCTCTCTAGTATGGTACCATTGTACACACTGACTGTCCACAATATACACAATGACTCTACATATACACAGTAAATACAGATTATTACAATATACAAGCTTCACTATATACTCAATATGCAAGTAATAAACACACTACTAATAATATACAGTAGGCAGTAGTGTTGAGGTAGAGACAGGTTCACAACATCCAAAAGAACAAAACAAAGGCCCACTCCAGCTCAGTATTAAGGAATGGTCACCGTGAGGGGGTATGTTTGTCTTCACCATGTAGTTTTAGGTTATATACTCTAAAGCAGACAGTACACTCTGAGGCAGTGCTTATTAAGATCACCTTCTCGAGAACAAGATATCAGATGCAAGTAGCTGAGCAGAGCTTGATTTCCATTAGTGATGAAGTTTTTTTTGTTTTTTATGAACACATTAAACAGTTATAAGAATTTCAGGAAACAGTATTTTTATTTTTTACTCAAAGGATATTGGAAATATCAGCCAAAATCTGGTATACCATGCAATACTAAAACACATACGAGTTCCAACTGATGTCTGAAACAGTACATTTCCTGATGTACCACATATACTCTTCATGTACCACAGTATTTTATTTCTGATATATCTCCGCCTCTCATATATACTGTATTTCTGTTTTTAGGCACAATTTAAAAACTCCCATTAGCAAACATCTCTTACTTTAGCACAAGTGATAAAGAATTATTTTAATCAGGTCATTTATATAATAATATCTTATTTGTTTTTCCTTTGTAATGAAGATGCTTCTTTATCTGTTACTGAACATCCTCAGAAGAACCTGAGCACAAATGAACAAAACAGGGACCCAGTCCAGCTCAGTGGTAAGAAATGTGAGCTCTGTTTTTCTTTAAAGTCATATCATATTATAAAAGTATAAGTTATTAAGGAAATATGATTTTAAGAGATTTTGGTCAGTTTTGTCCTTTAACATATAAATTGATATTTTTAAAAAAAGGTTTATTAAAGTCATATTTTATTGAGCCAACTAGCCCCATTAAAGATTATTTAAATCAGTTATGAGCTGCTCTAGTCATGATCATGATGAGGGGCTAGGTTTGTTCTGACCACGTTTCCTTCTTTTAGTTTTACAATTATAATTTTGTTAATCTAAGTTCCTTAAATACAACTTATCTTTCTTTCTTTTATTTTTTTTTATTTTGGACTTTTTCTAAGGTAGAATGCACACTCTAAAGCAGTACTTATCAATAAGGCTGACTAGAGGTTGATTTGCACCAGATGATGTCATTTTTTATGGATTAAGCAATTTTGAAGAATTTTGGAAAATAATTACCATATTTTTGTTGTTTTTTAATGACAATATATATATATATATATATATATATATATATATATATATATATATATATATATATATATATATATATATATATATATATATATATATTAGTTTAGACATGACTATTCCCTATTCAGTTTAGTAGGTATTCTTTAAGTTTGTCTTACCGCTTTAGAATACAAGTACTATGCACCTTAAAAATCTTCAGAATGAACATTATAAACAACATTATAAACATTTTTTGACCTGCATTGGAGGTTGATACATCAACATAATTTTGTTTATGCAATTTTGGACCAATTCTATTGGTCTGTTCATCATGAAAATTCACTACATTTAAAAGGGAATGAGAGATTATAATAGCCAAAAAAGCGCTTAAATATATCTATGAAATATAGTTGTGTTTATAACAGTTACTACATGTTTACTTATTAGGTTTACTTAAAATTAGTTACCCTTTGCTATTGTATTACTTTATGTTAGGTAGTTAGTTAGTTAATACTCATTATAAGATTTTTTAATTTTTTACAAATAGCCCAGAAGAAGAAATGTTGCTAATTTAGTTTTTTAAATGTTCTGTCAGCAGTTTTTAGGTACACCCTTTTGGTTATACTTCCAGTGTTGCTGCTGGTTGTGATACTTTTCCTTGGAAGGAATCATATCAGAGCCGGAATGTGTACAAGTACGTATGACTGTATTACTTCTGCTAAGCAGGACTGAGATGTTTATTTAAGGTGTATGAGAAATAAGACATATGACACACATGCCAGCACAGTTACCCTCCACATCTCTATGAAAGCTCTCTTTAAAGTATAATAGCAGTGTCCTAATACACACACAGGAGTTTATTAGGAGGAACTGCATCAACCAATCAGAGCTTAATGTGAGACAAATGTGTAACTCACCATGACAGTCACATTCTCAGGCCTTTCTCTATAAACACGTTTACTGGAAATGCATTTTGGGAAGAATGTCCACAAATAACTGACCAGTAAAAGTCATTTATTTTTGTTGTTGCAGAGTTGTTCCAACGCCAAGGACAAAGGTACATTAGACATGTACTCAGTGGTATAACATATGGCATTAATCATCACATTATTAGTCATTCAGACGCAGCACAACAAACACTAACCTGTGTACTTTGAAGAATCAGCAGCTAGTCATGTACCCACTGACAATACAACCTCGAATATTAATTGACAGTCTGGCTTTAAGTTTCAGTTCATAAAAAATGACTGGCTATGAGAAAGTCTTAGCCCCAAGTACTCTGTTCTACTTTTCATACATGCACACTAGAGCATTACTGTCTATTAATAATGGCTGCATAGAAAGGGGAATTAGCTCTTGCAATGATTCTTCTAATATACCTAAAAGATATCCATATTTCTTACCCTTTCACCCTGACACACTGTAACCAACATAGACTAGCATTGAGCTAAATGACAGGGTTCTATATTTAGGGCCCTGTAATAACACTGATTTATCATGAAACAAGTTTTAAGGCTTTACAGAATAAAAGTCTTTCTTCTTTCTGTTTCAGTGGACAGGATAATAATACAGAGCTATGTGAAGGTAAGTTCCCGTATAGTCTTATATTAGCTATATAGTATGTTGTATAAAAGAGCTGTGAACTGTTCATGTGGTTTTACTGTCTATTTTAGCAGGCGTCTCAGAGCGAGTGACACAGGCAGTGAACAGGTACATTTTGTTGTAATATTCTACAAATATAAATATTCATCTTTCTAAAATATTGAAAGTATGAAAGATGTACATTAAATTACTAGTCTGATCTTATTTTATGATATTAATACTACAGGGGAGAATCCCTTGATGACATGTGTGAATACTCCACAATACCTGACTTAAAAGGTAACATCAGTTACTCACATTACATGGGGTTACAGTCACAGAGGGAAAACAGGGTAACTTCAAATAGGCAGTTTTGTAGGAGAGTGTAAATTAATGTGAAGAGAGTTTACTTAAAGCAGTTTGGGAACTTTTTCATCAGTCCAGTTTTCATTAGTCCACACATCAGAAATGGGATATGAAAAAAATAACTCTGAAAAATTAATGTTTTATTCACAGATAAGAGACGTCCAGCAGCTGTTTGGTAAGTAACCACTCAGCCTGGTCTTCTAGATGCAGATATTTAGTTCTGCGTTGAATAGCTTTAATTGTAATGATTTTTCTCTCTCTAGTAATGCTGACAGTGGGACGTATAGTCTGGCTTATGACAGTGCGGTATACAACTTAGTACAGTATTCTGGTATGTATATGTATTTTGGCGTATGTATTAGTCATATAGACATGTATGTAAAAGTGGGTAATGAGTGCAGTCATGACCGCAGTGTGTGTCTTTTATAGAGGATAGCGGATCTGTCTACGAGATCACTAAACCCTCTGTTATTGGTGTTTTTACTCCAGACGTGAAGACTGCGTCTACACAAAGTACTGCAGAACCTGTTTATGTAAAAGTACAGCAGAAAAAGGAAAAGGCTTATGATCATTTTTTTCTTGTATGAATAATTTTAAGCAATTTTGAACATTATTAGGTGATGTGAGGACCTTAGCACACTGATGCTTTCATGGACTCCCAAAATTGCCCAGGGGACAATGTGATGCTCACGTCTACAGCACCAATTACAAACCATCCTTATGACCATCATCACCTGAACTGTGCTGAACTGTTTCACTGGTATGCAATCAACACTAGACTATGTAGAGACTCCTTGTTTCTAGCAGTGTACTGAGTGATTGTTGTTTTCCTGTTTGGTGGTTTTGACCCTTTATGTGTTTCTGACTGTTTTCACTACCTCCTTGTCTCGTGTGTTTGCTGTGTCTTTTGTCTTCTCGTTTTTGAACTTTGCTTGTTTTCTGGTTACACTTGTTGATACACTGGTCTCTGGTTTTGACCTTTGCCTATTGTAATACCACATTTTTGTATCAACTTTTGTTATGAAAATTACAAAACTTTGTTTTATATGCAAGCATCTGACTCTTTCTGATTAATTACAAGTAAAGACACTTTGCATATTTTTCAAAATCTCTAGAATATGTTGCAGATGCAAATAATGAAAGTTAAAATAAACTTACTACTTGATTTCAGGTATTCTGGTATAAGTGCATTATTTATTTCGCTTCTCTTTGTTTTCTATTTTTCCAGCATATGTTTCTGCTCCTGGAATCACTTTTTTAGTTAGTTACTAAGTTAAATAATCTTTTTTTGGTTTTAAGTGAAATGGGGGTTACTGGAGAAAGTTAGATAAAGTAAATGTAAACAGATATTTAATCATATTGACTTCTTTTAAATGATTTTTTAAAATGATTTTTTAAATCTAATAATTAAGTTGCTCTGTGTGTTTTTGTTGATGTTGCTGATGTTATGTTTTATGTTGTGTTGCATGTCTTGTATTCCTGGCTGCAAATTGCAATTATTCAATAAAATAATTGTTTATTATTTTCATTTTGCTTATTATTATTATTTTAATAATTGTTTAGTATTATACTTATTAGTAGTTGAAATAGATATTAATACAAACTAAAAGAAATATCAAAAGAGAAAATACACAAAGCGATTATATGTGAAAAACTATCAAAATAAAAGTGCTGAAAAGTATAAAGTATTAGCACACATGTAGCATTATGACTGTTGTGGTGATTTCTTAGTGAAAGTGAAATCTGCATCTGGTGAGATGAGAGCCAGGTATATCTGTACACCATCTTTATAGCTGTGGTAATCAGCGACTGAGATTGATCAAACCGTGCACAAGAACTGATCCTTGGGGTTTCTGCATGGTCTATAAAACTCACACTTGCCAAGGATGATAAAGTAAATAAGGTCTGAACTATTAAAGTCCTGCACAGTTTTCCATCCCACCCAGCAGTATTCTGTGATCCACAGTGTCTAATGCAGCAGTGAGGCCTAGTACTACCAGACATGAAACTTTAGCACAGCTACTGCCAGGAAGACTCCAGTCCTACTGTGGTGGTCATAAGGCAGGCCACACATAGAAACTGGTGAAACTATGTTCAGTAAATAGATAAAGATATAAAACTGTATGTAATTGTTATTTACTACTACATTTGTTTGGCTAAGTATGCTTTAATTTATACTGAGTCAGGGCACGGGCTCAGATAATATAGCGCAGTTATGTATTAGTCAAGTCAACATTTATTTATATAGCAATTTTTACAACAGATGTTGTCACAAAGCAGCTTTACAAAGTATCTGGTGTTCAAGCCCCAAATGAGCAAGCCGAGAGCGACGGCAGCAAGGACAAACTCCCTTAGTTAGGAAGGAAGAAACCTTGAGAGGAACCAAGGCTCAAAAGGGTAACCCATCTTCCTCGGGTCAACACCAGATACAGCACAATAAAGGTGCGTATAATGTTTGTAGAGTAGAATAATAAATGTCTGATTAGTCTGTTATTAAGTTGCTGGGTCATTAGACAGGTCAGCAGGACGCAGGCCAAGCTTCCACAGTGCAGGACAACCAGGAGCTCCACTGTGGTTAAAGGCAAGCAGTAGTAGTGTTTGGGAGTGCTATCTGGCAAACAGGTCCAGCAACAAAAGCAGTCTCTCTAGAAACAACAGGGAAGCACTGGGTTCCTAGACAGAGGACGAAGCAAACTACAGTATTTGGCCACAGGCGCCATAAAACGACTACCGAATACTTATCATCTTAAAATAAGTTGGATCTCGTTTAACTTATTTAGTAGTTAATTAATCCCTTTCATATGAATGTGATATTGGCCAATGTCTTTTTCTTTTTTAGTCTACTCTAGTTGTGTTTTTCTGAAATGTTGGTGAGTGCCTAGGCCTAACATGTCTACCACCACTTGCAGGTTCTGCTGGCAGAACATTAATAGCTTTAACTGGACTCGCTGCTAATATAGATTGTGATCCAAATTTCAGATTTTTGGATGGTCTAAACTGAGTGCATTTAATCTTCTTCACTTTTATTTATTTCATATTCAGTTTTTATTTCATATTCAGTTTTTTTACATTGTTTTTTAATTATATACATATTTTTTTTAGGCTTGCTTACTTGGCTGTTTATGGATTTTGTCTCACTATCATTACTGGTTTAATTTAATCCAGTGAACTATCCGTATGCAATATTCAGGATTCTGTAGTGGAAATCACTGTGTGGATGATGGAAATCTTGTACACCATGTCCTCTGGGTTAATAAGGAGAGGGATCATCTGGCTTGTTATCAGCACACAGTTCAAAAGCCAGCATCCGTGATGATATGAAGGTGCACTGATGCGCATGTTAAGAGTGACGTGAACGTCTGTAAAGGAACCATTAATGTTGTACGGTTTTGTAGCAGTCTTTCTGTTTGTAGAGAAGGACTTGCTTATTTCAACAAGACTATGCCAAACCACATTCTCATGTATTACCATAGCATGGCTTCGTAGGTAAACAGTCAGGGTGCTAAAATGGCCTATTTGCTCTCCAGACTCATCACCCACTCAAACAATGGTCACATAATGAAACCGACAAATGACCGGAAGAGATCGTGAAGGGTTAAACAACTGAAATTAAATGTCAGAACTATAGCAAATAGTATCGGTGGTAAATAATACCCTGTCCCAACTTTCAAAACCTGTTGGTGGCATCAAATTCAAAATGTGCATATCGTTGTTGTCCTAAGAAAAACATAAGAAGGCAAAAACCTATTGAAAAAAAACCTATAACCAGCATTACTGTTGATACATTCATCATGAAATTTTCACACAATGTAAATGTCAATTCATGTGATCAAATGATGCAAGAAAAAAATGGAGATATGTCAGAACCAAAGAACTAGGCACAACACTTGCAGGGCCAAGGTACCAAGAGATTTTAAAAAGTAAACCAGAGCTGTTTTACACAGCAACACAGATAGCTACAGGAACGCACAAGGACAATACCAGGTCAGACTAAACAGAGTGGAAGAGCAGAGCCATAAACAAGGAGATCAGAAACAGAGTCGGAAACCAGAGATCAGTAGAACTATCAGTATCAGTAGAACAAACTAACCAAAGGGATTAAGCGAGAAAGAGCGAGTGTTGTAGAATGTAGAGAAACCGCTCAAGTTGCCACTAGATGTTGGCAAAACTTCGCAAATAGTGTGTGTTGTTGTGGGGTTTATAAACTGGTCTCACAGCTGACAGCAGTCAGTAAACTGGTGAGCTAGACCAGGGATTGGCAGGGCGTGAGCATGTGGACGTGAGGTCATCAGGCTGTGCACTCTGGGAACTGGAGTCCAAAGGAGGAGCAGAGGCAGGGTATGTGTGGGTGTTAAATGCGAGGGGTTAAATGCGAAAGACAAATTCCTCTGTGTGTAAACGCATATCTTTCTACTCAGAGAATGACTGACCTCACCTACCATAAAAACAACTCAAATTGTCGATGACATAATAATAGCCTCTACAGATTAAGTACTAGTCCTCTCACTTATTTACAATGTCTTAACAGAAACAGAGCTTGTTGAAAGTCTGTAGAGATCAGTGAGTCAAAAAAAACACAGAAATGTTCAGAAGGGGCCAATTTCATTATCATGACAGCAGGATCGTTGAGAACTTTAGAAATAACCAGATCACAAATTCAGACTCAAGAGTGTGTAGCTTCTTTCATGTGCTGTAAGAGAGCAAATTCGTAATGCAAAAACATTATGTCCAAGATATTATCCATATGAATGTAGAAATCTGTGCTTATGATAAAGCACAACACACTAACACACAACCACAACACCAGTGACACTGCTGTGCTGAGAATAAATCACAACCCACATAACAATGCTACCTGCTCTCTGGTGGTCCTGTGGGGGTCCTGACTATTAAAGAACAGAGTAAAAGAGGGATGAAAAAGAATATGGAGAAACAGATTAACTTCAGTCTGTAACTGTAGAACTACAAAGTGCTCCTATATGCTCAGTGGAGCTGATAATATGGACAGTGAGTGTAGATAAAAGGAGGTGGTTTTAATGTTATGGCTGATGGGTGTATGTAGCAGTATGGTTGAACTTTACTGGGCACAAGCAGATGAGTCCTTCTAAGTTACACTTTGTCAATTCTGAGCTAAATTAATGTGCAGGACCACAATCTTGAACCGCATGTTCTTTGTTTGATTTAAAGATGACCCTCCATGGGGATAAAACAAACTGAAATATGAAGTTGGACAGTAAATATTTTATGGTGTATTATTATTTGATGGTGTATAATTATACATTAATGTGTGTAAATGTATCAGTTTTAGGGCTAAAAAAGATCATGGTGTGATTAAAGATCAACATTTGTATCAGCATGAAGGTCACAGTACAGCAGTAACATAAATTTATAGCTCATCAAAAGGAGGCCTTTACTGAACGCATGCATACTGTTGCTGTCCAAAGAAAATCATTTATCCCCAAAATGACAATTTTGACTTTTTTCCAAGTGATTTTGGGCCATTTCTGTCAGGCCACTCATCACAAACTTTCATACAATGTAAATGTCAGTTCATGTGATCAAATGATACAAAATAGTAAAAAAAAAAAAAAAAAAAATTACATGTATTTATTTGAACAGCAACAATATGTAAATTAAAGTTTGTTTGATTTCATTTAAAGCTGTTGTGTTGGAGTTAGGTGGGCTAAAGTACATTTAAGTGAATAATTAATAAACACAGCTATATGTACTGTCTTATGTATTTTGGGTAATGTGGTTTGTGTTCAGACAGCAACAGAAAGAGTAAAATATGCTTCGATCTTATGAAAATAGCACCACGTATAGCAAAGAACGGCACAAGCCGTGTGAGAAAACAACACAGGCCTCACCTCAACAGCTCTTCAGATGCAGATGCGATTCTAAAATTGTAGGTCACACCATTTCCCCTTTTGATCTACACCTAACGAACTAGTTACCTAACATACCGCTCTAACAGTCCAGGACAATACAGTTAGAGGAAATGTAAAATTCATTGAGAGTTACAGATTAGAGATGAATGAAAGAGGAGGAAACTAAAATTATTAATTAACTGAATTTAAAGTTGCTGAGCAGTTTACTAACCTTTCCTAGTGTAAACTCTATGTTGATTTAGTGTTGCATGTGTTTCCAGATCTAATGCTTTTTAATTGTGCAGGTGGATTTTTATTTTTTTTCTTTCTTTTACAATAATAAAATAATGTTTTTGCTCTATATAATAAAGTATAGAACATAATAAAGCTTTTCTAATAGAGCAGATGGAGTTCAGAGTGTTGTGTTATCAGCTCTGTGCTGTCATTGGCCAATAAGAAGATCTGATATGGTTACAGTGTGGTTGATGAAGCTTCACCCAGCACCCAGAAGATCATGTGATGAATCTGATCAGTGATGGAGCCACGACGCCTCACACTATGTAAGTAACTCTTATACAGGCATTGTAGCTAAACACTGAGCTTTAAATGTGTTCTCATTAAGGTCTAATATTTGTTTATTTTCTTCCTATTGATTTTTTTCATTTATTTTATATTTTTATCTATATTTATTTTTCTGGTAAAGACATTACAGTGATGGTGACAGTATCAGTGTCTTCAACAAAAGGTACTTTATAATCTTTTCCTTAACCTGTATTAACAAGTAAACACATTTATTTTACATACATGACCCGTCAAAGGTTAGACATCAGAAGCTGAGTTCCAACCAATGAGATGTCAAAAACAATATCCTGATATACCACATACGGTATTGATGAATCACAGTACTGCATTTGTGCCATACTATCATATCATTGCCATATTGATATGTTAATTTTTTTCTTCTAAAGTAAAGCATTAGGCTAAACATAAGCAAACTTTCTATGAGTTTCCGTGTCTATACTTTCAACTGGTAGTGTATACATTATATGGTTCTTATATACATATAAATTTGTGTGTGTGTTTACTGGTTGATTTTAATGAACTCAAAGACATTCAAAAGACATTTCTATTAATCTTAACAAGTAATATTTTTTGACATATATGTTTGCTGTTTATCAATAGATGATCCTCCTGATTTTCGGCCAGCAGAGATTTTTGGAACCCGCTTTGTAAAAGTTGGGGGAAATCTACAGTTAAAGTGCAGCATCTTTGACAGAAGTGAATCTTCTGATTATCTCCACATGTACCTGTGTAAAAATGGTGTTGGAGTGAACACAGTAACTACTTTTGAGAGTGATGAATACAAGTTCATATTAAGAAAGAAAGTGTGCAATAGCTGGACTTATACTACATTAGTGTACTCTGTGAACAAATACAGTCTAAACGACGTCAGAGCATCAAAAAAAAAACAAAATCCTTAACTCAATATTTAGTAGATCCTAATCTTTCACATGAAATTTAATTTAACAGGTGTTAATTATGTTTGAACTATGTGATAATACCCTAAACTTTCCTATGACAGGAAGTGTATTTATTATATGATACTTACATAATGTTGCTTAATAAAGGCCCGCACCAACTCAGTGGTAAGGATATATCATACTGAGGGACTATGTTTCTCTTGACCATGTTGTTTTTTCACAGTTAGAAAAAATTTACAAAAATTTTAATTTTGTCATAAGTGCTCAATGAATACATCTTTAATTTCTCTAAACTTTTGACAGGTGGTGTATATAACATATGCTTCTTAAATATTGTTACTGTCCAAAGAAAAAAAATGTATCTCCATTTTTGTCATGTTCATTTTAATAATATCATTCAAGAAATATGTATTGTTTCTGTGAATGATTATATGATCTTAACAAGTAAATAATATATACATATATATATACACACAAAACAACATAAATATTTTGTTCCCACTTTATCAATAGATGATCCTCCTGATTTTCACCCAGCAGAGATTTTTGGAAACCCTTTTGTGAAAATTACGGGAAATCTACAGTTAAATTGCAGTATCTTAGACAAAACTGAACCTTTTGATCATCTCCACATGTACCTGTGTAAAAATGGTGTCGGAGTGATGATGGAACCACTTGGAAAGAGAAATGAGAACTCCTTCATGTTGTGGAATGTTTCAGTGCAGGACTCAGGAAACTACAGCTGTGTGTACTCGCTCAACAAATACCCTCTAAACAGCATGAGAGCATCAGGACAAAAAACTATCCAGGTCCAGATCACTGGTAAGAGATGTGATTTGTGTTTTCTATAATAAAAGTGTGGTGATAAAAGAGGGTAACTGAGGTCAGGTCAGTTTATCTCTCTACATTTTTCCTGAATCCATTATCACTCAATATACCATAACTGCTAATATACACTTTTTTAATATACACGTTATTTTACCACTTAACTGATCCAGTTATTAATCCTACAGTGCTTTGTAAATAGACTCTGGTCTGATCTACTCTAAGTACTGCTCTTAATGACTTTAAAACTTTACAATGGAGAATTTCATGGGTGCATGGTCACATATGTATTCCACAGTAGAGCTGGACAGAGTCCACTTATGAATGATCCGAATGACTGATTAGGTAGGATCAATAACTAGCGACGTACTATGAAGAATCCTGGAAACACTTGTACACTTGTAACACAAACACACTTTAAACAAGACTTTATGCTAAGTTGTTTTTAAGAACCTTGCTAGAAATGTACACTAGTTGACTCCTGCAAACTGTTTATTAAATTACCTTTACTTTAAATTATAAAAATCAGTTATGAATTGTTAACTTAATAATCAGTTGAGTATGTAATGGATCTCTGAATACATATGTATTTTTTTTTAATATGCAATGTCTTTTATACAGTGTCAGCTGTTGGTTAAGTCTAGTTCACTAACTAATTTGGTTGTGGTTACTTTCTGCGATGACACACAATTTGGCACTAAATTTGTGGGTTAATCAATATTGGGAAACCCCTAGTGCGCAGTCATAATGTAAACCTGGGGAACAATAAAATATATTGTACTGTGTTAAATAAATAAGTGATTATTTTTACTACAGGTGATAAACAGATATGTTTCATTCAACTCAGTTATGTGATAATATCTTGTTGATTTCCTCTGTAATGAAGATGCTTTATTATCAGGTACGGCACAACATCCAAATGAACTTGGCACAGACCAGCTCAGTGGTAAGGATTCATCACAGTGAGGGACTATGTTTGTCTTGACCATGTTGTTTTTTACAATTTCAAATAAAGTACAAAAAATAACTTTCTCATTCTCAATTTCTTAAAGAATATATTTCCCCTATTTATTTCATTTCTGTAAACTTTTGACTTTTGCTTCTTATATATTTGTGTGTGTGTGTCTATGAATAATTACATGATCTTAACAACTAAATAATCATTTCTCTAGGTTCCCTCTAGGAATATTAATCTTAATACATCATGTTGCTGTTTTTATCAATAGATGATCCTCCTGATTTCTGGCCAGCACAGATTTTTGGACCCCCCCTTGTGAATGTTGGGGGAAATATACAGTTAAAGTGCATCATCTTGGACATAAGTAAATATTCTGGTCATCTCCACATGTACCTGTGTAAAAATGGTGCTGGAGTGAGGATGGAACCACTTGAACAGAGGGATGAATACACCTTCATTTTGAGAAATGTTTTAAAGCAGGACTCGGGAAACTACAGCTGCGTGTACTCACTGAATAAATACAATCTATACAATGTGAGAGGATCAGGACAAAAATCGATTCAAGTCCAGGTCACTGGTAAGAGATGTGATTCATGCTTTCTTAAATCATAGTATTTGTTTATTGAGCTGCTGTTTGAGTATGATTCTTTTTATAGAGCTTTTGGTAAAATTTGCCTGTGGTTTATTTCAGTAATTACACAAAATGTGCCACTAAATTAGTGGGTTATTCAATATTTAAAAAACCCAGGTCTAGTGCACAGTCATACACACAGACACACACACACACACACACACACACACACACACACATGCACACACACACACACATACCTGTTAGAAAAAAGATGACAAAAATCACAACTTTTTAGATACATTTTGTTGCTCAGGTTAACTAGCTAAAACAGCCATCTAGCTTCCAAAAATCATGTGACGGTTCTTTGAATAATTTAAAAATGTTCTTGCACAATGTACATGCACAAATGTCTTATCAAATTGCTGCTCAGGCAGCTCAAACTAATAAGCATATTTAATGCTTTTCTTTAACAATGTACATTCACACACCAGTTCTACTGAATCTGTATGTGTTCTTGTTTCAGATCGACAGTGGCTGATAAACTTCATGAGGTTATTAGCTTCATTAGGAGTCGTCATATTTGCATGCTTGATTTTGGTTTTTGATGTTTATTCAACAAAGCGGAGAAACTCTGCAGCCCTGAGTTCAGCTAAATTTGTAACCAGTCTGGATTTAAATGATCAGTGAAGTTTATGTTTAGAAGGCTAAGCCTTCCAGCTGTGCTGAAGATGTAAATGAGAGCAGGCCTTAGCTGTGTATGCTTGCCTGGCGTGCTCTACACTGATGTACTCTGTGCTCTTTTTTTTTTTTTTTTTTTTTTACTGTTGTTAAATTTGTTATGCTTCGTATAACTGCATTTGCAGATTTGTAGGTTAACCACTTTTATTTTATTAACAGTTTTTTTGTCTGTACAGTCTGTGGCTTTTGTCTGTAAAGTGATGTGGAAAGACTAGATAGACCACTGAGACTTCCACCATTAGATTAACAGTGCTTAAAGCACGTGTCTCTGTACATAGTTCCACTCTAAGAAGATAAATAAATTCTATTGATGTCAAGGCTTTCAAGTAATTATTACTCAGAAAAGAAACTACACAAAGAAAAGAAGAAAAAATAAGAACTGGCACTAAATCATCAAACCTGGACTGAGGTGTTCTGAATTGTAATTGGGAACACTCTGATCATGAAGGAAACAAAATACAACCAAGTTATACAACTAAACTTTAAAGGTGTAGAAAAATATCCCTAAAGATTTCTTTAAAAGAATGAAAGTCAAAACCATGTCCATAATGTGGAGACTCTAAACTCTGAAACAATCTATTTTCTTTTTCTATTAAATATATATGCGATAGATAGATAGATAGATAGATAGATAGATAGATAGATAGATAGATAGATAGATAGATAGATAGATAGATAGATACTTTATTGATACTGAAGGAAATTTAGCTGCCAGTTGCAGTTTCATAAGACAGCACAGTAAAACAAAACTAAACAAAAAGGCTTGTACATTATGAAACCTAAGTGGGTAGGTACCAGCTCAGCAATATTGCAGTATTACCTTATAAACCATACATAGTACAGTTATGGATGAATATGTCTCACTTCACAGGGAGGCAAGAAATATATAAAAGGAAGCCTATCTACAGAAATATACAGATATAACTGTAGACCCGCAGAAAAATATATAAACCTTGAGGGGATAAAATAAATATGATATAATTTTTTTTTGCATGTTTGTACCTCTTAAATGTTTCAGATCATCAAACGAATTAAAATATTAGCCAAAGACAACACAAGTAAACACAAAATGCAATGTTTAAATGAAGGTTTTTATTATTAAGGGAGAAAAAAATCCAAACCTACCTGTTTGAAAAAGTTAGCAGCAACAACTGCAATCAAGCGTTCGCGCTAACTTGCAATGAGTCTGATGCCACAGCATCTCAATAGAAGGTTTGGTGTTCTTTTTCTGAAATGCCGGTGTTACTTTTACCCCAGATGTAATGGGACACACACCTTCCAAAAGTTCAATTTTTGTCTCATCAGTCCACAGAGCATTTTCCCAAATGTCTTGGGGATCATCAAGATGTTTTCTGGCAAAATTAAGACGAGCCTTAATGTTCTTTTTGCTCAGCAGGGTCTTGCCACTATGTAGGCCATTTTTCAGGTTATGGTGGAGTCATGAACGCTGACCTTAAGTGAGGCAAGTGAGGCCTGCAGTTCTTTGGATGCTGTTATGGGGTCTTTCTGGTTTTGGATGACTCGTCGCTGAACTCTTGTTGTAATGTGGTCAGCCAGCCACTCCTGGGAAGGTTCACCACTGTTTCATATTTTCGCCATTTGTGGATAATGGCTTTCACTGTGGTTCACTGGAGTCCCAAAACTCTAGAAATGGCTTTATATTTTCCAGACTGATAGATCTCAATTACTTTTTTTTCACATTTGTTCCTGAATCTTGTCCATGATGATGGTGTGCAGTGGGTGCCTATCATCGTCCATAATGGACAGCAGTTTGTGCAGTGTCCTCCTCTCCGCCACCTTCACCACAGAGTCCAGCTTCACACCAACAAATGACCCTGCTCGCCTGACCAGCTTGTCCAGACGCATCTCATCTCTCTTCTTAACACTTCATCCCCAGCACACCACAGCATAAAAGAGAGAGCTGGACACCACAGTCTGACAGAACATCTACAGGAGCTTCCTACAGATGTTAAAGGACCCCAGCCTCCTCAGAAAGTAGTCGACTCTGCCCTTTTCTATACAAGATGTCTGCATTGGCAGACTAGCCCAACTCATGCAGGTGCAGTCCCAGATACCTGTATGTCTTAACCATCTTTACTTCCACCCCTTCAATAGAGACTGGCTGTGTGAGTGGTCTGGCCCTGCGCAAGTCCACCACCAACTCTTTGTTCTTGGAAGTGTTCAGTAGGATGTTGTTCTTATGGCACCACACCACAAAGTCCTCTACTGGGTTTCTGTCCTCCCCCTTACACAGGCCACAATAGCAGTATTGTCTGAGAACTTCTGCATGTGGCGCGTCTCAGAGTTGTACTTGAAGTCTGAGGTGTACAGTGTGAAGAGGAAAAGGGAAAGTACAGTCCCCTGTGGTGCTCCTGTGCTGCTGACCACAGTCACCGATGTAGAGTCCTTCAGCCTGACATACTGAGGTCTGCCAGTGAGGTAGTCAGTAATCCAAGAGACCAGGTGTGGATCCACTTGTATCCATGCCAGCCTGTCTCTCAGTTGGAGGGGCTGAATTGTGTTTAATGCACTGGAGAAATCAAAGAACATGACAGGGTCCATGACATGTTCTGCTTCATTTCTCATGATATAGTTTATTTAACCAGATTAGATTGTATAACTATGTGACCAAAACGAACAACACAGTTTTAGCTCTATCAGTGCACTTCAAAATATGTCCCTCTGTGTTGCAGCAGGGGAATGGAACACCTCAGCCAGCCAACCGTTACGCCAACTGGTTTACCAAGCGTCCGAAATCCAATGTATCCAGTGGAAACTGGAGCTTTGCCAGTTGTCCCAGTCGCTATCTGGAAAGTTCTGCGTGCTGGTAGAGTTGGAATGACGAGATATTATACACAGTAGAGGCTATAAAAGCTAACTGAGATAGCCAACTTACAGAGTTGAAAAGCTACGGCTCTAATAGATATGTATTACATTATGAAGACCTGTTCATTTCAGTCACGTACTGTAAAGTATCGGTGCTGTTTACAGAGCATGTCTGTTTACTTTGTCCTGTGGATGATTTTGGTTGCTGTGTTTGGATGCTCTGTTTGACTTTTTGATTTAGACCTGTTATGAATTTTCTTTGCTCGGTTCAATGCCCAATGCCGTCCTGTGATTAAAGCCATCTCACTTCTCACTTCATCTCACTAGGCCTATAGTACAATCTCATGGCTCAATTCCACATAAACAGAGTAACATATCATTTAAACTGAATGGCAGATTTCATACACAAGTGCAATTTAACAGGCCCGCCCAGCAGTATTCTGTGATATACTGTGTCTGATAGAGCACTGATGTCTAGTAACACCAGAAATTAAAGCTTTATGACTCTTAACACAAACAGACCCTGCTGAACATCTGGAGAGATCAGTGAGTCACGAGATGCCAAGTTCATAATCGTGACAGCAGGAATATTGAGGCCTTTAGAAATGACCAGAAATATAAATGTGGACTCATAATGGGGTTCTTTCGTATGTTATAAGAGAGCAACATAAAACAAAAAACATAAATTCATAGCTCATCAAAAGGAGGCCTTTACTGAACATAAGCATATGTAAGTTAAACTCTGTTTGGTTCCACTTTAAACCTTTATGTTGTTATGAGTGAAGTTGGGTAAAGTACATTTAGATGGATAACTTGTGAACGCAGTTCTATCTATATGCTGTCTCATGTATTTTGGGTAGTGTGGTTTGTGTTCAGACAGCAACAGAAAGAGTTAAATATGCTCTTATTAAAATAGCTGCCTGCCTACGCTGTGTGAGAAAACAACACAGGCCTCACCTCAACAGCACTTCAGATACAGATGCCGAATGTGCAGTTCTAAAAGTGTGGTTATGCAATGCACACTTTTTGATCTACACCTAACGCCCTAGTTACCTAACGTACTACTCAAACGTACCAGCTCAGCACAGTAAGAGTAAATGTAAACTAATTGAGAGTTACAAATTAGAGATGAATGAAAGAGGATGAAATAAAACAATGAATTCAGTCACCAAGCAGTTTAGTAAACTTCCCTAGTTTAAACTCTATGTTGATTTAGTGTTGCATGTGTCTCCAGATCTAATATCTTTTAGCTGTGCAGGTTGATTTTGTACTTGTATTTCACAGTAATGAAAGAATGTGACGAGAAGAGCATCATGGTTTATTTAAACTCCTCCAGGTTCATTTCAGTAAAGAATTTTTACAGTGTACTGGATTGTGTAAGGAGACCTGTTTAGAAATTACTATCCTGCTACTGAAGGTCACTGAGATGGCACTGATGATGTTACTGAAAGTTAATCAGCTCTTTGATGTCGCTGGCCAATAAGAAGATCTGGGCTGGCTACAGTGTGGTTGATGAAGCTTCACCCAGCACCCAGAAGTTCATGTGATGAATGTGATCAGTGATGGAGCCACGACGCCTCACACTATGTAAGTAACTTTTCTTATTTCACTAAAACTAAAGTTTACTCTTATACAAGCATTGTTGCTAAACACTGAGCTTTAAAATGTGTTCTCATTAAGGGCTAATATTTGTTTCTCTCTACTTATTATTTTTTGTTATTTATTTTGACTTTATTTTTCTGGTAAAGACATTACAGTGATGGTGACAGTATCAGTGTCCTCAGCAAAAGGTACTTTATATTCTTTTCCTTAACCTGTACTAACAAGTAAACACATATTCATTTTACATGCATGACCAGTCAAACGTTTAGACGCACACAACTTATTTTAAAGACTCTACTGGCTTAAACTTAACAGTTCCAATTGATGAGACTCTGAAACAACACACATCCTGATATACTACATACACTATGGATGTATCACAGTATTATAGGCTAAATTATATTTTACTATGAACAAGTAAATAATATTTGCATTATGTTGTAAATATTCGCATATATATTTGCAACAAACTAAATGTTCATTTCGCCCTAGGAATATTGATCTTAATACATCATGTTGCTGTTTTTTTTTTATCAATAGATGATCCTCCTGATTTTCAGTCAGCAGATATCTTTGGACCCCCCCTTGTAAAAGCTGGGGTAAATTTACAGTTAAAGTGTCGCATCGTGGACAAAATTAAATCTTCTGATCATCTCCATGTGTACCTGTGTAAAAATGGTGTTGGAGTGATGATGCAACCACTTGGAAAAAGGGATGAGCACACCTTCATTCTGAGGAATGTTTCAGTGCGGGACTCGGGAAGCTACAGTTGCGTGTACTCGCTGAACAAATACAGTCTGAACAACGTGACAGCATCAGGACACAAAACAATCCAAGTCCAGGTTACTGGTAAGAAATGTGATTTGTGTTTTTTCTAATAAAAGTGTGGTGATAAAAGAAGTTAACTGAGCTGACCTAAATTTTTCCTGAATCCATTATCACTTAATATACCATAACTACTAATATACACTGTATATACACTGTGTTATTTTACCAGTTAACTGATCCAGTTATTAATCCTACAGTGCTTTGTAAATCTGATCTACTCTACGCACTGCTCCTAATGACTTTAAAACTTTACAATGGAGAATTTCATGGGCGCATGGTCACATATGTATACCACAGTAGAGCTGGACAGAGTCCACTTACAAATGATCAGAATGACTGATTAGATAGGTTCATTAAATAGCCACGTACTATGTGAGGTATAAAGAATTCTGGAAACACTCGTACCTTAACAAACATAACTTAAACAAGTTGTGATGAAGATTGTGATGTGCTATGTTGCTTTTAAGAACCTTGTAGTGTACGCTAGTTGCGACACATATGACCTTTTCTTTACTTTAAATGATGAAAATCAGTAATGAATTTACTCGATAATCGGTTGTGTATGTAATGTATCTCTGTATCCATATGCATTTGTTTATTGATATACAATGTCTTTTATACAGTACCAGCTGCTGACTGAGTCAAATTCACAAAAGTACTTTAAATTCTCTAATTAATTTGGTTGTAGTTTATTTCAGTGATCACACAAATTTTGCCACTAAATTAGTGGGTTAATCAATATTGGGAAACCCAGTTCTAGTGCACAGTCATAATGTAAACCTGGAGAACAATATAATATATTGCCCTGTGTTAAATTAAATAAGTGATTATTTTTACTACAGGTGATAAACAATTATATTTGATTCAACTCAGTTATATGATAATATCTTGTTTTTTTCCTCTGTAATGAAGATGCTTTATTATCAGGTACTACACAACATCCAAATGAACTTAACACAGGCCTACACCAGCTCAGTGGTTAGGATTCATCACAGTGATGTTTGTCTTGACCTATATAATATTTTGCTATATTGCCGCTTCTAATATATATTATGTTTCTGTTTTTATGCTAAATTTAAAAACTCCCATTAGCAAACATCTCTTGATCTACTACATGTGATAATGATTTTTAATCAGGTCATTTATAAGATATCTTTTACTATATTTTTCCTTTGTATTGAAGATGCTTCATTGACCGTTACTGAACATCCTCAGAAGAGCCTGAGCACAAATAAACAAAACAGTGACCCAGTACAGCTCAATGGTAAGAAATGTGAGCAATGTTTTCTTTAAAATCATATTACATTTTTAAGTTATAATTATTAATAAATTATGATTTTAGGAGATTTAGATCAGTTGTGTCCTATAAAATGTAAAAATGCTAAATGATTTTTTAAAGTTTTGGTATTAATGTAGAAACACTTCCATACGACCATGTTTCCTTCTTTCATATTTACTTAAAGCAAATAAATAAAATTAAAAAAAAATCTTTTTTTTTGTATTTTTGGACTTTTTTTAATAGGTCATATAGTCTAAGATAGATAGTATATTTTAAGGCAGTGCTTATTAATATCACCTTCTCAAGAACAAGATATCAGAGGCAAAGACTTACTTGAGATGATGTCATTTTTTATGGAATATGCATATTTTTCTATGCAATTTCTGTTCATTATGGATATTCACTAACATGAAAGGGGAACAAGAGCTTTTAAAATGTGCCTAAAAGAGAGACAAGCGTTTTGTTGTTGTTGTTTGTTTGTAACCTAATATAAACTCTATTAGAGGTGGTGAAATGGTAAATATATAACCCTGTGATACATCAAATATATCATATATAAATATATTTTCAAATATGATTTTTTTGCGACAACTACAGTTACTACATATTTACTTAACATTAGTTACTCATTGTTAATGTATAACTTCATGTTAGTTAATCAATACTCGCTGTTAGTTTTTACAAGTAGTCCAGGAGAAGAAATTTTGTTAATTCAGATTTTGTAAATGTTCTGCCAGGAGTTTCTCTGGACACCCTTTTGGTTATACTTCTAGTGTTGCTGCTGGTTGTGATACTTTTCCTTGGAAGGAATCATATCAGAGCCGGAATGTGTACAAGTACGTATGACTGTATTACTTCTGCTAAGCAGGACTGAGATGTTTATTTAAGGTGTATGAAAAATAAGACATATAACACATGCCAGCACAGTTACCCTCCACATCCCTCTGAAACCTCTCTTTAAAGCATAATAGCAGTGTCCTAATACACACACAGGAGTTTATTAGGAGGAACTGCATCAACCAATCAGAGCTTAATGTAAGACAAATGTGTAACACACCATGACAGTCACATTCTCAGGCCTTTCTCTATAAACACGTATACTGGAAATGCATTTTGGGAAGAATGTCCACAAATAACTGACCAGTAAAAGTCATTTGTTATTTTTGTTGTTGCAGAGTTGTTCCAGCGCCAAGGACAAAGGTACATTACACATGTACTCAGTGGCACAACATATGACTGCAGTGCTTCCCTACCCTGTTCTGAATGATACATAGTTTTAATTAAACATTTCATTCACAGCTCACATTATTAATCATTCTGTGTTTGAGGAGAGCAGATCCAGCGCAACAAACACTAACGTGTGTACTTTAAAGAATCAGCAGCTAGTCATGTACCCACTGACAAAACAACCATGTATATTAAGTGGCAGTCTGGATTTTAGTTTCAACCCATAAAAATGACTGGCAATGAACAAGTCTTGTCCCGAGGACTCTGTTCTACTGGTCATACAAGCACACTAGAGCATCACTGTCTATTAATAATGGGTGTATAGAAAAGGGACAAGTTGCACTTAAGTTATTATTGTGATTTATTGTTAGTGCAAAATTTTAAATGGTGAATATTTAGATTGCATGAACCCAAAATGTTCATCTTATAACAGACATTAAATATCATAGTCTCCACTTTTCTTAAGGGACTTCTTAAGTCTATTGTCTCTATCTCTTTATATTTATCGTGAAACGTTTTTAGGTTCAGTGTGTTTCAAATATCTGAATAATGTTTTTATTTAAACAGATTAATCATAATTAGATATTTTGGCCAAATCATTCACCCCAATCCTGGATTACCCTGATGCTTTTCTCTCTTATACACTCACTTCGACACCTTGTCAATTAGCAGGGTTGTTGGATTAGACGAGCACAGATCAATTCATTGTCATCTTTACAGAATAAAAGTCTTTCTGCTCTCTGTTTCAGTGGTCAGGATAATAATACAGAGCTATGTGAAGGTAAGTTTCCATATAGTGTTATATTAGGTATATAGTATGTGGTATAAAAAGTTGTGAACTGTTCATGTGGTTTTACTCTCTATTTTAGGAGGCGTCTCAGAGCGAGTGACACAGGCAGTGAACAGGTACATTTTATTGTGATGTCATATACAAATATGAATACCTTTCTAAAATATTGAAAATGTAAAAGATGTACCTGTAATTTTTAGTCTGATCTTATTTTATGATATTAATACTACAGGGGAGAAACCTTTGATGACATGTGTGAATACGCCACAATACCTGACCTAACAGGTAAACTCAGTTATTGACATTACATGGGGTCTACCAGAATGTACTGTCCCAAGGGAAAACAAGTTCACTCCAAATAGGCAGCTTTGTAGAAGAGAGCAGGTTAATGTAAAGAGAGTGACTTAAAGCAGTGTGGGAGCTTTTCATCAGTACAGGTATGACATTAGTGTGGTTGGTGTGGCTCAGCGGATAGCACCACAACCTGCCATGAGACTACCACCTCATGGGGGGGGGGGCAGTGGTTTGATTCCTAGTCTGGGTAATTATGCTATGCTACACCAATAAGAGTCCCTGGGCAAGACTCCTAACACTACATTGGCCTATGAATAACCTTGTAAGGTGCTCTGGATTGGAGTGTCAGGTAAATGTAAACTGCCGTACAATGTTAAAGACAGCTGTAGGGCTCAAACGACGCAGAAAACTACAACTTGCAAAAAATTGGTAATAAGTTATTTTTAAGATAAGATAATCCTTTATTAGTCCCACAGTTGGGAAATTCACAGTGTTACAGCAGCAAAGGGATAGCAAGGTGTGTGCTTATTATACTACTTTTTTTTATTATAGTTATAATTCAGTCATTTCATTAGTCTACACATCAGAAATGTTTAATAAAAAAAAGACTATAAAAAATTATTGTTTTATTCACAGAAAAGAGAAGTCGAGTAGATATTTGGTAAGTAACTGCACAGCCTGGTCTTCTACATGCAGATATCTAGTCCTGCATTAAAGAACAAGTCTTAAAACATTAATGAAAGTGTACACATAAAGCATAATGCTTAATTTCTCTCTCCCTAGTAATGCTGACAGTGGGACGTATATTCGGGGTAATGACAGTGTGGTATACAGCTTACTACAACATTCTGGTATGTATATGTATTTTGTGTTGTATTAGTCATATAGACATGTATGTAAAAGTGGGCAATGACTGCAGTGTGTGTCTTTTATAATAAAATATTTTAACTGTATTAAACAGCTGCTTCATGGATGATAGAGGATCTGTGTACAGTGAAGATCACTAAGCTCTCTGTTGTTGTTTTTCTTCCAGATGTGAAGACTGCATCTACACAACGTACTGCAGAAGTTGTTTATGCAAAAGTACAGAAGAAGAAAAAGGAAAAGACTTATGATGATTCCTTCATGTATGAATAATTATATAAGTAATTGTGGGTGGTATTAGGTAATGTCAGGCCCCTCCTGGCCTGTCCTGTAACGTTTAACACTCAGCACATAGATTCCTTTAATGGACTTCAACTCCCAGAATTCCCCAGGAGACCATGTGACGCTCACCTCCTCTGCAGGATTCAATGACGAACTGTTCTTGATGTCATGGTCACCAAAGTACTGAACCATTTCATCTGTATACAAACACCGCAAGGCTATTCAGAGGTTCTTTGGCTATATTTGAAACGGTATAATACATACTACTTGTGTACTAACTCTACCTAAAAACACTAGGGAGCACCGAACAAGTATAAATGTGGGTGTAGTGATTGTAGTGGGGTATGTTTTCATCAGAATGAGCCTCAGAAAGTTTAAACATACAGGTCTGAAGATTAATAAAAGATGAACTCGCTTTTGGGGTTCAGTTTTAGAGTGAAATACCTGAGGCTGACTAACAGCTAGGCTAAACGTATTTCCAGTGAACTCAGCACTGTTAGCAGCAGCTAGCTCTAAACAGTGGATACAGTAAAATCAGCTCTGAGGTATATCTGAGGTAACCGGTCATGTGACTGTATTACTATACTCCTCTGTAGGTCAGAACTGGTTACTGCACTGCATACTACACACAGGGGGCGTATAAGGTAGGCAGTACATACTACTGTAGTATACAGTGTACAGTATAGTAGTGTGTGATTTCTAATACAGCCTTTGTTTCCTGCAGTGTACTGAGTGACTGCTGTTTCCCGGTTTGGTGGTGGTTTTTGACCCTTAGTGTTTCTGACTGGTTTTACTACCTTCTGATCTGGCTTTGTTTGCTGTGTCTTTTAGTCTTCTTGTTTTTTTTCCTGGTTACACTGGTCTCTGGTTTTGACCTTTGCCTGTTTGAATACTGCATTGTTGGATCGACCTTTTGTTAATAAATTCAGAGAATATTTTTTTTCTGCATGCACCTTTCACTCTTTCAGATTTATTACAGGTAAAACCATGTTGCAAAAATATATGTTGCAAATTCAAATAACGAATAAACTTTTTTATATAGAATAAGTTACTACTTGTTTTCAGTTATTCTGGTAAAAATAGATTATTGATGTTGCCTCTCTTTGCTTTCCTATTTTGTCCAGTATATATTCTGGAATCACTATTTTGCTTCTGAAATTCTTCTATTGTATCTGACTTTAAGGCTAGTTTGCTCTAGCTTCTACAAACCTGACAGTAAGTACAACTTCATTCAGCAGCTAAGTTTACCAAAATACTTCAGTTTCCAGAATCCGAATCAGATATATTTTACATTCCTTAATTCAGGATGTTAAAAGGTGTTACATAAATAAATATGACAGTTTTTATTCTATATTCTACTCCCAGTGTACATTGATATGAAATGTCATGGGATAGCAGGATGTAAATTGATTATGAAGTGGTGCTATGTTATGTTATGTTATAAGGGGTAGGGGAGGGCTTGGGAACACCAACACCTGTGTTATTTTGTGTGTGAGACTGAACATGGCTATGCAAAGGGAGTTGTCAGGTTTGAATGAGGTATGAAGGTATGACAATTTGGGTACCAGACAGATGGGATGTTGCACAGATTCCTCAATCTGCAGTGTCACATGTGTACCAGGAATACACCACAGAAAGCATTACCACCCACAGTGGACAGTGCTGTGGCCACTGTGGATTGGATCAGCAGTGGACTTTTTCGAGAAGCTTTCTGAAGAGTTCCAACAAATGGTGAGGCCTGCGCATTCTCCAGACATTAAATTGAGCATTTATGGGAGGTGGTGGAGAGGTGAGATCCTGAGATCCTGCACCTACAATAACCACGGAGCTGTGGGTGGCTTTCCAGACGGCATGGCTTAACATTCCATCAGATGTCTTCCACCCATTTGTGGAATTGATGCTACGTCGACATGCTAAACTAAACCAACCCATGACAAAGCCCACATGTACCTGTGTAAAAATGGTGTTGGAGTGAAGATTGATGTACATGGAATGAAATGTTGAGAAATGTCAGGAGACAACAGCATCCAGGAAAAAACATCTAGGTTCCGGTGACCGGTAAGAAATGTGACTCAAAACTGTGACAGAACAAGAAGTGAACTGAAGTTCTTTTAGGCTCTCTTACATTAAATCAGAAACACAAAACTTACATAGTTGACTGATCTATTTATTACTCAGACAGAAGTTTTTATTTACTCATTTCATCATCTGTTTGTTTTGTATTGATATTTTCCAAACCAGCCAGGTCAACAAAAGCCCCCAAATATGCTCATTAGCTGAGTGAGGTGTATTCATATACCAGCTACAGAATAAAATTCAGTTTACTATTTGTGTAAAGGCACCCATAAAGTAATCAGCTGACTCTGCATGTATGGTTGGTGATTATGGTAGTTATGGATTTCAGACAAAGATCATTTGCTCATTTATATACACCTAAATATATTTTACAGTACTCAAAATGAGGCAGAGGTGATCAGAAAGGGCCATGACAAACCAAGAGCTATATTTAATGTTAGATAGACTGCAGCTTTATGTAGGTTCTTTCACATGCTGCAAGAGAAAAATCAGTTACCTCTGGAATATTTTGCAAGCTACAGATTACAGATATGTAACCCAGCACAGTGTTATGTAGGGCTTTATATGTACGCAGGAATTAGCAATATGATGTGACACAGGTAACCAGGTGATAGGTTGATGCGGACGGGTTGATGTGAGTAGTCCAGATGGGATGTCAGTGAGAAGAGCATTGCAACAGTCAAGAGGCAAAGTGATAAATGGGTGTATAAGGCATTAGCATTGTACATTATCATACAATAATGTTGTAAGGTTGTATCCAAGGTAACACAGTTTTTTACATGTGCGGATGGGGTAACGTAGGAACTATCCATAGACACTGAAATATGGAGAACATACAGTATAAAGTAAAGGTTAGTGAGAAAAACTGAACTGGAAGGCTCTTTGTATATATGCTTTCTTTTCTTACCTTCGTGTGTTTGCAATATTCGAGGTTAAGCACATTTACTTTACTACCCTGTATACCTCATGTGGAAAAGCACTTTGTGGCTGGTGTCTGTAAAATGATGTGAAAATTTCTGTGTAAGACTAGATAGACAACCAAAACTGCCACCAACAGATTAACAGAGTTTAAAGCATGTGCTTCCACACAATGTTCAAGTGTAGGAACTATAAATAAAGAAGAATAAATATATCTTATAAATATATAAATAAAATCATCAAAATTGGACTGAGGCAGTATAGTCTATAATCGGGAATACTCAGTTCACGAAAGGAACAAAATGGAACCAACTTATATAACTACACTTTTGTTTCAAACTGTTAAAAAATATCCTTCCAGATTTCTTTCAAAGAACGGAAATCAAAACCAAGTCCAGGTGGTGGACACTCTAAACTGAAGAACATGACATTGTAAGAGAAAATACACAAAGTGCTTATATGTGAAAAACTATAAAAATAAAAGTGTTGAAAAGAATAAAAACATGCATTAGCACACATGTAGCATTATGGCTGTTGTGGTAATTGCTTAGTGAAAGTGAAATCTGCATCTGGTGAGATGAGAGCCAGGTATATCTGTACACCATCTTTATAACTGTGGTAATCAGCGACTGAGATTGATCAATAGGTGCACAAGAACTGATCCTTGAGGTTTCTGCATGGTCTATAAAACTCACACTTGCCAAAAATGATTAATTAAATAAGGTCTGAACTAATAAAGTCCTGCACAGTTTTCCATCCCACCCAGCAGTATTCTGTGATCCACAGTGACAAATGCAGCAGTGAGACCTAGTACTACCAGACATGAAACTTTAGCACAGCTACTGCCAGGAAGACTCCAGTCCTACTGTGGAGGTCATAAGGCAGGCCACACATAGAAACTGGTGAAACTATGTTCAGTAAATAGATGTAGATATAAAACTGTATTGTAGCGCTCCTAAACAAGGTATTAATGATTTTACTCACGTGACTGATATAACCAATAAGAGAGCTCTGGGTTCACTTGGTTTATGTTAAAGAAAAAATTATAATTTTACCAATAATATGAATTTTACAGATTTTTTAAAGTACAATGGCGCTGCCTTCAATATCTACAAGGGCTGTATTTACACTAGTCCTCTTTCACTGAATGAAATATACTTTTACACTTATACACACTTTTAGCTCCAAATGAAAATAACCTTTTATATAATAATTATGTTAAACCAAACTTTTCAACGTATTTGTATAGAACATCTAAAATCCGTACAATTAACTCAAATGGTTGGAAATTCAAACTTCAATCTTAAACCTGTGTAGTGGGCCCACACACAAAAACACACTCCTAAGCCAGTATTTAATCAGTTAAAAGTACTCGTTGCAGGCCCAGACTTGTTGCTGGCATGCGTTGTGGCCCAGAAAATTAAACACATTGGCCTATTAACTCGTTCGAGCAAAACAAAATGTTTTTAAATTAAAATCCCACCTCAGTTTGTCACTGAACCTCACTGGGCTGAAAGCTCTGTCTCTCTCCCTCAGCGCTCTCTCTCTCTCTCTCTCTCTCTCTCTCTCTCTCTCTCTCTCTCTCTCTCTCTCTCTGCGCCGGCGGGGGCGGGGCTGTTCGGGCGACGAGGATTACCTTGAGGTGGCTAGGCTAATAGTTCAGTCTGCCATGGTGCTTGGTGGAAGTTCGGCTGGCCGGACTGGCTAACCGCTAGCTTACGGGTTATTCTGAGTGTCTGGTGAACAGGCGAAGTCTTGAGCTCGGGTCGGACACGATAAAGCTTGGCTTTGCTAACCAAACATGTCCATGGCTAGCTATCCCCACGAGGCTAAGTGCTATCCTTGACTAGGTTAACGTGCACCTAAATGAGGCTTAAACGTATCTCTGTACGCAGTAAACACAAGTGATAACAGAACATTACCGTCATGTCACTTATCTTACAGCCGCGACTTTAGATATACCTCGTGATATTGAGCTAATAACACAACTGCAAGACTGTATATTTTTCCGTTCGCCACAGAGACCACTCTCTGGAACTTTCTTTTCAGACTCCCTCTTTCCTGCCTCCTCCTTCTCTGACCCGCCCCTTTTTTCCCAGTAGATCCCCCAACGCAGAGAGCTAAGGGACAAAATAAAATAAAATAAAATAAAAGCCAGAAAAATATACAGAACCTGAACAGAGCTTATTTATGAACAATTAGATGAACTATTTAAAGAAGTAATTATTATTCTGATAATTACTATTATTACTTTTGCTAATTATTTAGCAGGGTTACTGTATGTAACTGTTAGTTACTACTACATTTATTTAGCTAATTATGCTTTAATTTATACTAAGTCAGGGCACAGGCTCAAATAACATAGTGCTGTTACTTATTGGTGTTTGGGAGTGCTATCTGGTGAACAGGTCTGGCAGCCAAAGTAGTCCCTCTAAAAACTAGGATTTTTTGGGTTCCTAGACAGAGGGCGGAGCAAACTATTTGGCCACAAAAACAAATACAGAATATTTATCATCTTAAAATAAACTGGATCTCTTTGATTTTTTAGTAGTCCCTTTAATATGAATGTGATATTGGCCAATGTCTTTTTCTTTTTTAGTCTACTCTAGTTTTCTGGAATGTTGGAGAGTGCTTAGGTCAACATGTCTATTGCCACTTGCTGGTTCTTTGAGAATGTTTAGTCTATAATGCAATAGCAGAACATTCATAGCTTTAATTAACATAGCTTACAATATAGATATGGTGTGGGGGTGTTTCACATCACGGCGGGATTAAATGCGAAAGACAAATTCCTCTGTGTGTAAACACAAATGGCAAATAAGGGCTTTAAACTCTCTACTCAGAGAATGACTGGCCTCACCTACAACAAAAACAGCTCAAATTGTGGATGACATAGCAATAGCCTCTACAGATTAAGTACTAGTACTCTCACTTATTTACAATCTTAACAGAAACACAGCTTTTTGAAAATCTGGACAAATCAGTGAGTCAAAAAAAACACAGAAATGATCAGAAGGGGCCAAGTTCATAATCATGACAGCAGGATTGTTGACACCTTTAGAAATAAACAGATCACGAATTCAGACTCAAGAGTGTGTAGCTTCTTTCATGTGCTGTAAGAGAGCAAACCCGTAATGCAAAAAGTTATGTCCAAGATATTATCCATAATAATGTAGAAACCAATGCTTATAATAAAGCACAACACTCTCTATGTGGTAAGTTGAGCTGATAATATAGACAGTGAGTGTAGATACAAGGTAACAGTATTGGTGAATTTTACTTGGCACAAGCAGATGAGTCCTTCTAAGTTACACTATATCAATTCTGAACTAAACTGATGTGCAGGACCACAATCTTGAAACCGCATGTTCATTGTTCGATTTAAAGAGGGCCCTCCATGGGGATAAAACAAACTTTATATGAAGCTGGACTTGCAGTGTGTGGGTTTACAGACGGTTGAATAATTTACAGTAAATGGTTTATGGTATATTATTATTTTATGGTGGATAATTATACATTAATGTATCATGTAACTGTGTCAGTTTTAGAGCTGAATAAGATCATAATGTGATTAAAAGTCAAAATTTGCATCAGCATAAAAGTGTGACGATGGACAAACAGATTGTGACAATTTATTTAAACAAACAGACTAATTAATAACAGGTGACCAATCAATATTCTGGAGACTGAGCAAGGCAATGGGGTGTGATTGTGTAAGGATGAACACATGACATCAGGTGGTGGATTATGGGAAATGGAGTCCAGGAGATCGGGGGTGAGAGGAGAACTGGCAGGGGTGACAAAAAGTCACAGTACAGCAGAAACATAAATTTATAGCTCATCAAAAGGAGGCCTTTACTGAATGCACACATATCGTCGCTGTCCAAAGAAAAACATGTATCTCCAAAATGACAACTTCACAATAGAAGGCAGAAAACAAATTTCATACTAATGTAAGTCAGTGGAACCAGACTTTTTTGTGATTTTGGGCCATTTCTATCAGGCCATTGATCACAATTTTTCACACAATGTAAATTTCAGTTCGTGTCATGAAATGATACAAAAAAGTCAAAACATACAAAAATGGAGATACATGTTTTTCTTTGAACAATGACGATATGTAAATTAAAGTCTGTTTGATTTTTATTTCAAACCTTTATGTTAGAGTTAAATTAGCTAAAGTACATTTAAGTGGATGATTAGTAAATGCAGCGATATGTACTGTCTCATGTATTTTGAGTAATGAGGCCTGTGTTCAGACAGTAACGGACAGAGCAAAATATGGTCTAATTAAAATGGCAACACGTATAAAAAAAAGAACAGCACAAGCCATGGGAGAAAACATCACAGGCCTCACTACAGGAACTGTTTACCTCAACAGCTCTTCAGATGCACATGCAGAATGTGCGGTTCTAAAACTGTAGTTATACAGTCCACCGTTTTGCTCTACAAATAACAGACTAGTCACCTAACGTACCACTCAAACGTAGCAGCACAGCACAGTAAGAGGAAATGTAAAACCCATCAAGAGTTACAAATTACAGATAAATAAAAGAGGAGGAAACTAAAATTATGAATTTAGTTACTGAGCAGTTTACTAACCTTTCCCAGTGTAAGCTCTATGTTGATTTAGTGTTGCATGTGTTTTAAGATCTACGGCTTTTAGCTGTGCAGGCTGATTTTGTACTTTTATTTATTTACAATAATGAAAGAATGTATTTGCTCTACATAATAGAGTATACAACGTAATAGAGCTTTTCTAATAGAGCAGACGGAGTTACTGAAAGTTCAGAGTGCTGTTTAATCAGCTCTGTGCTGTCGCTGGCCAATAAGAAGATCTGGGCTGGTTACAGTGTGGTTGATGAAGCTTCATCCAGCACCCAGAAGTTCATGTGACTAATGTGATCAGTGATGGAGCCACGACGCCTCACACTATGTAAGTAACTTTTCTTATTTCACTAAAACTAAAGTTTACTCTTATACAAGCATTGTAGCTAAACACTAAGCTTTAAATGTGTTCTTCATTAAGGTCTAATGTTTGTTTCTTATTTATTTTGACTTTATTTTTCTGGTAAAGACATTACAGTGATGATGACGGTATCAGTGTCTTCAACAAAAGGTACTTTATATCCTTTTATTTGACTTATATTAACAAGTAATTTTACATAAAAGGTTAGACATTAGAGGCTTAAAATGAACAATTCCAACCCATGAGATGTGTGAAACTATACATATCCTGATATACCACATACACTATTGATGAATCACAGTATAATATTTGCTCCATATTGTCATACTGCCATATTGATATTTCTTCAAATTAAAGCATTAGGCTAAACATAAGGAAACCTTCTATGAGTAGCCATATCTAAGCTTTCGATTGATAGTGTATAGCATATGATATGGCTCTTACATACACATGAATTTGTGTGTGTGTGTTTACTGGTTCATTGTAATAAACTTGTTCAAAGCTATTGTTCTATTGTTGATTACATAATCTTAACAAGGAGATAATTTTAACATGTTTTCACAACAAACTAAATGTTTTGTTCCCTCTAAGAATATTGATCTTAATACATCATGTTGCTGTTTTTTATCAGTAGATGATCCTCCTGATTTTTGGCCAGCAGAGATCTTTGGACCCCCCCTTGTGAAAGTTGGGGTAAATTTACAGTTAAAGTGCAGCATTTTTGATAAAAGTAAACCTTATCATCTCCACATGTACCTGTGTAAAAATGGTGCTGGAGTGATGATGGAACCACTTGAACAGAGGGATGAGCACACCTTCATTTTGAGAAATGTTTCAGTGCAGGACTCAGGAAACTACAGCTGCGTGTACTCGCTGAATAAGTACACTCTATACAATGTGAGAGCATCAGGACAAAAAACAATCCAGGTCCAGGTCACTGGTAAGAGATGTGATTTGTGTTTTCTCTAATAAAAGTGTGGTGATAAAAGAAGTTAATTGAGGTCAGGTCAGTAAACTGATCCAGTTATTAATCCTACAGTGCTTTGTAAAGACTCTGGTCTGATCTACTTTAAGTACTGCTCTTAATGACTTTAAAACTTTACAATGGAGAATTTAATGGGTGCATGGTCACATATGTATTCCACAGTAGAGCTGGACAGAGTCCACTTACTAATGAACAGAATGGCTGATTAGGTAGACTCATTAACTAGCCACGTACTATGAAGAATCCTGGAAACACTCGTACCTTACCAAATACACCTTAAAATAAGCTGTGATGAAGTTTGTGATGCACTATGTTTTTAAGAACTTTGCTAGAAGTGCACACTAGTTACCACCCTAGTAATCACATGAATACGCTGCTGTTTAAATGACCTTTTCTTTACTTTAAAACATGATAATATTATTAGAATCTGTTGAATATGTAATGGATTTATGAATCTATTGTATTTATTTATTGATGTTTAGTTAAGAAGAATTCACAAAAATATTTTAGAATCACTAATTAATTTGGCTGTGGTTTATTTCAGTGATCACACAAAACTTGTCACTCTCCCATTGTAAATTGGTGGGTTAATCAATATTGGGAAACCCAGTTCTAGTGCAAAGTCATTGTGTAAACCTGGAGAACAATAAAATATATTGCCCTGTGTTAAATTTAATAAGTGAGTTTTTACTACAGGTGATAAATCATTAAGTTTGAATCAACTCAGTTATATGATAATATCTTATTTATTTCCTCTGTAATGAAGATGTTTTATTATCCAGTACTACACAACATCCAAATGAACCTAACAAAGACCCGCTCCAGCTCAGTGGTAAGGATTCATCACAGTGAGGGATTATGTTTGTCTTGACCATGGTTTTTTACAGTTACAAAAAATGTACAAAAATAATACATTTCTTATTCTTAATTTCTCAAAGAATACATTTTCTGTCTACATATAATTTGTCTACACATTGACTGGTAGTGTATATAATATATGCTTCTTATATATGTATGTGTGTGTGCGTGTGCGTGTGTGTTTACTTCTACATTTTAATAATATTGTTCAAAGTATTAATATTGCTTCTATGAATGTAAATAATAATTTCCTCTAGGTTCCCTCTAGGAATATTGATCTTAAGACATCATGTTGCTGTTTTGTGTTAATAGATGATCCTCCTGATTTTCGGCCAGCAGAGATCTTTGGACCCCCCGTTGTGAATGTTGGGGTAAATTTACAGTTAAAGTGCATCATCTTTGACAGAAGAAAATATTCTGATGATCTCCACATGTACCTGTGTAAAAATGGTGTTGGAGTGAGGATGGAATCACTTGAACAGAGGGATGACCACACCTTTATTTTGAGAAATGTTTTAAAACAGGACTCGGGAAACTACAGTTGCGTGTACTCGCTGAATAAATACACTCTAAACAATGTAAGAGCATCAGGACAAAAAACAATCCAGGTCCAGATCACTGGTAAGAGACACGATTTATGCTTTCTTGAGTCATTGTATTTGTTTATCGAGCTGTTGATTGAATATGATGCTTTTGTGTAGTGCTTGTGGTAAAAATTAGGTTGTGGGTTATTTCAGCAATCACACACAATTTGCCCCTAAATTAGTGGGTTAATCAGTATTGGGAAACCCAGGTCTAGTGCACAGTCATAATGTAAACACACACACACAAATCTTTTAGAGAAAAATTACAAAAATCACAATTTTATATAATTTTTTAATATTATTTTTTGTTCGATAAACAGCTAAAACCATCATCTATCTTACAAAAATCATGTGACGGTTCTTGGAACAATTAAAAAACTTTGTTTGAGTAGAATTCACAAAAATATTTTAAAATCACTAATTAATTTGGTTGTGGTTTATTTCAGTGATCACACAAAATGTGTTACTCTCCCATTGTAAACTGGTGTGTTAATCAATGTTGGGAAACCCAGGTCTAGTGCGCAGTCATAATGTAAACCTGGGGAACAATAAAATATATTGCACTGTGTTCAATTAAATAAGTGATTTTTACTACAGGTGATAAACAATTATTATTGATTCAGTTATATGATAATGTGTGTGCATGTGTTTACTTGTAAATTTTAATAATGTTGTTCAAAGTATTAATATTGCTTCTATGAATGATTACATGATCTTAATAATATTTTCCTCTAGGTTCCCTCTAGGAATATTGATCTTAATACATCATGTTGCTGTTTTTTATCAATAGATAATCCTCCTAATTTTTGGCCAGCAGAGATCTTTGGACCCCGCCTTGTGAAAGTTGGGGGAAATTTACAGTTAAAATGCATCATCTTTGATAAAAGTAAATCTTCTGATCATCTCCACTTGTACCTGTGTAAAAATGATGTTGGATTGATGATGGAATCACTTGAACAGAGGGATGAGTACACCTTTATTTTGAGAAATGTTTTAAAGCAGGACTCGGGAAACTACAGCTGTGTGTACTCACTGAATAAATACACTCTAAACGACGTGCGAGCATCAGGACAAAAAACAATCCAAGTCCAGGTCACTGGTAAGAGATATGATTTATGCTTTCTCTAATCACTGTATTTGTTTATCGAGCTGTTGGTTGAGTATGATGCTTTTGTATATTGCTTTAGGTTGTGGGTCATTTCAGTAATCACACAATATTTGCCCCTAAAGTGGTGGGTTAATTAATATTGGGGAACCCAGAACTAGTGCACAGTCATAATGTAAACACACACACACAAACCTTTTAGAAAAAAATAACAAAAATCACAATTTTCTATAATATTTTAATATTATTTTTTGTTCAGGTAAACAGCTAAAACCGTCATCTATCTTACAAAAATCATGTGACGGTTCTTTGAACAATTAAAAAATGTTCTTTACATGCACAAATTTGAAATTCAGAGAAAATCATTAAATATGCTCATTAGTTTAACAATGTACATTCACACACCAGTTCTACTGAATCTGTATGTGTTCTTGTTTCAGATCGACAGTGGCTGATAAACTTCATGAGGTTATTAGCTTCATTTGGAGTCGTCATATTTGCATGCTTGATATTGGTTTTTGATGTCTGTTTAACAAAGCGGAGAAATTCTGCAGCACTGAACTCAGCTGAATTTGTAACCAGCCAAGCCATCCAGCTGTGATGAAAATGTTCAGATGTAAAAAGAGCAGGCCTTAGCTGTGTAAGCTTGTGAATCCTGGCATGCTATACGCTGATGGGCTCTGTGCCTGTACTTGTAAATATACAAAGTTTGTTTTTCTGTTGTTAAATTTGTTATGCTTTTTATACTTGTATTTGTAGATTTGTAATATTTGTTAAGTTAATCACTTTTATTTTATTAAAAGTTTTTTTTCTCTACACTCTGTGGCTTTTGTTTGTAAAGTGATGTGGAAAGACTAGATGGACCGCTGAGACTTCCAAATATCCCTAAAGATTTTTTTAAAAGAATGGAAGTCAAAACTATGTCCATAATGTGGAGACTCTTAACTCTGAAACAATGTTGTATTTAGATGATTTGGTTTCTAAATTTTTTCTATTAAATAAATATGTTATAGATAGATAGATAGATAGATAGATAGATAGATAGATAGATAGATAGTAGTTTCACAATACAGCACAAGAAAACAAAACAAAACAAAAAGGCTTATACAGTATGAAACCTAAGTTAGTAAGTACCAGCTCAGCAATATTACAGTATTACCCTATACATAGTACAGTTATGCATGAATATATCTTACTTCACAAGGAGGCAAGAAATATGTACAAGAAAGCCTACCTACAAAATTATACAGATATAACTGTAGACCCGCAGAAAAATATGTAAACCTCGTAGACATAAAAAGGCAGTGCAGGATTAATAAATAAATGTGCATAAATGTGAGATTTCAGCAGATAATGACTGAATTAACATAATAAACATGTGCATATATTGGTCTTTAGGTAAAGTGTCTGAGAGTGTCCAGTAGTGCAGATGTACAGGATATACAGTGCAGTGTAACAATGCAAATAAATGAACCTCTGGTTTAACAAGAGATTCAGTCCTCATCTGCCCTCCTCCCTCTTCTGGCCACAGTGGAAAGAGTTGAAGAGCCTGATGGCTCTCGGGACAAAGGATCTCCTGAGTCTGTCAGTGGAGCAGCTCTGTGACAGTAACCGGCCACTGAACTTGCTCCTTTTGTCCATGATGATGGTGTGCAAGTGGGTGCCCATCATCTTTCATAATGGACAGCGGTTTGTGCAGTGTCCTCCTCTCCTCCACCTTCACCACAGAGTCCAGCTCCACACTAACACTCAGCCTCCTCAGAAGGTAGAGTCGACTCTGCCCCTTTTTATACAAGATGTCTGTGTTGGCTGACCAGCCCAACCTATCATGCATGCAGAGAGGAGGACACTGTATATCCTGCCTATCGCGCGGTCACGCGCGCAGCTGTCGGGCTCTCCGATCACAGCCTCGTTCACCTCATTCCAACCTACCGGCAGAAACTCAAAACCAACAAGCCGGTCATCACAACAGTGAAGAGGTGGACCAGTGGAGACAATTGGAGAAGCTGCAGGGCTATAATTGTATTGAAACACTCTGATCACGAAGGGAACAAAATGCAACCAAGTTATATAACTGAATAACTGAAAGGTGTAGAAAAATATCCCTAAAGATTTCTTTTCAGTGCAACAATAATAAATAAATGTGCCATTAAGTGAGATTCAGCCAAGAGTAAGACTGAATTAACATAATTAAACAGGTGCATGATAGTGGTTTAATGAAGGGTAATGGTGTCTGCCGAGTGTGACAGGGCATTGTGCAAGCATGCTACAGAAGATATACAGACAGCCAGTTTGTGCTAACAAATTGCAAATAAAAATGAACCTACTGGTTTAACAAGACGATTCATGTCCTCATCATGCCCTCCTCCCTCTTCTGGCCACAGTATGAAAGAGTTGAAAGAGCCTGATGGCTCTCAGGGACAAAGGATACTCCTAAATCCTGTCACAGATGGAGCAGCCTCTGTGACAAGTAACCGGCCAATATGAACTTGCCGCTCCTTGATGATGCGGTGCCTGACAATTGTGCGGTCGCCCCATCATACTGTTCTATAAATGCCCGACAAAGCGCGTTGCCTGAGCACGTGGTACCTCACTCTCTCCTCACACCGTCTCACCACAGAGTCCAGCTCACACACACGCTAACCACTCAGCCTCCTCAGCAAAGAGGGTAAGATGTTCGACTCATAGCCCCTATTCATATACAGATGAGGTCGGTTGTCTGGCCCCTGACCAGCCCAACCTATTATGCTATCTCAGAGACCTGGTTATCGCCGGAGGTTCCGAACGAAGCCATCAACCCTGCCGGGTTCTCTGTGCACCACGCGGACAGAACAAAGGACCTCTCCGGAAAGCGTAAAGGAGGAGGTGTATGTTTTATGATCAACAATGCTTAGTGCGATCACGTCATTGATTTACGGGGTCATTGTCACCGCCGTCTACATTCCACCGCAGGCTGATACAGACCTGGCGCTCGGGAAACTGTACAAGGCTGTTAACAGGCAGGAGACCGCATGCCTGGAGGCCATCTGTATTGTTGCTGGGGACTTTAACAAAGCGAACTTCAGGAAAGTTGCGCCAAAGTTCATCCAACACATCTCATGCAGCACAAGCGGATCACGCATACTGGATCACTGCTACACCCCTTTTGGTGATGCATACAAGGCCCTCCCCCGACCTCCCTTTGGCAAATCAGATCACTCTTCTATTCTGCTCCTGCCCACCTATAGGCAGAAGCTGAAACAGGTACGGCCCACTATCAGGGGGGTCCAGCGCTGGTCAGACCAATCAGACTCCATGCTGCAGGACTGTTTTGATCACGTGGACTGGGAGATGTTCCAAGAGGCGTCAAACAACAACATTGACAACTACACAAACTCTGTAACTGGATTCATTAGAAAGTGCATAAAGGTTGTTGTACCCACTAAACCAGTCCGGGTTTACCCCAACCAGAAACCCTGTCTGAACTGTAAAGTTTGTGCAGCTCTGGACACACGGACTGCTGCTTTTAAATCTGGACACACGGAGGAGTATAAGAAAGCCAGCTATGCTCTTCGGAAGACCATCAGAGCAGCCAAACGTGAATACAGGACTAAGGTGGAATCACAGTTCAACACCACCAACACAAGAAGCCTGTGGCAGGGGTTAAACACAATAACAGACTTCAGGAGGGAATCTCGATCTGTGGATCACATCAGTGCTGCGCTTCCAGACCAGCTGAATACTCTCTATACTCGTTTTGAGGTAAACAACACCGTACTCCCAGAAAGAGCCCCTGCTAACGCCCCCACTCTGTCTCCGTGTTTGAAATGTGCAAAGCTTTCAAGCATGTCAACACCCGTAAGGCAGCCGGCCCGGATGGCATACCTGGAGGAATCCTTGAAGTATGTGCACATCGGCTAGCAGGAATGTTCACAGACATCTTCAAACTCTCTCTCTCCCTGTCAGTTATGCCAGCATGTTTCAAACTGGCCACCATTGTGCCAGTTACAAAGACAGCCAACATTACCGCCTTAAATGACTGGTGCCCAGTTGCTCTGACCTCCATTATAAGCAAGTGCTTTGAGAATCTGGTCAGAGACTTCATCTGCTCCTCACTACCTGCCATCCTGGACCCACTGCAGTTCGCCTACCGACAAAACAGATCCACTGATAATGCATTAGCCCTGACACTGCCCTCTTCCATCTGGACAAAAAGAACACGTGTGAGAATGCCATTTGTGGACTATAGCTCAGCATTCAACACCATTGTCTCCTCAAGATTCGACATCAAGCTTCGGGATCTGGGTCTGAACAATCTTCACTGACCCTTAGCACTGGAGCCCGACAGGGTTGTGTGCTCAGCCCTCTCTTGTACTCCCTGTATATGCACGACTGTACAGCCAGACACAGCTCCAATGTCATCATCAAATTTGCAGATGACACTACAATTGTGGGCCTGATCTCCGATAACAACGAGGAGGCCTACAGAGAGGAAGTCAGCTTTCTGACACACTGGTGCCAGGAGAATAACCTCTCTCTCTATGTCAACAAGACCAAGGAGCTGATAGTGAATTTCAGGAAGCAGGACAGAGTCCACTGGCACTGCATGGAGGTGGTTCGAGTCCTACCTGGAGGACCGCCACTATCAGGTAACATGGAATGGGTCCACATCTGCTCCATGTAGGCTCTCCACCGGTATCCCTCAAGGTCCTCTTCTCTTTTCTCTTTACACTCTTTCTCTTGGCAAAGTAATTACTTCTCATGGCTTTTCTTATCACTGCAATGCTGATGATACGCAACTCATGCTTTCCTTTCCATCATCTGATACACAGGTCTGCAACCGCATCTCAGCATGCCTGACCGACATCAGCTCATGGATGACAGCTCACCACCTTAAGCTCAATCCCAGCAAGACTGAGCTGCTGTTCATCCCCAGCACTACAGGTCCTCACTGTGATCTTGCCATCTCTTTCGGGAACTCCTTGATCACCCCGACTGAGGATGCAAGAAGTCTTGGAGTGATTCTGGATGGCCAGTTTTTGTTCTCGGCTCATATAGCGAACCTTACTCTGTCATGCAGATTCCTCCTCTACCCTTGCAACTTGTTCAGAACGCTGCAGCCCGTCTCATCTTCAACCTTTCAAAGTTCACCCACGTCACTCCACTGCTGCGCTCCCTTCATTGGCTTCCTGTTGTTGCCCGCATCAGATTTAAAACTCTGATGCTCGCCTACAAAGCCAAGAATGGACCAGTACCTCCCTACCTTATGGCAATGGTGAAGAGTCGATCTGTACCTCGAGCCCTTCGCGCTTCAAGTACAGCTCGACTCGAACCACCATCCCTGAGGACACATGGAAGACAAGCGTCCAGACTCTTCTCTGCCCTGGCTCCCAGATGGTGGAATGAACTCCCACTGAGCGCCAGAACAGAGGTGTAAATTGTGTGTATCGTGTGGCAATTTAATAACCTTTTGTATTGCACTTATAATGACCTTTGTCAATGTGTATTGTGTTGCACTTATAATGACCTTTTCTCCTCTATAGGAATGAGCACTGGGCTGGGGTTGCCAGGTAATGCTTTACTTGCTCTATGTCTGTGTATTAATCTCTAGGTACCAGCACTGGCCCCCTGTTCGGGCAGTGTCTAAGCTCGAGTTTTAGGCTCTAAACTTGCTGTACTAGCTGGAATATTATCCAACAGAACCCTAAGCATGGTTGTAAGTCGCTCTGGATAAGAGCATCTGCTAAATGCCTTAAATGTAAATGTAAGTAAACCCTGATTAGGAGGACGACAGCTCCTCAGTGTTATCCATCAAGATCGATTAGCTCATAGAGAAGACAGATGAGATGACAGGAGAGGGGAAAACAGTTTGTATATTTAGTACGATTATGGAGAAATTTAAATTTTAGTGTTAAAAAAAAGATGACAGTGTCTAGACATTGTGTCCTGAACAGAGAAAGGAAGATAATTCCACAATCACAAGAAAAGGCTCGACCACCTGCTGTGGTTCTTCTAATTCTAGGGACTGTCAGCTTGAGAGCAGACTGCATGTGTGGGTTTGTATGACTGGATTAATTCACTAAGACACTGTGGGGCCAGGCCAGTTGATGATTTATCTCAGCACAAAATGTAACAGGTAGCCAGTGTAATGAGGACAATATTGGGACTATGTGATCATATTTTTATTCATGTATGTTTTATTTATTATGTATATGAAACGCCCCAACCTGTAACTTAGTGGAGTTACTGGTATTTAAATATGGCTGGGGTTCTGGGTTACTCTCAAATGTGGTTAGTCTCAAGTGAGTGACAGGTGAGTGGGCTACCTGATGTGATTTAACCGGCGATTAGATTGTACAACTATGTGACCAAAACCAACAACACAGTTTTAGCTCTATCAATTCACTTCAAAATATGTCAAAGGATGAAACATTCAACACTGTGAATTCCAGTGGAGACAGATATATTATCAGTTCAAAATAAATAAAATAAACAGAAGTAGGCCCACACACCCTCACAGCTCTCTAACAGTATCATCTCTAGTCATGAAAGTTCTCGAACCCGCCCCCCTTCGTTGCAGGCCTGATACGTACCTTGTGTGCGTAGTGGCCGTAAAACATAAACTGGCCTCCTCACTCTGAAAAGCAGTAAAACAAAAGAAAGTTACCTCCGCTGGAGTGGCTCTGTCTCAGTACCTCAACTCTCTCTCTTCCTCTGTGTTGCAGCAGGGGAATGGAACACCTCAGCTGACCCTTACGCCGACCGTTTCACCAACCGTCCGAAATCCAGTGTAGCCAGAGGAAACTGGAGCTTTGCCGGTCGCCCCAGTCGCTATCTGGACAATTCTGCTTGCTGGTAGAGTCGGAATGACGAGATATTATACACAGTAGAGGCTATAAAAGCTGACTGATCCAGCCAATCGAAAAGCTACGGCTTTAATACATATGTATTACATTATGAAGACCTGTTCATTTCAGTCACATACTGTAAAGTATCGGTGCTGTTTACAGAGCATGTTTCTTTACTTTGTTTGTCCTGTGGATGATTTTGGTTGCTGTGTTTGGATGCTCTGTTTGACTTTTGACCAGAAATATAAATGTGGACTCATAAGGGGTTCTTTCACTTGCTGTAAGAGAGCAACATAAAACAAAAAACATAAATTGATAGCTCATCAAAAAGAGGCCTTTACTGAACACAAGCATATGTAAGTTAAACTCTGTTTGGTTCCACTTTAAACCTTCATGTTGTTATGAGTGAAGTTGGGTAAAGTACATTTAGATGGATAACTTGTGAATGCAGTTCTATCTATATGCTGTCTCATGTATTTTGGGTAATGTGGTTTGTGTTCAGACAGCAACAGAAAGAGTAAAATATGCTCTTATTAAAATAGCCACCTGCCTACGCTGTGTGAGAAAACAACACAGGCCTCACCTCAACAGCTCTTCAGATACAGATGCCGAATGTGCAGTTCTAAAATTGTGGTGTACACCTAACGCTCTAGTCACCTAACATACTACTCAAACATAGCTGCTCAGCACAGTAAGAGTAAATGTAAAACTAATTGAGAGTTACAATTTAGAGATGAATGAAAGAGGATGAAATAAAATGATGAATTTACAGTCACTTACTAGTTTACTAAACCTTCCTATGGTGAGCTCTATGTTGATTTAGTGTTGCATGTGTCTCCAGATCTAATGTCTTTTAGCTGTGCAGGTTGATTTTGTACTCTTATTTTACAGTAATGAAAGAATGTTTTCGCTCTAATGTAGTGAGAAGAGCATCATGGTTTATTTAAACTCCTCCAGGTTCATTTCAGTAAAGAGATATGGATTTAAGTTATATACTTAAACTATATACAGTGTACTGGATTGCATGAGGAGACATGTTTAGAAATAGCTATCCTTCTACTGAAGGTCTCTGAGATGGCACTGATGATGTTACTGAAAATTCAGAGTGCTGTTTAATCAGCTCTGTGCTGTCGCTGGCCAATAAGAAGATCTGGGCTGGTTGCAGTGTGGTTGATGAAGCTTCACCCAGCACCCAGAAGTTCATGTGATGAATGTGATCAGTGATGGAGCCACGACGCCTCACACTATGTAAGTAACTTTTCTTATTTCACTAAAACTAAAGTTTACTCTTATACAAGCATTGTAGCTAAGCACTGAGCTTTAAATGTATTCTTATTAAGGTCTAATATTTGTTTCTTTTTTCTTATTTATTTTGACTTTTCTGGTAAGATATTACAGTGATGGTGACAGTATCAGTGTCTTCAACAAAAGGTACTTTATATTCTTTTCCTTAACCTGTATTAACAAGTAAACATATTCATTTTACATACATGACCAGTCAAAAGTTTAGACACACAACCTTAAAGACTCTATAGCCTTACACTTAACAGGTCCAAATGATGAGAGTCTGAAACAATACACATCCTGATATACTACATACACTATGGATGTATCACAGTATTATAGTTCATCCATATCTCCACCTCTAATATATATTTAGTTGAGCAAAAAACTTTAATATCTTTTTCTGCACAGTTCAAAAGTTCTAGTTCCCCTTTCAGTTTAGTGAATATTCATGATGGACGGACCCATAGAACTAGTATAAAAGTGCTTATGAAAATATTTTGATTAAATATCAACCTCCATTGCAGGTTAAGTTCAATTTTGGAGGTTTTTGAGGTGGACTGTATAATTCTATGAGTGCTATTTTATGTTTGATGCCTTCACTTTTATTCTAAAGTAAAGCATTAATATAAACATTTGTAGAACCTTCCATGAGTAGTTGTGTCTAGACGTTTGATTTGTAGTGTATATAATATAATATGGATTTTATATATACACGTGTGTGTGTGTGTGTGTGTGTGTGTGTGTGTGTGTGTGTGTGTGTGTTTGTGTGAGTGTGTGTATGTGTTAGTTTACGGGTTCATTTTACTATGAACAAGTAAATAACAATTGCCATATATATTCACAACAAACTAAATGTTCGTTTCCCCGTAGAAATATTGGTCTTAATACATCATGTTGCTGTTTTTTTTATCAATAGATGATCCTCCTGATTTTCACCCAGCAGAGATTTTTGGAACCCCCCTTGTGAAGGTTGGGGTAAATTTACAGTTAAATTGTCATATCTTTGATAAAAGTGAATCTTCTGATCATCTCCACATGTACCTGTGTAAAAATGGTGTTGGAGTGATGATGGAACCACTTGGAAAAAGAGTTGAGCACACCTTCATTTTGAGGAATGTTTCAGAGCTGGACTCGGGAAGCTACAGCTGCGTGTACTCAGTGAACAAATACACTCTAAATAATGTGACAGCATCAGGACAAAAAACAATCCGAGTCCAGGTCACTGGTAAGGCATGTTATTTGTGTTTTCTCTAATAACAGTGTGGTGATAAAAGAGGTTAACTAAGGTCAGGTGCATTTTCCTGAATCCACTATAACTCATATACAGCTAATAACTGCTAATATGCACTGTATTTACACTGTGTTATTTTACCAGTATTTTACTGTACTAGCCTACAGTGCTTTGTAAACAGACTCTGGTCTGATCTACTCTAAGTACTGCTTTAAAAACTTTACAATGGAGAATTTTATGGGTGCATGGTCACATTTGTATTCCATAACAGAGCATTTACAAACAAACAGAATGGCTGGTTAGGTAGGTTCATTAAATAGCCACAGACTATGTGAGGTATAAAGAATCCTGGAAATACTTGTACCTTAACAAACATACCTTAAACAAGTTGTGATGAAGATTGTGATGTGCTACGTTGCTTTTAAGAACCTTGCTTGAAGTGCACACTAGTTGTGACACATATGACCTTTTCTTTACTTTAAATGATAAAAATCAGTAATGAATTTACTCAATAATCTGTTGTGTATGTAATGTATCTCTATATCCATATGCATTTGTTTATTGATATACAATGTCTTTTATACAGTACCAGCTGCTGACTGAGTCAAATTCACAAAAGTACTTTAAATTCTCAAATTATTGTTTTTAGTTTATTTCAGTGATCACACAAATTTTGCCACTAAATTATTGGGTTAATCAATACTGGGAAACCCAGTTCTAGTACAGTCATAATGTAAACCTGGGGAACAATATAATATATTGCACTGTGTTAAATTAAATAAGTGATTTTTACCACAGGTGATAAACAATTATGACTGAATCAACTCAGTTATGTGATAATATCTCGCTCATTTTCTCTGTAATGAAGATGCTTTATTATCAGGTACTACACAACATCCAAATGAACTTAACAAAGGCCCGAACCAGCTCAGTGGTAAGGATTCAACACAGTGAGGGGCTATGTTTGTCTTAACCATGTTGTTCTTTTACAGTTAGAAAAAAATTAGAAAATTTATAATTTTGTCATTCTCACTTTCTCAATGAACATATTTTCTGTCTACTTACAATTTGGATTTTTTTCTATATAGATCATATACTCTAGTGGTAGTAGACAGTACACTTTGAGGCAGTGCTTATTAAGATCACCTTCCCAAGAACAAGATATCAGATGCAAGTAACTGTAATCTGGTGCACCAGGCTATGTCAAAACACATACGAGTTCTAACTGATCAGAGTCTAAAACAATAAGAATCCTGACATACCACATATACTCTTGAACATAACAGTGACACAGTTCTGGTCAGTGGTAAAATCATTTCACATTATGAATCAATAAATAAAATGACAAATCATTTCTATGCAATTTGCGACCAATTTTATTGGTCTGTTCATTATGGATATTCACTAATTTAAAAGGGGAACTAGAGCTTTTAAAATGTGCCAAAAAGAGAAACAAGTTTTTTGTTGTTGTTTATTTGCAACCTAATATAAACTGTATTAGACATGGTGATATGGTAAATATATAATCTTGTGATACATCAAATATAAGAAAAGAAAAAGAAAGTTTCGGCAGCCTTGTTCATTTTCCTGATTTATCTTTATAAAGCATTGATTGTTTGGATAAAAAAAATCTGTTAAATCAATCATATAGGGGACAAACACAGTGATATTTGAGAAGTGAAATGAAGTTTATATGATTTACAGAAAGTGTGCAATAATTGGGTAAACAAAAGTAGGCAGGTGCATAAATTTGGGGACTGTTGTCATTTTATTGATTTCAAAACCTTTAGAACTAATTATTGGAACTCAAATTTGGTTTGGTAAGTTCAGTGACCCTTGACCTCCATACACAGGTGACTCCAATTATGAGAAAGGGTATTTGAGGGAGGCAATTGTAAGATTTTTCTCCTCTTTGCATCTTCTCTGAAGAGTCGCACCATGGGAGTCTCAACTTTCAAATGATCTGAAAACAAAGATTGTTCACCAGCATGGTTTAGGGGAAGGATACAGAAAGCTCTCTCAGAGATTTCAGCTTTCAGACTCCACTGTGAGAAACATTGTGAGGAAATGGAAGACCACAGGCACAGTTCAAGTCAAGGCTCGCAGTGGCAGACCAAAAAAATTTCGAATAAACAGAAGCGAATGTTGAGAACAGTCAGAGTCAACCCACAGACCAGCACCAAAGACCTACAACATGATCTCGCTGCTGATGGAGTCACTGTGCATCATTCAACTATTCGGCGCACTTTACACAAGGAGATGCTGTATGGGAGAGGAATGCAGAGGAAGCCTTTTCTCCGCCCACATCACAAACAGAGCCGCCTGAGGTATGCTAAAGCACATTTGGACAAGCCAGCTCCATTTTGGAATAAGATGCTGTGGACTGATGAAACTAAAATAAGAGTTATTTGGGCATAACAAGGGCCGTTATGCATGGAGGAAAAAGAACACAGCACTCCAAGAAAAACACCTGCTACCTACAGTAAAATTTGGTGGTGGTTCCATCATGCTGTGGGGCTGTGTGGCCAGTACAGGGACTGGGAATCTTGTTAAAGTTGAGGGACGCATGGATTCCAATCAATATCAGCAGATTCTGGAGACCAATGTCCAGGCATAGCTGAAGCTGCACCGGGGCTGGATCTTCCAACAAGACAATGACCCTAAACACTGCTCAAAATCTACTAATGCATTCATGCAGAGGAACAAGTACAACGTTCTGGAATGGCCATCTCAGTCCCCAGACCTGAATATTATTGAAAATCTGTGGTGTCACTTAAAGAGCTATCCATGCTCGGAAACCATCAAACCTGAATGAACTAGAGATGTTTTGTAAAGAAGAATGGTCTAAAATACCTTCAGCCACAATCCAGACTCTCATTAGAAGCTATAGGAAGCGTTTAGAGGCTGTTATTTCTGCGAAAGGAGAATCTGCTAAATATCGAATTAAGGTTTTTTTTTGGTGCCCAAATTTATGCACCTGCCTAATTTTGTTTAGACAATTATTGCACACTTTCTATAATTCATATAAACTTCATTGCACTTCTCAAATATCACTGTGTTTGTCCCCTATATGATATATTTAACTGAATTTTTTATCCAAACAATCAATCAAAAAGGTAAATCAGGAAAATTGACAAGGCTGCCCAAACTTTCGCACCCCACTGTAACATGTTAACTTAATTGTTAATGTATTACTTCATGTTAATAAGTCAATACTCATTGTTTGTTTTTATAAATAGTCTAGGAGAAGATATGTTATTAATTCAGATTTTGTAAATGTTCTGCCAGCAGTTTCTAGGAAAACCATTTTGGTTATACTTCTAGTGCTGCTGCTGGTTGTGATACTTTTCCTTGGAAGGAATCATATCAGAGCCAGAATATTTACAAGTACGTATGACTGTATTACTTCCGCTAAGCAGCACTGAGGTGTTCATTTCCAGTGTATTAAAAAAGACGTATGACACATGCCAGCACAGTTACCCTCCACATCTCCATGAACCCTCTCCTCAAAGCATAATAGCAGTGTCCTAATACACACGTTAGGAGGAACTGTATCAACCAATCAGAGCTTAATGTGAGACAAATGTGTAACACACCATGACCGTCACATTCTCAGGCCTTTCTCTATAAACACGTTTACTGGAAATGCATTTTAGGAAGACTGTCCACAAATAACTGACCAGTAAAATTCGTTTGTTATTTTTGTAGTTGCAGAGTTGTTCCAGCGCCAAGGACAAAGGTACATTACGCATGTACTCAGTGGTATAACATATGACTGCAGTGCTTCCCTACCCTGTTCTGAATGATGAGTAGTTTTTATGTTGAGTTTCAACCACAGCTCACATTTTTAATCATCACATTATTAGTCATTCAGACGCAGCACAACATTTACTAACATGTACTTTGAAGAATCAGCAGCTAGTCATGTACCCACTGACAAAACAACCATGCATATTAAGTGGCAGTCTGGCTTTTAGTTTCAACCCATAAAAATGACTGGCTATGAGAAAGTCTTAGTCCTGAGGACTCTGTTCTACTTGTCATACATGCATGCCACAGCATCACTGTCTATTAATAATGGTGCATAGAAAAGGGGACAAGTTGCACTTAAGTTATTATAGTGATTTATTGTGCAAAATTTTGAAATGGTGAATATTTACATTGCATGAACCCAACATAGACATGTTCATCTTGTAACAGACATTATATATCATACTCTCCACTTTTCTTCAGAGACTTCTTAAGCTTCTTTCTGAATGGTATTCTATAGTATAGACAATATATTGTCTATTATCTCTCTCGCAATAATATTGATTGATCGTAAAACTTTGTTTGTTCAGTGTGTTTCAAATATCTCAATAATGTCTTTATTTAAACAAATAAATCACAATTAGACATCTTGGCCAGATCATTCACCCCAGTCCTGGATTACCCTCATGCCTACTCACTTTAACATCTTGTCCATTAACAAGTTTGTTGGGCGAGGTGAGCACAGGTCAATTCATTGTCATCTTTACAGAATAAAAGTCTTTTTTCTCTCTTTTAGTGGACAGGATAATAATACAGAGCTATGTGAAGGTAAGTTTCTATATTGTGTTATATTAGTTATATAGTATGTGGTATAAAAGAGCTGTGAACTGTTCATGTGGTTTTACTCTCTATTTTAGGAGGTGTCTCAGAACGAGTGAACAGGTACATTTTATTGTGATGTCATATACAAATATGAATACCTTTCTAAAATATTGAAAATGTAAAAGATGTACATGTAATTATAAGCCTGATCTTATTTTATAATATTATTACAGGGAAGAATCACTTGATGACATGTGTGAATACGCCACAATACCTGACTTAAAAGGTAAACTCAGTTACTCACACTACATGTGGTCTACCTGAATATACTGTCCCAGGGGAAAACAAGTTCACTCCAAAAAGGCGGCTTTGTAAGAGAGAGAAGGTTAATGTACAGGGAGTGTACATTAACAGTGTGAGAGTTTTTCATCTGTACAGGTATGACATTGGTGTGGTTGGTGTGGCTCAGCTCATAACAATATTACCTGCCAGGGGGCTACCACCTCATGGGGGAGACAGTGGTTTGATTCCTAGTCTGGGTAATTATGCTGTGCTGCACCAATAAGAGTCCCTGGGCAAGACTCCTAACACTACACTGGCCTATAAATATGATATTGCCCTATAATGTAAAAGACAGCTGTTGACAACAGCAAAACTTGCAAAACTAATGGTAATACATTTTTTGTGTGTGTGTGTGTGTTTATTATACTTCTTTTTTTTTTAATAATTATAATTTAGTCAGTTCATTAGTCTACACATCAGAAATATTTAATAAAAAAAGCTATTAAAAAATCTTGTTTTATTCACAGTTCACAAGACAAATCCAGTATATGTTTGGTAAGTAACTTCGTCTTCTAGGTGCAGATACCTAGTCCTGCATTAAAGAACAAGTCTTAAAACATTAATGAAAGTGTACACATAATTGATCTCATTTCTCTCCCTCTAGTAATGCAGACAGTGGGACGTATAGTCTGGCTAATGACAGTGCGGTATACAGCTTAGTACAGTATTCTGGTATGTATATGTATGTTGGGTTATGTACTGGTCATATAGACATACATGTAAAAGTGGGCAATGAGTGCAGTCATAACCGCATTGTGTGTCTTTTATAATAAAATATTTGAACTGTATTAAACAGCTGCTTTCATGGATGCTGATAGAGGTTCTGGGTACAGTGAAGATCACTAAGCTCTCTGTTGTTGGTGTTTTTCCTCCAGACGTGAAGACCACGTCTAAACAACCTGCTGTAGAAGCTGTTTATGGAAAAGTACAGAAGAAGAAAAAGGCAAAGGCTTATGATGATTCCTTCATGTATGAATAATTATATAAGCAATCGTGTGGGTTATTAAGTAATGTCAGGCCCCCTCCTGGCCTGTCCTGTAATGCTTAACACTCAGCACATTGATTCTTTAATGGACTTCAACTCCCAGAATTCCCCAGGAGAGTGATACTCACCTCCTCTACAGGATTCAATCATGAACCATTCTTGATGTCATGGTCACCAGAGTACTGAACCGTTACATCTGTATACAAACACCACAAAGCTCTTTAGAGGTCCTTTGGCTATATTGCAAATGGTGTACTACATACTACTTGTGTACTAAATCTACCTAAAAACTTGTACATGTGTTGTAGAACATCTAGGATATATATTTGTGCTGCACCCCATCATGCACTGCAGCCTCTTGGCCTGGTTCAGCTGAATAAAATGGCGGCCGGTAACACTAGGGAGCAGTCAACTCCAAGTATAAATGTGAGTGTAGTGATTGTAGCAGGATATGTTTTCATCAGAATGAGCCTCAGAAAGTTTAAACAAACAGGTCTGAAGATTAATAAGATGAACTCGCTTTGGAGGTTCAGCTCTAGAGTGAAATACCTGAGGCTGGCTAACAGCTAGGCTAAACGTATTTCCAGTGAACTCAGCACTGTTAGCAGCAGCTAGCTCTAAACAGTAATAACAGCTCTGAGGTAAATCTGAGGTAACTGGTCATCTGGCTGTATTACTATACTCCTCTGTAGGTCAGAACTGGTTACTGCACTGTTTACTACACACAGGGGGCGTATACAGTAGGCTGTACATACTACTGTAGTATACAGTGTACAGTATAGTAGTGTGTGATTTCTAATACAGCCTTTGTTTCCAGCAGTGTACTGAGTGACTGCTGTTTTCCTGTTTGGTGTTTTTGAACCTTTTATTGTTTCTGACTATTGTTTCTGTTTCACTACCTTCTGATCTGGCTTTGTTTGATGTGTCTTTTAGTCTTCTTGGTTTTTTTTTTTCTGGTTACACTGGTCTCAGGTTTTGACCATTGCCTGCTTTAATACTGCATTGTTGGATCGACCTTTTGTTATTAAAATCAGATATTCATGAAATTAACATTCCTATCCTCGTATTCTACGATGACAGTTCTCTTGTTCACTGGGCTAGAAATGTGACTGATTGGCATGATCAACATTCACACATCTGGACTGATCCACAAAACCCCCAGATTCAAATTCCTTTTGGAAATATGTGGGACATCCTAGAACAACTAGTGTACAATCATAGCTGTTACTGGTGCTCAAAGAGCAATTATAGACTAGGTATGTTTCAATCACAGGTGACTAATTCAATCCCAGGTGAGCTTATATGGATATTAAATTCACTGATTATGATTAAACAATGAACAGAAATAACTGAAATAACTAATAGCTTAGCAAACTTATTAATTAAATGTGCAGAGTATCTTTTTTTTTACATTTTGTTTTTGAGGGAAAGAGTAAAGACATCAGGAAAACAAGAAAACAGGACGAATCCAATGAAACACATGGCCTAAACTATGTTTGGTCACAAATACAACAAAAACAACACCTAAATAAATAACTAAACAAATACATTAATAAAAGAACATACTCAGATTATGAGATTATATGTGCACAGCATATCAATAAAAAATAAAAATGATGGGACTGCTCACTATAAAACAGATCCACTCCAAGAAATAAACTTATGTGCAATGTCTTTGCCCTGGAATTAGATTAGATTAGATTCAACTTTGTCATTGTGCAGAGTACAGGTACAGAGCCAATGAAATGCAGTTAGCATCTAACCAGAAGTGCAAGTACAGTATTATTTACATAAAGAGCCGTAATAATAAATATATACACATAATATAAGCATATCTATATACATATATATTAATGTATAAGAGCAGCATTTACAAATGAGTGTAACTGTAGGAGTAGTGCAAGTAGACAGTATGTACACAATTAAAATAACATCTGAGGTAGAGATAATATGAGAACAGTATGTAAACATGAGTGTACAGTATGTAAACATGAGTATACAGTAGGCTTGGTGATGAATAAAGTGCATTAACAGTACAGGATGTGCGAGGATGCAGTAGAGGGAGTGCAATGTAAATTAAAGTGTCCGTGCAGCGTTCATGAGACACACAACCTCATGAAAAAAAACTGTTCTTAAGTCTGCTGGTGCGGGAGCGGAGGCTCCTGTAGCGCCTGCCAGATGGGAGGAGGGTGAAAAGACCATGATTCTGGTGGGAAACGTCCTTGATGATATTCCTCGCCCTGCCCAGGCAGAGCTTATGATAGATGTCCTGAATGGTGGGTAACTGGATGCCTGTGATGCGTTGAGCCATTTTCACCACCCGCTGAAGTGCCTTGCGGTCAGCAGCGCAGCAGTTGCCGTACCATACAGAGATGCCATTGGTGAGTATGCTCTTAATGGTACAGCGGTAAAAGTTCACCAGGATCCTGGGAGACAGGTGAACTTTCTTGAGGCTCCGAAGGAAGTAAAGGCGCTGCTGCACCTTTTTGACCAGAACTGAGGAGTTCAGAGAATGCATCTTTAAATAAACTAGGTATAAACTAGGTATTCCTCCAAGATTCTTACCCCATAATAACATGACACTAATGTGTTTATTGGTTCTTATAGATGTGGTATTAATAGGAAGTGTAACCAAACACTGTTTTGTCAAAATGTTCACTGGACACAAACATACACAAAGATATCCATTGAGGCTCCAATTTACTCCACTAGGTGTCAAAATAAAATCTCATGAAACATCATCAACATGATCATGTAGGTCACAGTAAGTCAGCATAAACTCATAATAATAAGGCCTGTACTGTATATAATCATATATGATAAGTAGTGCTGAAAAGAATAAAAACATGCATTAGCACACATGTATCATTATGGCTGTAAATGGTTTAAAGGTTGAAGGCTGTTGTGGTGATTGCTTAGTGAAAGTGAAATCTGCATCTGGTGAGATGAGAGCTATGTGGCCCACGGGAGATATAAAACAGCTACAGAATACTTTTCATCTTAAAATAAACTGGAACTAAAATGATAAAATTAACTTGAATTAACTTATTTAGTAGTCCCTTTCATATGAATGTGATATTGGCCAATATCTTTTTCTTTTTAGTCTACTCAAGTTGTTTTTTCCTAGAATGTAGGCCTAACATGTCTATCACCACTTGTAGGTTCTGCTGGAAGATTACATCTTTGAGAATTATTTGTTTATAATTAAATATAATTAAAACTCTGCAAACGTCAATCCGCAGTCTTTTTCCTGACAAAAAGCTTCGCCCATTCAACAAGAATTAAGCAAGGCCTGTTGTTAGGTCAACATCACCAGACTGTGGAAGCTTTGGCTAAGCAACAATCCGAACAACAGGCTCAGTTGACGCAAATAGTAACTAGTCTGCAGGATATTTCTGCGCAGTTGGCCCAATTACGGCTACCGGTTCGGAACCTCCTCCTCCTTCCCCAGCACCTGGTTCTTTCTCGGTCAGTCAACCGGACAAATTTGATGGTACCCCTAAATTGTGTAGTGGTTTTCTGTTGCAATGTTCTATCTGCTTCGCTCACTCTCCTCCCCGCTCAGATACAGTGGGGAGAACAAGTATTTGATACACTGCTGATTTTTCAGGTTTTCCCACTTGCAAAGCATGTAGAAGACTGTAATTTTTATCATAGGTACTCTTCAACTGTGAGTGATGGAATCTAAAACAAAAATCCAGAAAAATACATTGTATGATTTTTAAATAATTAATTTCCATTTTATTGTGGGAAATAAGTATTTGATACACCAGAAAAAGAAACTTAATATTTGGTACAGAAACCTTTGTTTGAGATGAGACGTTTCCTGTAGTTCTTGACAAGGTTTGCACACACTGCAGCAGGGATTTTGGCCCACTCCTCCATACAGATCTCCTCCAGAGCCTTCAGGTTTCGTGGCTGTCGCTGGGCGAAGAATTACAGTCTTCTACATGCTTTGCAAGTGGGAAAACCTGAAAAATCAGCAGTGTATCAAATACTTGTTCTCCCCACTGTAGTTCCCGCATTGCTTACGTGGTCTCCCTACTCAAGGGAGAGGCCCTCGACTGGGCTAACGCTGTCTTGTCGACTTATGAGAGGGGAACCTATACGGATTTTATTCGGGATTTCAGAGCTGTGTTTGATCACCCTGACGAGGGTAGAGAAACTGGTGATCAACGGTTCCAGCTCCAGGAAGGATCCCGGTCAGTGGCTCAGTACGCCTTAGCGTTCCGCACTATAGCGGCAGGCTGTGGTTGGAACGAAACAGCACTTCGAACCGCCTACCGCAATGGATTAAATCTGGACATAAGCAAGGAACTGGCGTACCGGATTGATTGCCTATCTCTGGAGGAGCTGATTGCTTTGACCATTCGTCTTGATCAACTCAAACAAGGGTCTACACCTGCGTCTCGACGACCCACTGCTGCCTGCACAATGCCTTCCACTCCCTGCCGCTCCTGGGACCAGACTTCACCGCCAGCAGTGGTGAGTAGCCCCGCTGCGGGGATGGTTACGAAATCCTTCATGATTCTGGTGACTTTGTATTATCAGACTGTTTCGTGTGTTTCCCAGCCCTAATTGACTCCGGGGCAGAGGGTAATTTTATTCATGCCCGTGTGGCTACGCAGCTAGGACTACCTGTCCACGAAATCAAGAGACCTCTACGTCTGTCCACGGTTGATGGGGACCCCGTGAGGAGAGGTATTGTTTCCCGCATCACCGCGCCTGTGACTATGGATGCCAGCACGCTGCACAAGGAGAAATTGTTTTTTGTTTTAGACACTGCTGAATACGCTGTCATTCTTGGCCTATCCTGGCTACAGACTCATGATCCCTCCATTACCTGGACTAATCGTGAGATCATTTCTTGGTCACAACATTGTTTTAAACATTGTATATTGTTTCCCTGCCTTTCTGTGTCTTTCACCTCTGTTGAAAGTCCTGATCAATCTCCCGTGTGTATTCCTCCCGAGTATTCTGACTTGGCAGGGGTGTTTGATAAGGCTAAAGCTACTAAAAAAAATATTAAAACTCCCCACATAAAGGAGCATATGATTGTGCCATTGAATTAATAAATGAAAACAAATTCCACCGAAGTAGCGGATTTAACCGCTTACGCAGGCTGAGGATGATGCATTTGTAGGAATATTATTTAACAGGAAGCCCTGGCCCAGGGCTAACATCCCCGCCCATCTACTTTCATCCCGCTTGGCCGCCAGGTTATGTTTTTTATTAAGAAAAAAAGATGGCCGTCTCAGACCCTTGTATAGACTATCATAGGTCTTAATTCTAAATAACTAAAAGCAATCTGCATTTCCTCCTCCCGTTAGTTCCTACTGCTGCGGAACAACTGTAATTCACCAAATTGAGTATCACCGTAGCGTGCGTACAAAAATCTGATCAGAGGGTTCGTGAAGGGGGATGAATGGAAGACTGCCGTCCTCCACCACTAGGGGGCACTACGAATATAGGGTTATGCACTTTTGGGGGTTGAGGAACGCCCCCTCTTTGTCTTTTCAAGCTTTCATAAATAAAAAGAACGTGCTCCGGGGGATATGCTCGGCTCGTTTGGTCATTGCATACATTGATGACATGCTCGTGCCACTCAAAAACGGGATTCTCTCTACCCATATACAGCAGTTCAGGGAGAGGTCCTTGTCCTCAACCTTCCTAGGTTAAACCCACTTGTATTGTAAAAGGAGTCATGAAAATGTACAGGATCTTAAACTCATGGTTAAAAAAGAAACCTTGTGTTGGGGGTTACAATTAATTTAGTTCAGCAGGGCGGGTAACGGATGATCGTAAGGGTTTGAGTTGTTTGTAAGCTTAAAAAAACTGGCCCCATTTCCCAAATTATCGGAGATCCTCCAAAGCGCTTTTTCCTGGAATTTGCGAATTTTCTATTTTAGAGACGCTTTATTAGGGAATTTTAGTTTCTTGTGGGCTTTACTTCCCCCACTAACCTTCTCTTCTTAAGGAAAATGCCAGGTGTTTGGCCTGGAACTCCTCAAGCAGAACAGTGCTCTGTGAAACATACTGGATGCTGTAGGGAGTGAGGGAGGTATGGGGGACAGACCCCCATCAGCGTATTGAGGAGGCTTTTAACGTCGTCAGACAAAACAAAACATGCGAATCAAAACGGACCAAAGGGGGGGAACAAAAAACCCCCTCCTATGATGCCCACAGGGAAGGATCGAGGTGTGGCTGGTCTAACCAGGGATTTCAGGCTTAACGGAGGGTTAGGTGCAGAAAAGTTAAAACTTGCCAAAAGTAGTGTTGGTCCTTTGTAAAAATAGCGGAGAAAAAATGCAAGCCCATATTCACTATCATAAAACTCTACAGAATTTAGAGCTCTTGCCTGGTCTTGGGGACTTACCCCCCTTTTTGCTACTCCCCTTTATCGGTTAATGTCTCGTATTACCCTGGTCTCTGAAATCTCTGCTTGCTTATCTACCTCTCTTAGCTTTTGCCCTTTTCCAACTTGGGTTCTTGGGCCTTCCGCTGACTGCTTTCTCCTGTGTCAGATTTGTGCCTGTCCCCGACTACGCTTTCTTCCTAACTCTTGGTCTGGTTAAAGCTGCTTTGTTTTTAAAACTCTGCAAACGTTGTCTTTTTCCTGACAGTAATGCAATAGCAGAACATTAATACCTTTAACTGAACTCGCTGCTAATATAGATTGTGATCCAAATTTCAGATTTTGGATGGTCTAAACTGAGGGCATTTAATCTTCTTTATTTTCATCAAGTTTTAAAATGTGCATGTCATTGTTGTCCAAGGAAATCTCCAAAATGGCAATTTTACAGAAGAAGGCAACAAACTATTAAAAAAAAAAAAATTCAAATAAAACCAGCATTTCCGTTGGTCCATTGATTATGCAATATTCACACAATGTAAAAGTCAGCTCATGTGATCAAATGATGCATAAAAGTATATATCAAATGTATAAAATGAGGAAACATTTTTTCGTTGGACAGCAACGATATATTTATCAAAAAGGCATTGAAATTTCTCCTCATTGCATCTCATATTTATTTACATTTACAAGAGAGCAAACCCGTAATGCAAAATAGTTATGAAGTCCAAGTAATTATCCATAATGAATGTAAAAATCAATGATAACGTTTTATTTAATGGCCTTAACTGACTTTGGTGCTGACGATACGATTACTAAACACAGCTATATGTACTGCCTCATGTATTTTGGGTAATGAGGTCTGTGTTTACACAGCAACAGAAAGAGTAAAATATGCTCTGATCTTATTAAAGTAGCAACATGAATAGCAAATACTAACACAAGCCTCACCTCAACAACTCTTCAGATGCACACGCAGAATGTGGGGTTCTAAAAGTGTATTTATATAATTCACAGTTTTTGATCTACACCTAACACACCAGTCACCTAACGTACTACTCAAACGTACCAGCTCAGCACAGTAAGAGGAAATGTAGAAGTCACTGAGAGTTACAGATGTGAGATGAACGAAAGAGAAGGAATGGCTAAAATGATGAATTTAGTGAGTTTAAAGTAGCTAAGCAGTTTACTAACCTTTACTAATGTAAACTCTATGTTAATTTAGTAATAGCATGTATCTAATGTCTTTTATTTGTGCAGGTTGATTTTGCACTTTTATTTATGTACTTTACAATAATGAAAGAATGTTTTTGCTCTACATAATAGAGTATATAAGTATATAATTTATATTACCTGTTTTTCTAATAGAGCAGACAGAGTTACTGAAAGTTCAGAGTGCTGTTTAATCAGCTCTGTGCTGTGACGGGCCAATAAGAAGATCTGGGCTGGTTACAGTGTGGTTGATGAAGCTTCACCCAGCACCCAGAAGTTCATGTGATGAATGTGATCAGTGATGGAGCCACGACGCCTCACACTATGTAAGTAACTTTTCTTATTTCACTAAAATTTAAGTTTACTCTTATACAAGCACTGTAGCTAAACACTGAGCTTTAAATGTGTTCTCATTAAGGTCTAATATTTCATTTTTCTTATTTATTTTTTGTTATTTATTTTTCTGGTAAAGACATTACAGTGATGATGACAGTATCAGTGTCTTCAACAAAAGGTACTTTATATTCTTTTCCTTAACCTGTATTAACAAGTAAACATATATTCATTTTACATACAAGGTTAGACACTAGAGGATTAAACTTAACAGTTCCAACCAATACGATGTCTAAAACTTTACATATCCTCATATATCACATACACTATTGATAAATCACAATATTATATTTGTTGTATATTGTCATATTTCCTTACTGATGTCTTTTATTCTAAAGTAAATCATTAAGCTAAACAATCTAAACCTTTGACTGGTAATGTATGTCGTATAATGTATGGCTGATTTTTAAACTTCAATAATTCTTTTGACATATGTAATCACAGCAGGCTTAATGTTTGATTTGTTTATGAATATTGATCTTAATACATCATGTTGCTCTTTTTTATCAATAGATGATCCTCCTGATTTCCAATCAGCAGAGATCTTTGGACACCCCCTTGTGAAAGTTGGGGGAAATTTACAATTAAAGTGTCGCATCTTTGACAGAAGTAAATCTTCTGATTATCTCCACATGTACCTGTGTAAAAATGGTGTTGGAGTGATGATAGAACCACTTGAACAGAGGGATGAGCACAACTTCATTTTAATAAATGTTTCAAAGCAGGACTCGGGAAGCTACAGCTGCGTATACTCATCTAAGAAATACACTCCAAACGAAGTGAGAGCATTGGGACTAAAAACAATCCAAGTCCAGGTCACTGGTAAGAGAAGTGATTTGTGTTTTGTCTAATCTCTGTATTTGTTTATTGAGCTGTTGGTTGAGTATGATGCTTTTGGTCAAATTTGGCTTTGGATTATTTCAGTAATCACAGAAAATTTGTCATTAAATTATGGGGTTAATCAATATTGGGATATATAGTGTGCAGACAGTATATAAATCTGGAGAACAATAAAATATATTGCCCTGTGTTCAATCAAATAAGTGATTTTTACTACAGGTGATAAACAATTAAGTTTGAATCAACTCAGTTATATGACAATGTCTTGTTCATTTCCTCTGTAATGAAGATTCTTTATTATCAGGTACTTCACAACATTCAAATGAACTTAACAAAGGCCCGCACCAGCCCAGCGGTAAGGATTCATCACAGTGAGGGACTATGTTTGTTTTGACCATGTTGTATATCACAGTTAGAAAGAATGTAGAAAAATTATAATTTGATATATTTTTTATATAATTTTTGTTATTCTGGTAAACCAGCTTTAAACAGCTTACAAAAATCATGTGGCGGTACTTTGGTGTGTTGATGGACAAACAGATTGTGACGAGCGCTGAGCTAATATGAAGCCGAGGTTTATTTAACAGATTTGTAATCAGCCATAGCAGTAACAAGAGCAAAGCGGACATAACAGAAGGACAAAGACAGAGTCTGAGTGAAGAAACAAGCGGGAGTCAAAATCAGGCAAACAATCAGAACAGCAAAGCTAACAAAAAGGGCAAAGATGAGTAAATCGGCCAAACAGAGTAATAGCGGAGCGAAACACTCGGTACGCACAGAGTGGCAATACTTCACAACGGGTCAGTGGGAGAGAGGAGTATTAGTACAAACAGAATAAATTAACTTGCGGTGAAACCAATACTTTGGTGATTCAGATCTGGGAAATGGAATGGGATTGGGAGATGGCGGACATCTGAGAGAGATGTCATCAGAAGGGTGGGTTATGGAAAGTGGAGTCATGGAAATTGGGGGTGGATAGAGAGCCAGCAGGCGTGACATTTAAACAATTAATAAATGTTCGTTACATGAACAAATTTCTTTATCAAACTCCTGCTCAGGCAGCTCAAAGAAAAACATTAACCATGCTCATTAGTTTAATATTGCACATTCACACACCAGTTCCACTGAATCTGTATGTGTTCTTGTTTCAGATCTACAGTGGCTGATAAACTTCATGAGGTTATTAGCTTCATTTGGAGTCGTCATATTTGCATGCTTGATTTTGGTTTTTGATGTCTATTCAACAAAGTGGAGAAATTCTGCAGCACTGAACTCAGCTGAATTTGAACAGTGAAGTTTATTTTTAAAAGGCTAAGCCTTCCAGCTGTGCTGAAAATGCTCAAATGTAAATGAGAACAGGACTTTACTGTGTATGCTTGTAAATCCTGGCATCCTCTACACTGATGGGCTCTGTACCTGTACTTGTAAATGTACAATTTGTTTTACTGTTGCTGAATTTGTTGTGCTTCTTATACCTGCATTTGTGGATTTGTAATATTGAAACAATGTTGTATTTAGATGTTTTGGATTCTGAGTCATTTTCTATTAAATATATATGTTCTGCTTTATTTCTCATGATGAAATACATTTTAACTAGATATTAAATAGACAGAACATGTGGTGTCTGGCCTTTGCATGTCATATTTGCTTCCTGATAACGGCATGACTTGCAGTACACCTTCGCCCGCTAGACTCTGATTAGGAGGATGACAGCTCCTCAGTGTTATCCATCAGGATTGGTTAGCTGATAGAGAAGACAGATGAGACAGCAGGAGGAGGAAAACAGTTTGTATATTTAGTACGATTATGGAGAAATGTAAATTGTAGTGGTAAACAGATGATATCAGCCAAATGCAGTTTTGAGTGTAGACAGCGTCTGAGTCCCAAACAGAGACAGAGAGATGATTCCACAATCTCAAGAAAAGGCTCGACCACCTGCTGTGGTTCTTCTTAGCTCATAATTTAACAGGTAGCCAGTGTAAGACAATACAAAGACAGAGGACAATATTGGGAATATATGATCATATTTTTATTCATGTATGTTTTATTCATTATCTACATATTACGTTCATTGTTCATTTCAGTCCCGTACTGTAAAGGATCGATTGGATCTGGATGAGTTTGGTTGCTGGGGTTTGGATGCTTTGTTTGGCTTTTTGATTTAGACCTGTTATGAATTTTCTTTCCTCATGTATACTATGTTTACCCTCCTAGTTTTGTGGCCTGATTTGTATCACTGTTTTTAGCAAGCCCTACTGTGATTAAAGCCATCTCACTTCTAGGCCCATAATACAATCTCATGGCTTAATTCCTATACATACACATGCATACTGACTCCCACATAAACAGAGTATAACATCATGGCATTTTCAATGTTCTATATCAAAATCTAATGCTACGGTAAGTTTATTTAAATGGCAGATTTCATACACAAGTGCAATTCAACAGGCTTTACACAAAAACCAAAGTTAATAAAGTCTAAACTAATTAAGACCTACTCAGGTTTCCAACCCTCCCAGCAGTATTCTGTGATCTACAGTGTCAAATACAGCACTGACGTCTAGTAATACGAGAAATGAAAGTCTATTAATCAAGCAGATGAGTCCTTCTAAGTTACATTTTGTCAATTCTGAACTTAGCTGATGTGCAGGACCACAATTTTGGAACTTTGTGGGTTTACTGAGCGTTGAATCATTTACAGTGACTGTTTTATAACGTGTTATTATTTTGATAATACCAACAAATATGCCAGTTTTAGGGTCAGTTAAGAGCTGAATAAAATCATAATGTGATTAAATGTCAACATTTGCATCAGCATAAAGGTAACAGTAGAGCAGAAACATAAATTCAAAAGGAGGCCTTTACTGAACGCAAGCATATGTAAGTTAAACTCACTTTAACCCTTTATGTTGTAGGTTAAGTAGGTTGGTTAAAGTACAGGTGGATAACTTGTGAATGCAGCTCTGTATGCTGCCTCATGTATTTTGGGTAATGAGGTTTGTTGTAAGACAGCAACAGGAAGAGTAAAATATACTCTGAATATTAAAATAGCAACGCGAATAGCATAGAACATCACAAGCCGTGGGAAAAAACAACACAGGCCTCACTACAGGAACTCTTCACCTCAACAGCTCTTCAGATACACATGCAGAATGTGCAGTTCTAAAATTGTAGTTATAAAATCCACCGTTTTTGATCTACAAATAACACACAGCTAACGTGTAACGCAAACGTAGCAGCACAGCACAGTAAGAGGAAATGTAAATGAACTAAAATTATAAATTGTGAGTTTAAAGTGAGTAAGCAGTTTACTAAACTTTCCCAGTGTAAGCTTTATGTTGATTTAGTGTTGCATGTATTTCCAGATCTAATATCTTTTAGCTGTGCAGGTTGATTTTGTACTGGTATTTCACAATAATGAAAGAATGTTTTCGCTCTAATGAGGCGAGAAGAGCATCATGGTTTATTTAAACTCCTCCAGGTTCATTTCAGTAAAGTCATAAGAACTTAAGCTATATACTAAAACTGTATACAGTGTACTGGATTGTGTGAGGAGACATGTTTAGAAATTACTATCCTGCTACTGAAGGTCTCTGAGATGGCACTGATGATGTTACTGAAAGTTCAGAGTTCTGTTTAATCAGCTCTGTGCTGTCGCTGGCCAATAAGAAGATCTGGGCTGGTTACAGTGTGGTTGATAAAGCTTCACCCAGCACCCAGAAGTTCATGTGATGAATGTGATCAGTGATGGAGCCACGACGCCTCACACTATGTAAGTAACTTTTCTTATTTCACTAAAACTAAAGTTTACTCTTATACAAGCATTGTAGCTAAACACTGAGCTTTAAATGTGTTCTCATTAAGGTTTAATATTTGTTTCTTTTTTGTTATTTATTTTGACTTAATTTTTCTGGTAAAGACATTACAGTGATGGTGACAGTATCAGTGTCTTCAACAAAAGGTACTTTATATTCTTTTCCTTAACCTGTATAAACAAGTAAACACATTCATTTTACATGCATGACCAGTCAGAACTTTAGACACACAACTTATCTTAAAGACTCTACAGGGTTACACATAACAGTTCCAACTGATGAAAGTCTGAAACAACACATATCCTGATATAATATATATTTAGTTGAGCAAAAAAAAAAAAAAAAAAAAAAAGTGAGCAAACTGAGGGTGACGGTGGCAAGGAAAACTCCCTCAAGTAGAAGGAAGAAACCTTGGGAGGAACCAGACTCACACGGGGGGACCCATACTCCTCTGGTCAAAACTACATTTTGATATTGTTTAAAGTAACATCAATGAAGTATCTAATTATGCTGATCTATTCATAGTGGGGACAATAAAGTTATTAAAAAATAATTGTGAAATAATAGTCCAATGTAGGTAGCAATAGTGGAAACAGCAAGGAAGCCTGGTTAGGTAAGCAGCTGTGTCAGGGTCAGGTATCAGAAAAACACGGTCAGTCTAAAAGCTCTAGTTCCCATTTTAGTTTAGTGAATATTCATGATGGCGGACCCATAGAAATGGTATAAAAGTGTTTAGAAAAATATTTTAATTTAAATGTCACTCTCCATTGCAGGTTAAGAAAGTAAATAAACGAAATGTTTGGTTAATTTTATGAATATTGATCTTAATACATCATGTTGCTCTTTTTTTATCAATAGATGATCCTCCTGATTTTCAGTCAGCAAAGATTTTTGGAACCCCCCGTGTGAAAGTTGGGGGAAATATAGAGTTAAAATGCCACATCTTTGACAGAAGTAAATCTTCTGATCATGTCTACATGTACCTGTGTAAAAATGGTGTTGGAGTGACGATGGAACCACTTGGAAAGAGGAATGAGCACACCTTCATTTTGAGGAATATTTCAGTGCAGGACTCGGGAAACTACAGCTGCGTGTACTCACTGAACAAATACACTCTGAACAATGTGAGAGCATCAGGACAAAAAACAATCCAGGTCCAGGTCACTGGTAAGAGATGTGATTTGTGTTTTCTTTAATAAAAGTGTGGTGATAAAAGAGGTTAACTGAGGTCAGGTCAGTTTAACTCCATCCATTATCCATTATCACTCAATATACCATAACTGCTAATATACACTGTATATACACTGTGTTATTTTACCAGTTAACTGATCCAGTTATTAAATCATACAGTGCTTTGTAAATAGACTCTGGTCTGATCTACTCTAAGTACTGCTCTTAATGACTTTAAAACGTACAATGGAGAATTTCGTGGGTGCATGGTCACATATGTATTCTACAGTAGAGCTGGACAGAGTCCACTTACGAATGAACAGAAAGGCTGATTAGGCAGGCTCAATAACTAGCGAGCTAATATGAAGTGAAACATTCGGATCTTACCAAGCACACCTTAAACCTTGCTGGAAGTGCAGATCAGCTGCCACCCTAGTAATCACATTAACACGCTGCCTATTAAATTATGAAAATCAGGAATGAATCATTAACTTGATAATCAGTTGAGTATATAAGGGATCTCTAAATTCATATGTATTTATTTACACACAATGCTTTTTATACAGTACCAGGTGTTGATTGAGTCAAATTCACAAAACTTTTACTTTAAATTCTCTAATTAATTTGGTTGTAATTTATTTCAGCGGTAACACAAAATTTGGCACTAAATTAGAGTGTTACTCAATATTGGGAAATATTGCATCGTGTTAAATAAATAAGTGATTCATAAACAGTTATGTTTGAATGAACTCAGTTACGTGACAATATCTTGTTTATTTCCTCTGTAATGAAGATGCTTTATTATCAGCTACTACACAACATCCAAATGAACCTAACACAGACCCGAACCAGCTCAGCGGTAAGGATCCATCACAGTGAGGGACGATGTTTGTCTTGACCGTGTTGTTTCTTCACAGTTAGAAAAAATGTAGAAAAATTATAATTTTGTCATTTTCAATTTCTTAGTGAATATATCAGTGGTAACACATGTGAGCTTTGTTTTACATTAAAATCCTATCAAATTATAAAAGTATTCATTATTTAAAAATCATGATTTTTAGAGGTTTGTCAGTTGTGTCCTATAAAATATTAAAAAATTCTATTTCAGATTCCCTCTATTTCACTGTAGCACTAAATGCATTAAATTATCTTTTGAGGTTGTGTCTAGAGTGGCATATGTTATTTTTTAAGGTATACACACGTGGACAAAATTGTTGGTACCCCTCGGTTAATGAAAGAAAAACCCACAGAAATAACTTTAATCTGACAAAAGTAATAATAAATAAAAATTCTATTAAAATGAACAAATGAAAGTCAGACATTGCTTTTCAACCATGCTTCAAAAAAAATTATTTAAAAAAATAAACTCCTGAAACAGGCCTGGACAGAAATGATGGTCCCCTTAACTTAATATTTTGTTTAACCTTTTGAGGCAATCACTGCAATCAAACGATTTCTGTATCTGCCAATGAGACTTCTACACCTCTCAGCAGGTATTTTGTCCCACTCCTCATGAGCAAACTGCTCCAGTTGTCTCAGGTTTGAAGGGTGCCTTTTCCAGGCGGCATGTTTCAGCTCCTTCCAAAATGCTCAATAGGATTTAGGTCAGGGCCTATAGAGGGCCACTTCAGAACAGTCCAGTGTTTTCCTCTTAGCCATTCTTGGGTGTTTTTAGATGTGTGTTTTGGGTCATTATCCTGTTGCTAGAACCATGACCTGCAACTGAGACCAAGCTTTCTGACACCGGGCGGCACATTTCTCTCTAGAATTCCTTGATATTTCATTGTACCCTGCACAGATTCAAGATACCCTGTGTCAGATGCAGCAAAGCAGCCCCAGAACATAACAGAGCCTCCTCCATGTTTCACAGTAGGGACAGTGTTCTTTTCTTGATATGCTTCATTTTTCCGTCTGTGAACATAGAGCTGATGTGCCTTGCCAAAAAGTTCCATTTTTGTCTCATCTGTCCATAGGACATTCTCCCAGAAGCTTTGTGGCTTGTCAACATGTAGTTTGGCAAATTCCAGTCTGGCTTTTTTAACAATAGTGCCCTCCTTGGTCGTCTCCCATTAAGTCCACTTTGGCTCAAACATCGACGGATGGTGCGTTTTGACACTGATGTTCCTTGAGCTTGAAGTTCACCTTTAATCTCTTTAGAAGTTTTTCTTGGCTCTTTTGTTACAGTTCGTATTATCCGTCTCTTTCATTTGTCATCAATTTTCCTCCTGCGTCCACGTCCAGGGAGGTTGTCTACAGTCCCATAGTGCTTAAATTTCTGAATAATATATGCAGCTGTAGTCACAGGAACATCAAGCTGCTTGGAGATGGTCTTATAACCTTTACCTTTAACATGCTTATCTATCATTTTCTTTCTAATGTCCTGAGACAACTCTTTCCTTTGCCTCCTCTGGTCCATGTTGAGTCTGGTACACACCTTGTCACCAAACAGCACAGTGACTACCTGTAGCCCTATATATAGGCCCACTGACTGATTACAAGCTTGTAGACACCTGTGATGCTAATTAGTGAACACACCTTGATTTAACATGTCCCTTTGGTCACATTTTTCAGGGGAATCATCATTTCTGTCCAGGCCTGTTTCAGGAGTTTATTTTTTTAAATAATTCTGTTGAAGCATGGTTAAAAAGCAATGTCTGACTTTCATTTGTTCATTTTCATAGAAATTTTATTTATTATTACTTTTGTCAGATTTTAGTTATTTCTGTTACAATTGTGGGTTTTCTTTCATTAACCGAGGGGTACCAACAATTTTATCCACGCGTGTATATATTATTAAGGTATATCACACTATTTTTAGATAACTACAGTTACTACATGTTTACCTAATGTGTTTATTTTTATTTTAACATTAGTTACTTATTGTTAATGTATTACTTCATGCTAGTTAGTCAATACTCATTGTAACTTGTTTTTATAAATAGCCCAGGAGAAGAAAGGTTGTTAATTCAGATTTTGTAAATGTTCTGTCAGCAGTTTCTCTGGACGCCCTTTTGGTTGTATTTCCAGTGTTGCTGCTGGTTGTGATACTTTTCCTTGGAAGGAATCGTATCAGAGCCGGAATGTTTACAAGTACGTATGACTGTGTTACTTCTGCCAAGCAAGACAGCACAGTTACCCCAGCACAGTTACCCTCCACATCTATATGAAAGCTTTCTTTAAAGTATAATAGCAGAGTCCTAATACACACACAGGAGTTTATTAGAGGAACTACATCAACCAATCAGAGCTTAATGTAAGACAAATGTGTAACACACCATGATAGTCACATTCACAGGACTTTCTCTATAAACATGTTTACTGTAAATGCATTTTGGGAAGAATGTCCACAAATAACTGACCAGTAAAAGTCATTTGTTATTTTTGTAGTTGCAGAGTTGTTCCAGTGCCAAGGACAAAGGTACATTTACATCCTCCAGTAAATTATAAGAGGCAGTCTGGCTTTAAATTTCAGTCTTAGTCCTGAGTACTCTTTTCTACTTGTCCTACATACATACACATGCATACTGTCTATTAATAATGGGTGCACAGAAAGGGGACAGTTTGCACTCAAGTTATTATTGTGATTTATATGGATTTTATGGACATGTTCCTCTTGTAACAGACATTAAATATCATACTCTCCACTTTTCTTCAGGAAATTCTTAAGCTTCTTTCTGAATAGTATTGGAGTCTATTATTACAGGTCCACACGCTTAATAAGATGGAACACATCTGATTCCACTTCTTTAATCAGGTGCTTTGTGGAAAGGATTCGGACCATTTGTGGATGAGATTGGTCACCCCTGCATCAGCAAGTCAGAATACTTAAATGAGCTGTTTTTAAGACTTTACAGAATAAAAGTCTTCTCTCTGTTTCAGTGGTCAGGATGATAATACAGGGCCATGTGACAGTAAGTTTCCATATAGTGTTATATTAGTTATACAGTATGTGGTATAAAAGAGCTGTGAACTGTTCACGTGGTTTTACTCTCTATTTTAGGAGGCGCCTCAGAGCGAGTGACACAGGCAGTGAACAGGTACATTTTGTTGTGATATTCTACAAATATGAATTTTCATATTTCCAAAAGATTGAAAATGTAAAAGATGTACATGTAATTACAAGCCTGATCTTATTTTATAATATTAATACTACAGGGAAGAATCCCTTGATGACGTGTGTGCATACGCCACAATACCTCACCCGAAAGGTAAACTCAGTTCCTCACACTACATGGGGTCTACCTGAATGTACTGTCCCAAGGGAAAACAAGCTCACTCCAAATAGGCAGCTTTGTAGGAGAGAGCAGGTTAATTTAAAGAGAGTGACTTAAAGCAGTGTGGGAGCTTTTCATCAGGACAGGTATGACATTAGTGTGGTTGGTGTGGCACAGCAGATAACACCACTACCAGGAGGCTATCACCTCATGGGGGAGACAGTGGTTTGATTGCTAGACTGTGTGACTATGCTGTGCTACACCAATATGAGTCCCTGGGCAAGACTCCTAACACTACACTGGCCTATGAATAACTTTGTAAGTTGCTCTGGATAAGAGTGTCAGCTAAATGTAAACTGCCATACAATGTAAAAGACAGCTGTAGAGCTCAAACAATGTATTATTATGTAATGTAATATTAGTCCACACATAAGAAATGTGGAATAAAAAAATAATGAAAAAAATCCTGTTTTATTCACAGCTAAGAGACGTCCAGTAGATGTGTGGTAAGTAACTGCACACCCTGGTCTTCTAGATGCAGATATCCAGTCTTCCAGTAAAAAGCAAGTCTTAAATGATTAATGAAAGTGTAAATATAATAATTATTAAACTCATTTCTCTCTCCCTAGTAATGCTGACAGTGGGACATGTATTTGGGCTAATGACACTGTGGTATACAGCTCAGTACAGTATTCTGGTATGTATATGTAATTTGGCGTATGTATTAGTCATATAGACATGTATGACAAAGTGGGCAATGACTGCAGTGTGTGTCTTTCATAATAAAATATTTGAACTGTATTAAACAGCTGCTTCACGGACGCTGATAGAGGATCTGTGTACAGTGAAGATCACTAAGCTCTCTGTTGTCATTGTCTTTCTTCCAGACGTGAAGACTGCAACTACACAACCTGCTGTAGAAGCTGTTTATGGAAATGTACAGAAGAAGAAAAAGAGAAAGGCTTATGATGATTCCTACATGTATGAATAATTACACGAGGAATTGTGGGTGTTATTAGGTAATGTCAGAACCCTCCTGGCCTGTCCTGTAATGCTTAACACTCAGCACACCAATTCTTTTGTGGACTTTAACTTCCAGAATTCCCTAGGAGACCATGTGACACTCACCTCCTCTACAGGATTCAATCATGAACCATTCTTGATGTCATGGTCACCAGAGTACTGAACCACCGTTACATCTGTATACAAACACCGCAAGGCTATTCATTTTCTTTGGCTATATTTGAAGTCAAGTCAAGTCAAGTCAAGTAGTTTTTATTGTCATTTCAACCATATACAGTGGTGAACAGTACACAGTGAAACGAAACAACGTTCCTCCAGGACCAAGGTGCTACATAGAACAATAAATACAATAAATACACACGACAATTTACAATACACGAAACAGCAAACAATAAGTAGAGGGAGGGGACAGTGCAGACAGCCCACTGGTAGTGGGTGCAGTAAAGTGAGGTTGTGTCTTTTTTTTTTTTTTTTTTTTTTTTTTGTACAATGTATTTAGCAGCAGTTATGTCCATATTTGGTATGCATGTAAACATGTTATACTTCAAGTGGTATGTGTGGACAGATTTAAGAGATGAGGTTATGTGTGTGTGGGTGTTCAGTCCAGTCACTGAATGTGTTTAGTTTTTCAGACCAGACTCTGGGTGTTAAGGAGTCTGATGGCTTGGGGAAAGAAGCTGTTGCACAGTCTGGATGTGAGGGTCCGGATGCTCCTGTACCTTTTTCCAGATGGTAGGAGGGTGAAGAGTGTGTGTGTGAGGGGTGTGTGTGGTCATCCACAATGCTGGTTGCTTTGCGGATGCAGCGTGTGGTGTAAATGACCATGATGGTGGGAAGAGAGACACCGATGATCTTCTCAGCTGTCCTCACTACCCGCTGCAGGGACTTGCGATCCGATGCGGTGCAGTTCCCAAACCAGGCAGTGATGCAGCTGCTCAGGATGCTCTCGATGGTTCCTCTGTAGAAGGTGGTGAGGATGGGAGGTGGGAGATGTGCCTTCCTCAGCCTTCGCAGGAAGTAGAGGCGCTGCTGGGCTTTCTTGGTTATGGTGCTGGTGTTGAGGGACCAGGTGAGATCCTCTGCCAGGTGAACTCCAAGGAACTTGGTGCTCTTGACGATCTCCACAGTGGAGCCGTCGATGTGTAGTGGAGAGTGGTCACGCCTTGTCCTTCTGAAGTCAACAACCATCTCTTTGGTCTTGTCTACGTTCAGAGACAGGTTGTTGGTTCTACACCAGTCCGTTAACCGTTGCACTTCCTCTCGGTATGCTGACTCGTCGTTCTTGCTGATGAGACCCACCACCTGCACTGCAGCCTCTTGACCTGCTTCAGCCGAATAAAATGGCTGCGGGTAACACTAGGGAGCAGACAACTCCAAGTGTAAATGCGAGTGTAGTGATTGTAGTGGGGTATGTTTTCATTAGAATGAGCTTCAGAAAGTTTAAACATACAGGTCTGAAGATTAATAAAAGATGAACTCCCATTTGAGGTTCAGCTTTAGAGTGAAATACCCGAGGCTGGCTCACAGCTAGGCTAAACGTATTTCCAGTGAACTCAGGAGCGTTAGCAGCAGCTAGCTCTAAACAGTGGATACAATAATAACAGCTCTGAGGTAAATCTGACTGGTCATGTGACTGTATTAGTATACTACACTGTAGGTCAGAACTGGTTACTGTACTGTGTACCACACACAGGGGGCGTAGACAGTAGGCAGTGCATACTACTGTAGTATACAGTGTACAGTATAGTAGTGTGTGATTTCTAATACAGCCTTTGATTCCAGCAGTGTACTGAATGACTGCTGTTTTAATTTTTTGTGCTGCATTTTTCCAAATCCCTAAAATATGCTGAAAATACAAATAATGCGAGTTACAAAAAATTTGTTTAGAATAAGTTTCTACTTCTTTTCAGTTATTCTGGTAAAAATAGATTATTGACGTTGCCTCTTATTGCTTTCCTATTTTGTCCAGCATATGTCTTGGAATCACTATTTTGCTTCAGATATCTTCTATTGTATCTGACTTTAGGTTAGTTTGCTCTAGCTTCGACAAACCTGACAGTTGGTACAGCTTCATTTAGCAGCTTAGTTTATATTTTTATTTTGTATTCTACTCCCAGTGTACATTGATATGAAATGTCATGGGACAGCAGGATGTAAACTGATTATGAAGTTGTGCTATGTTATGAAGGGGTAGGGGAGGGCTTGGGTATGAATGAGGCACGAAGGTATGACAATGTGGGTACCGGACAGATGGGATGTTGCACAGGCATTTGACATTCCTCAATCTGCAGTGTCACATGTGTACCAGGAATACATCACAGAAAGCATTACCACCCACAGTGGACAGTGCGGTGCCCACTGTGGATGAGTTCGATTTGATCAGCAGTGGACTGGTTCAAGAAGCTTTCTGGAGAGTCCCAACAAATGGTGAGGCCTGCGCATTCTCCAGACATGAACCGAATCGAGCATTTATGGGAGGTGGTGGAGAGGTGAGATCCTGAGATCCTGCACCTACAATAACCACAGAGCTTTGGGTGGCTTTCCAGACGACATGGCTTAACATTCCATCTGATGTCTTCCATCCGTTTGTGGAATTGTTGCTACGTTGACATGCTAAACTACACCAACCTAGACAGGGTCTTACATGATGCTAGTTTCTAACCCATGTCAAAGCCCACATGTACCTGTGTAAAAATGGTGTTGGAGTGAAGATGGAAGTACATGTCAGGAAACAAAGAGCATCAGGAAAAACAATCTTAAGTCCAGGTGACCAGTAAGAAATGCGACTCAAAACTGTGACAGTACAAGAAGTGAACTTTTCACTTCACTTTCAAAGAACTTCAAAAGTTCTTTTAGGTTCTCTTAGATTAAATCATAAACCCAAAACATACATAGTTGACTGATCCATTTATTACTCAGACAGAACTTTTTAACTTTGACTCTGTTCTGTCGTACTGCAGTACTCATTTCATCATTTGTTTATTTGTTTGTTTTGTTTTATTGTTTGATGTGTATTGATATACCAGCTACATAATAAAATTCAGTTTATGGGTGTAAATGCACCCATAAAGTAATTAGCTGTCTCTGCATGTATGGTTGTACTATGGTAATTATGAATTTCATAGACAAAGAGCAATTGCTCATTTATAAACATCTATATATAATTTTCAATACTCAAAATGAGGCAGAGGTGATCAAAAAGGGCCATGACAAACCAAGGGCTATATTTAATGTATATATATAGACTGCGGTTTATGTAGGTTCTTTCACATGCTGCAGGAGAAAAATCTTTTACCTCTGTGATTATCTGGGGGTCTTTTAATTATGCAGAAATGGGTTCTTTGGCTGAGGTGAGAGTACATAGAGCTGGTGGACAACCAGGTTTTGAATTTTGCTCATCACGAAACTGACATTCCTATCCCTGTATTCTACGATGACAGTTCTCTTGTTCACAATGCTAGAAATGTGACTGATTGGCCTGATGAACATTCAGACATCTGGACTGGTCCACAGAAGCAGAAAAGATTTAAATCCTCTTGGAAATATGTGGGACATCCTAGAACAACCAGTAAAACGCAAGCTACTGTACTCTTTGATGCAAGAGTGACTGAACATTACTGTAGTGTACATCCAGAAACTTGTCCAGTCCATGCCAATTCCAATCACAGCTGTTACTGGTGCTCAAAGAGCAATTATAGGCTACTAGATATGTTTCAGTCACAGGTGACTAATTCAATCCCAGGTGATTATAAATATGATAAACTAATAAATAAAAAGTATAAAAAGTAACTTTTTTCAATATATTTTTTTTATTAAGGAAATGAGTAACGACATCAGGCAAACAAGAAAACAGGACGTAGCCAATGAACCCATGGCCAAAACTATAATGTTTGTGACTAAAATGGAACCAACTTACAGTATATGGTGAAACTTTTGTGTCAAACTGTTAAAAAATACCTTTCCAGGTTTCTTTTAAAGAATGGAAATCAAAACAAAGTCCAAGTGGTGGACACTCTAATCTCTGAAGAACATGACATTGTTAGAGAAAATACACAAAGCACTTATATGTGAAAAACTATAAAAATTAAAGTGCCAAAATGAATAAAAGCATGCATTAGCACACATGTAGCATTATATTATATAGAGCCAGGTATATCTGTACACCATCTTTATAGCTGTATTAATCAGCGACTGAGATTGATCAATAGGTGCACAAGAACTGATCCTTGGGGTTTCTGCATGGTCTATAAAACTCACACTTGCCAAGAATGATTAATTAAATAAGGTCTGAACTAATAAAGTCCTGCACAGTTTTCCATCCCACCCAGCAGTATTCTGTGATCCACAGTGTCAAATGCAGCAGTGAGACCTAGTACTACCAGACATGAAACTTTAGCGCAGCTACTGCCAGGAAGACTCTAGTCCTACTGTGGTGGTCTTAAGGCAGACCACACACAGAAACCGGTGAAACTATGTTCAGTAAATAGATAAAGATATAAAACTGTATGTAATTGTTAGTTACTACTACATTTATTTAGCTAATTATGCTTTAATTTATACTGAGTCAGGGCACTCAGATAACAATGCTTTTACTTGGCGTTTAGGAGTGCTATCTGGAGAACAGGTCCGGCAGCAAAAGTAGTCCATCTAGAAACTAGGATTTTTTGGGTTCCTAGGATCAAGGATACTTTGTCATTCGCATCACATATGGTACATGGGGTGAAGGTGTTAAACAACTGAAATTAAATATCAGAACTATAGCAAACGGTGAAAAAAACGAAGAGGAGAAAAAACCTATAACCAGCATTTCTGTTGGTCTGTTCATTATGAAATTTTCACACAATGTAAATGTCAGCTCATGTGATAAAATGATGCATAAAAGTATTAATCAAAAGTAAAAATGCAAAAAAAAAAAGAAAAAGGCAATGAAATTTCTCATCATTGCTTCTCATATTTATTTACATTTACAAGAGAGCAAGAAAAATAGTTATCAAAATAGCAAAATAGTTATCATGTCCAAGTTATTATACATAGTGAAGGTAAAAATCAATGATAACTAGGGCTGCCCTCTAGAAGTCAACAAATCGAATCATCAGTCTACGACCCTTTAAGTTGACTGAGACCCTTGAAGTCGACTGACAACAGTGACCTATTTTTTTTTTCTTCATAAAACAGACTAAAGCTTACAAAACTGCACAAGAACTTTAAGAATGTTAAAAGACATTTTAATAATTATTAAAGGGGAATAATAAATACATATTAAAGGTCTAGCTGGGCTGTGACGCATGCTTGCTAAAAAATGTAATCCACGTGACGATGTGCACTGGCGGTTCACCGCTGAAGGAAGCTGAAGCTGTCAAATTGAGAAACACGGGGGGAACGATGTCTCAGAGAAAGTCTGGAGGAGGTTTTGAAGAAGAGAATCTGAACAAAGCTAAACCTAACTCTGCTCCTCAGTTAGTCAAATACGTCCAACACTGCTCCAAATGTGGGAGCTGACTTTTGGTTTAGACATAACGGCTGTTTGCGGTGAAGGAAAAACAGAGCGAAGACGTTTGTTTCATTATAATTACCTTATTTTAGAACCTAAATTACAGATGTTTTTTTATTCGTCTACAGCTAATATTATTTTTATTTAAGGAAAAGTACTGTCACTTTATACGCCAGCCGATAAACAATGATTTCAGCGCGGGTAATATAATAATTAACCGGTTTCAGGTCTACCATTCTTCTCTTCATCTATAAATAATTTAAATATGGACTAATTTGGTTTCATTTAGCAGTTCATTATTTATGGGAGATGAAAGACGAAGCGTCCTCCTACTGAAGAAGCTGTTAAAAGTGAAATTAAAAAGACTATAAGCGCTAATGTTTAGCATAAATACGCGCTGCTGCCCGGCGCTATATCCTGTAATAAAATCAGGCTCCAGTTCAGATCGATCATCATACGCCACATCTCTTTTAGTTCTGAAATATGCTCCTGCTGACTTTCTAAATGAGGAGGACATCAGATCTGAACCGTATGTAGATTGATTTACTGATTAACTAGATAATGTACATGGAGAAAAAAACGTGAACGTATAGTCGAATCGTCGACCAGGACGGGCAAATCCGATTCGACTGACAAAATTCTGAGTCAGGTACAGCCCTTAACTGACTTTGGTACAAGTGCTGACGATTAGTAGACACAGCTATATGTACTGTCTCATGTATTTTGGGTAATGAGGTCTGTGTTCAGACAGCAACAGAAAGAGTAAAATATTCTCTGATCTTATTAAAATAGCAACACGTATAACAAATACTAACACAGGCCTCACCTCAACAGCTCCTCAGATGCACATGCAGAATGTGCGGTTCTAAAATTGTAGTTATAAAATCCACCTAACGTACTACTCAAATGTACCAGCGCAGCACAGTAAGAGGAAATATAAAACTCATTGAGAGTTACAGATGTGAGATGAACGAAAAAGGATTAATGGCTAAAAGATTAATTTAGTGAATTTAAAGTAGCTGAGTTTTTTACTAACCTTTACTAGTGTAAACTCTATGTTGATTTAGTATTAGCATGTATCTAATGTCTTTTAATTGTGCAGGTTGATTTTGTACTTTTTTTTATGTACTTTACAATAATGAAAGAATGTTTTTGCTCTACATAATAGAATATAAGCTTATATTAACTGTTTTTCTAATGAAACAGACGGAGTCACTGAAAGTTCAGAGTGCTGTTTAATCAGCTCTGTGCTGTCGCTGGCCAATAAGAAGATCTGGGCTGGTTACAGTGTGGTTGATGAACTTCTGGGTGCTGGGTGAAGCTTCATGTGATGAATGTGATCAGTGATGGAGACACGACGCCTCACACTATGTAAGTAACTTTTCTTATTTCACTAAAACTAAAGTTTACTCTTATACAAGCATTGTAGCTAAGCACTGAGCTTTAAATGTATTCTCATTAAGGTCTAATATTTTGTTTTTCTTATTTATTTTGACTTTATTTTTCTGGTAAAGACATTACAGTGATGGTGACAGTATCAGTGTCTTCAACAAAAGGTACCTTATATCCTTTTTCTTAACCTGTATTAATAAGTAAACACATATTCATTTTACATAAAAGGTTAGACACTAGGAGCTTAAACTTAACAGTTCCAACCAATGAGATGTCTGAAACTATACATATCCTCATATACCACATACACTATTGATAAATCACAATATTATATTTGTTGTATATTGTCATATTTTCTTATTGATGTCTTTTATCCTAAAGTAAAGCATTAAGCTAAACAATCTAAAAATTTTACTGGTAATGTATGTCGTATAATGTATGGTTGATTTTAATAACTTTGTTCAAAGTCTTAAACAATTTTTTTGACATATCTATTCACAGCAGGCTAAATGTTTGATTCATTTAAGAATATTGATCTTAATACATCATGTTGCTGTTTTTTTTATCAATAGATAATCCTCTTGATTTTCGGCCAGCAGAAATTTTTGGAAACCCCCTTGTGAAAGTTGGGGGAAATACAGAGTTAAAGTGCAGCATCTTTGACAGAAGTAAATCTTCTGATTATCTCCACATGTACCTGTGTAAAAATGGTGTTGGAGTGATGATAGAACCACTTGGAAAGAGAGATGAGCACAACTTCATTTTAATAAATGTTTCAAAGCAGGACTCGGGAAGCTACAGCTGCGTGTACTCACTGAACAAATACACTCCAAACAAAGTGAGAGCATCAGGACTAAAAACAATCCAAGTCCAGGTCAATGGTAAGAGAAGTGATTTGTGTTTTGTCTAATCTCTGTATTTGTTTATTGAGCTGTTGGTTGAGTATGATGCTTTTGGTCAAATTTGGCTTTGGGTTATTTCAGTAATCACAGAAAATGTGTCATTAAATTATTGGTTTAATCATAATTGGGAAATCCAGGTCTAGTGCGCAGTCATAATGTAAACCTGGAGAACAATAAAATATATTGCCCTGTGTTAAATCAAATAAGTGATTTTTCCTGCAGGTGATAACCAATTAAGTTTGAATCAACTCAGTTATATGACAATGTCTTGTTCATTTCCTCTGTAATGAAGATTCTTTATTATCAGGTACTTCACAACATTCAAATGAACTTAACAAAGGCCCGCACCAGCCCAGTGGTAAGGATTCATCACAGTGAGGGACTATGTTTGTTTTGATCATGTTGTTTATCACAGTTAGAAAAAATGTAGAAAAATTATAATTTGATATATATTTTTAAATATAATTTTTGTTGTTCTGGTAAACCAGCTTTAAACAGCTTACAAAAAATCATGTGGCGGTTCTTTGGTGTGTTGATGGACAAACAGATTGTGAAGAGCGCTGAGCTTATATGAAGCTGGGGTTTATTTAACAGATTTGCAATACTTCAAACGGATTAGTGGGAGAGAGGTGTATTAGTACAAACAAAATAAATTAACTTGCGGTGAAACCAATACTCTGGTGATTCAGATCTGGGAAATGGATTGGGATTGGCGGACGTCTGAGAGTGATGTCATCGGAAGGGTGGGTTATGGAAAATGGAGTCCTGGTGATCAGGGGTGGAAAGAGAGCCAGCAGGCGTGACATTTAAACAATTAATAAATGTTCTTTACATGAACAAATTTCTTTATCAAACTGCTGCTCAGGCAGCTCAAAGAAAAACCATTAACCATGCTCATTAGTTTAGTAATGCACATTCACACACCAGTTCTACTGAATCTATATGTGTTCTTGTTTCAGATCGACAGTGGTGGATAAACTTCATGAGATTATTAGCTTCATTTGGAGTCGTCATATTCGCATGCTTGATATTGGTTTTTGATGTCTGTTCAACAAAGCAGAGAAATTCTGCAGCACTGAACTCAGCTGAATTTGTAACCAGCCTGGATTAAAATGATCAGTAATTTTGTAAAGTTCATGTTTAGAAGGCTAAGCCTTCCAGCTGTGCTGAAAATGTTCAAATGTAAATGAGAGCAGGCCTTTACTGTGTATGCTTATAAACTCTGGCATGCTCTACACAGATGGGCTCTGTGCCTGTACTTGTAAATGTACAATTTATTTTACTGTTGCTAAATTTATTGTGCTTCTTATACCTGCATTTGTGGATTTGTAATATTTGAGGTTAATCACTTTGATTTTATTACCAGATTTTGTTTGGAGTGATGTGGAAATTTCTAGATAGACTGCTGAAACTGCCACCATCAGATTAACAGTGCTTAAAGCATGTGCCTCTGTACACAGTTCTAATGTAAGAAGATAAATAAATTCTATTGATGTCAAAGATGACAATTAATCATTACTCAGAAAAGAAACTACACAACAAAAAGAAGAAAAAAGAAGAACTGGCACTAAATCATCAAACCTGGACTGAGGTGTTCTAATTTGTAATCAGGAACACTCTGATTATGAAGGGAACAAAATGCAACCAACTTATATAACTGAATTTTAAAGGTGTAGAAAAATATCCCTGAAGATTTCTTCAAAAGAGAAGTCAACACAAAGTCCATAATGTGGAGACTCCAAACTCTGAAAGAAACAATGTTGTATTTAGATGTTTTGGATTTATGAAATATATATGTTCTGCTTTATTTCTCATGATGAAATACATTTTAACTAGATATTAAATACACAGAACATGTAGTGTCTGCCCTTTGCATGTCATATTTGCTTCCTGACAATGGCATGACTTGCAGTACACCTTTCGCCCGCTAGACTCCGATTAGGAGGATGACAGCTCCTCAGTGTTATCCATCAGGATCGGTTAGCTGATAGAAAAGACAGATGAGACAGCAGGAGGAGCAAAACAGTTTGTATATTTAGTACGATTATGGAGAAACGTAAATTGTAGTGGTAAACAGATGATATCAACCAAATGCAGTTTTGAGTGTAGACAGCATCTGAGTCCCAAACAGAGACAGGGAAATGATTCTACAATTTCGGGGCTGCACAAGAAAAGGCTCGACCACCTGCTGTGGTTCTTCTAATTCTAGGGACTGTCAGCAGGCTGTCAGTTTGTGGGCAGAACGCATGCGAGGGTTTAGATACTGAGGGGCCAGGCCAGTTATGATTTATACGTTAAGAGCAGAATCTCAGCTCATAATTTAACAGGTAGCCAGTGTAATGAGGACAATATTGGGAATATATGATCATATTTTTATTCATGTATGTTTTATTCATTATCTACATATTTCTTTATGAAGACCTGTTCATTTCATTCCCGTACTGTAAAGTATCGGTGCTGTTTACAGAGCACTTTACTTTGTTTGTCCCCTGGATGATTTTGGTTGATTTGGACCTGTTATAAATTTTTCTTTCCTCATGTATGCTATGTTTACCCTCCTAGTTTTGTGGCCTGATTTGTACCACTGTTTTTTACCAAACCCTCCTGTGATTAATGCCATCTCACTTCTAGGCCTATAATACAATCTCATGGCTTAATTCCTATATATACACATGCATACTGACTCCCACATAAACAGAGTATCACATCATGGCATTTTCAATGTTCTATATCAAAATCTAATGCTACGGTAAGTTTATTTAAATGGCAGATTTCAAACACAAGTGCAATTCAACAGGATTTACACAAAAACCAAAGTAAATAAAGTCTAAATAATTAAGACCTACTCAGATTTCCAACGCGCCCAGCAGTATTCTGTGATCTACAGTGTCAAATACAGCACTGACGTCTAGTAATACGAGAAATGAAAGTCTATTAATCAAGCAGATGAGTCCTTCTAAGTTACATTTTGTCAATTCTGAACTTAGCTGATGTGCAGGACTTGTGAGGATCTTGGAACCTCACAAGTTTAAAGAAGGCCCTTCATTGGGCTGCAATAAAACAAACTGGAATAAAAAGCTGGGTTTGCAGTGTGTGGGTTTACTGAGCATTAAATCATTTACAGTGACTGTTACAGATAATGTGTGATTAATTTGATAATACTAACAAAAATGCCAGTTTTAGGGTCAGTTAAGAGCTGAATAAAATCATAATGTGATTAAATGTCAACATTTGCATCAGCATAAAGGTAACAGTAGAGCAGAAACATAAATTCATAGCTCCTCAAAAGGAGGCCTACGCAGGTTAAACTTACTTTAACGCTTTATGTTGTTATGAGTTAGGTTGGTTAAAGTACAGGTGGATGACTTGTGAAAGCAGCTCTGTATGCTGCCTCATGTATTTTGGGTAATGTGGTTTGTGTTCAGACAGCAACAGAAAGAGTAAAATATGCTCTGAATATTAAAATAGCAGCATGAATAGCATAGAACATCACAAGCCGTGGGAAAAAAACAACACAGGCCTCACTACAGGAACTCTTCACCTCAACTGCTCTTCAGATGCACATGCAGAATGTGCAGTTCTATAATTGGAGTTATAAAATCCACCGTTTTGATATACAAATAACACACAGCTAACCTGCAACTCAAACGTAGCAGCACAGCACAATAAGAGGAAATGTAAATGAACTAAAATGATGAATTTAGTGAGTTTAAAGTGAGTAAGCAGTTTATTAACCTTTCCTAGTGTAAGCTCTATGTTGATTTAGTGCTGCATGTATTTAATGATCTAATGTCTTTCAGCTGTGCAGGTTGATTTTGTACTTGTATTTTACAATAATAAAAGAATGTGTTTGCTCTAATGAGGCGAGAAGAGCATCATGGTTTATTTAAACTCCTCCAGGTTCATTTCAGTAAAGTCATATGAACTTAAACTATATACTAAAACTGTATACAGTGTACTGGATTGTGTGAGGAGACTTTGAGATTGTGTGTTTAAAAAATTACTATCCTGCTACTGAAGGTCACTGAGATCGCACTGATGATGTTACTGAAAGTTTAGAGAGCTCAGCTCTGTGCTGTCTCTGGCCAATAAGAAGATCTGGGCTGGTTACAGTGTGGTTGATGAAGCTTCACCCAGCACCCAGAAGTTCATGTGATGAATGTGATCAGTGATGGAGCCACGACGCCTCACACTATGTAAGTGACTTTTCTTATTTCACTAAAACTAAAGTTTACTCTTATACAAGCATTGTAGCTAAACACTGAGCTTTAAGTGCGTTCTCATTAAGGGCTAATATTTGTTTCTTTTTTCTTATTTATTTTGACTTTATTTTTTCTGGTAAAGACATTACAGTGATGATGACAGTATCAGTGTCTTCAACAAAAGGTACTTTATATCCTTTTCCTTAACCTGTATTAACAAGTAAACACATTCATTTTACATGTATGACCAGTCAGACATTTAGACACACACAACTTATCTGAAAAACTCTACAGGGTTACACGTAACAGTTCCAACTGATGAAAGTCTGAAACCACACATATCCTGATATGCCACATACTGTGTATTACCATATTATTTATGCCATATTGTCACCTATAATATATATTTAGTTGAGCAAAAAAAAACTTATACATCTTTGTCTGCACAGTTTAAATCAAATCAAATTTATTTATATAGCCCCATCCCCCTCTGGTCAAAACTACATTTTGATATTTTTTAAAGTAACATCAATGAAGTATCTAATTATGCTGATCTATTCATAGTGGGGACAATAAAGTTATTGAAATTATAATTGTGAAATAATAGTCCAATGCAGGTAGCAATAGTGGAAACAGAGAGGAAGCCTGGTTAGGCTGGGCAGGTAAGCAGCTGTGTCAGGGCCAAGTATCAGAAAAACGCAGTCAGTCCAAAAGCTCTAGTTCCCCTTTCAGTTTAGTGAATATTCATGATGGATGGGCCAATGAAAATGGTTAGAAAAATATTTTAATTTAAATGTCACCCTCCATTGTAGGTTAAGAAAGTAAATAAACTAAATGTTTGGTTCATTTTATGAATATTGATCTTAATACATCATGTTGCTGCTTTTAATCAACAGATGGTCCTCCTGATTTTCAGTCAGCAAAGATTTTTGGAAACCCCCATGTGGAAGTTGGGGGAAATATGAAGTTAAAGTGCCACATCTTTGACAGAAGTAAATCTTCTGATCATGTCCACATGTACCTGTGTAAAAATGGTGTTGGAGTGAGGATGGAACCACTTGGAAAGAGGAATGAGCACACCTTCATTTTGAGGAATGTTTCAGTGCAGGACTCGGGAATCTACAGCTGTGTGTACTCACTGAACAAATACACTCTGAACAATGTGAGAGCATCAGGACAAAAAACAATCCAGGTCCAGGTCACTGGTAAGAGATGTGATTTGTGTTTTCTCTAATAAAAGTGTGGTGATAAAAGAGGTTAACTGAGGTCAGGTCAGTTTAACTTTGTACATTATTTCTGCATCCATTGTCACTCAATATACCATAACTGCTAATATACACTGTATATACACTGTGTTATTTTACCAGTTAACTAATCCAGTTATTAATCCTACAGTGCTTTGTAAATAGACTCTGGTCTGATCTACTCTAAGTACTGCTCCTAATGACTTTAAACTTTACAGTGGAGAATTTCATGGGTGCATGGTCACATATGTATTCCACAGTAGAGCTGGACAGAGTTCACATACCTTAAACCTTGCTAGAAGTGCAGATCAGCTGCCACCCTGGTAATCACATTAACACGCTGCCTATCAAATTATGAAAATCAGGAATGAATCATTAACATGATAATCAGTTGAGTATGTATGTAAGGGATCACAGTTGAGTATATAAGGGATCTCTAAATTCATATGTATTTATTTACACACAATGCCTTTTAAACAGTACCAGCTGTTGATTGAGTCAAATTCACAAAAGTACTTCAAATTCTCTAATTAATTTGGTTGTAGTTTATTTTAGCGGTAACACAAAATTTGGCACTAAATTAGAGTGTTACTCAATATTGGGAAATATTGCATCGTGTTGAATAAATAAGTGATTCATAAACAGTTATGTTTGAATGAACTCAGTTACGTGACAATATCTTGTTTATTTCCTCTGTAATGAAGATGCTTTATTATCAGCTACTACACAACATCCAAATGAACCTAACACAGACCCGCACCAGCTCAGCGGTAAGGCTCCATCACAGTGAGAGACGATGTTTGTCTTGACCATGATGTTTCTTTACAGTTAGAAAAAATGTAGAAAAATTATAATTGTCATTTTCAATTTCTTAGTGAATATATCAGTGGCAACAAATGTGAGCTGTGTTTTACATTAAAATCCTATCAAATTATAAAAGTATTCATTATTTAAAAATTATGATTTTTAGAGATTTGTCAGTTGTGTTCTATAAAATATGTAAAATATATGTTAAATATGTTAAAAAATGTAATTCAGATTTCCTCTATTTCACTGTAGCACTAAATGCATTAAATGATCTTTTAAGGTTTTGTATTAACTGAGGGGTACCAACAATTTTGTCCATGTGTGTATACCTTAAAAAATAACATACATGTTACACATCTGTTATTTTAAGGTATACACACGTGGACAAAATTGTTGATACCCCTCAGTTAATTAAAGAAAAACCCACAGAAACAACTTTAATCTGACAAAAGTAATGACAAATAAAAATTCTATTAAAATGTACAAATGAAAGTCAGACATTGCTTTTCAACCATGCTTCAACAGAATTATTTAAAAAAATAAACTCCTAAAACTGAAATGATGGTACCCATAACTTTTTTGTTGCACAACCTTTTGAGGCAGTCACTGCAATCAAACAATTCCTGTATTCCTGTACTTCTGCACCTCTCAGCAGGTATTTTGGCCCACTCCTCATGAGCAAACTGCTCCAGTTGTCTCAGGTTTAAAGGGTGCCTTTTCCAGACGGCATGTTTCAGCTCCTTCCAATAAGGCTTAATAGGATTTAGGTCAGGGCCTACAGAGGGCCACTTCAGAATAGTCCAGTGTTTTCCTCTTAGCCATTCTTGGGTGTTTTTAGATGTGCGTTTTGGGTCATTATCCTGTTGCAAGACCCATGACCTGCGACTGAGACCAAGCTTTCTGACACTGGGCAGCACATTTCTCTCTAGAATTCCTTGATAGTCTTGAGATTTCATTGTACCCTGCACAGATTCAAGACACCCTGTGTCAGATGTAGCAAAGCAGCCCCAGAACATAACAGAGCCTCCTCCATGTTTTTCACAGTAGGGACAGTGTTATTTTCCTGATATGCTTCATTTTTCCGTCTGTGAACATAGAGCTGATGTGCCTTGCCAAAAAGTTCAATTTTTGTCTCATCTGTCCATAGGACATTCTCCCAGAAGCTTTGTGGCTTGTCAACATGTAGTTTGGCAAATTCCAGTCTGGCTTTTTTAACAATGGTGTCCTCCTTGGTCATCTCCCATTAAGTCCACTTTGGCTCAAACATCCACGGATGGTGCGATCTGACACTGATGTTCCTTGAGCTTGAAGTTCACCTTTAATCTCGTTAAAAGTTTTTCTTGGCTCTTTTGTTACCGTTCGTATTATCCGTCTCTTTGTTTTGTCATCAATTTTCCTCCTGCGTCCATGTCCAGGGAGGTTGGCTACAGTCCCATGGATCTTAAATTTCTGGATAATATAAGCAACTGTAGTCACAGGAACATCAAGCTGCTTGGAGATGGTCTTATAACCTTTACCTTTAACAGAATTGTCTATGATTTGGTTTCTAATGTCCTGAGACAACTCTTTCCTTTGCTTCCTCTGATCCATGTTGAGTGTGGTACACACCTTGTCACCAAACAGCACAGTGACTACCTGTAGCCCTATATATAGGCCCACTGACTGATTTCAAGATTGTAGACACCTGTGATGCTAATTAGTGAACACACCTTGATTTAACATGTCCCTTTGGTCACATTTTTCATGGGTACCATCATTTCTGTCCAGGCCTCTTTCAGGGGTTTATTTTTTTAAATAATTATGTTGAAGCATGGTTGAAAAGCAATATCTGACATTCATTTATTCATTTTCATAGAATTTTTATTTATTATTACTTTTGTCAGATTTAAGCTATTTCTGTTACCATTGTGGGTTTTTCTTTCATTAACCGAGGAGTACCAACAATTTTGTCCACATGTGTGTATATATTATGTAAGGGATATCACACTATTTATTTTTAGATAACACCAGTTACTACATGTTTACCTAATATGTTTATTTTTCTTTTAACATTAGTTACTTATTGTTAATGTATTACTTCATGCTAGTTAGTCAATACTCATTGTAACTTGTTTTTATAAATAGCCCAGGAGAAGAAATGTTGTTAATTCAGATTTTGTAAATGTTCTGCCAGCAGTTTCTAGGTACACCCTTTTGGTTATACCTCCAGTGTTGCTGCTGGTTGTGATACTTTTCCTTGGAAGGAATCATATCAGAGCCGGAATGTGTACAAGTACGTATGACTGTATAGCTTCTGCTAAGCAGGACTGAGATGTTTATTTAAGGTATATGAAAAATAAGACATATGACACACATGCCAGCACAGTTACCCTCCACATCTCTATGAAACCTCTTCTCAAAACATAATAGCAGTGTCCTAATACAAACACAGGGGTTTATTAGGATTAACTGCATCAACCAATCAGAGCACACACCATGACAGTCACATTCTCAGGCCTTTCTCTATAAACACGTTTACTGGAAAGGCATTTTGGGAAGAATGTCCACAGATAACTGACCAGTAAAATCTTTTTTTTTTATTTTTTGTAGTTGCAGAGTTGTTCCAGCGCCAAGGACAAAGGTACATTTTACATCCTCCAGTAAATATTAAGAGGCAGTCTGGCTTTAAATTTCAGTCTTAGTCCTGAGTACTCTGTTCTACTTGTCATACATACATACACATGCATACTGTCTATTAATAATAGTGCACAGAAAGGGGACAGTTTGCACTCAAGTTATTATTGTGATTTATTGTTAGTGCAATATTTGAAATGGTGAATATGTAAATTGCATGAACCCAACATGGACATGTTCCTCTTGTAACAGACATTAAATATCATACTCTCCACTTTTCTTCAGGAAATTCTTAAGCTTCTTTCTGAATAGTATTACAGTCTATTATTACAGGTCCACACGCTTAATAAGATGGAACACACCTGATTCCACTCCTTTAATCAGGTGCTTTGTGGAAAGAATTCGGACCAATGAGATTGGACACCCCTGCATCAGCGAGTCAGAATATTTCAAAGAACTGTTTTTAAGGCTTTACAGAATAAAAGTCTTCTCTCTGTTTCAGTGGACAGGATAATAATACAGGGCCATGTGAAGGTAAGTTCCCATATAGTGTTATATTAGGTATATAGTATGTGGTATAAAAGAGCTGTGAACTGTTCACGTGGTCATTAGTGCGCATGCGCGGAGAGTGCATGCTGCCTGTTACAGTAGCTCCCGCTTCTGCAATTTCCCCCTGGGATTAATAAAGTATTTCTGATTCTGATTCTGATTCTGGTTTTACTCTGTATTTTAGCAGGCGTCTCAGAGCGAGTGACACAGGCAGTGAACAGGTAAAATTTTTTTGTGTTATTCTACAAGTATAAATATTCATCTTTCTAAAATATTGAAAATGTAAAAGATGTACATGTAATTACAAGCCTGATCTTATTTTATAATATTAATACTACAGGGAAGAATCCCTTGATGACGTGTGTGTATACGCCACAATACCTCACCTAAAAGGTAAACTCAGTTACTCACACTACATGGGGTCTACCTGAATGTACTGTCCCAAGGGAAAACAAGCTCACTCCAAATAGGCAGGTTAATGTAAAGAGAGTGACTTAAAGCAGTGTGGGAGCTTTTCATCAGTACAGGTATGACATTGATGTGGTTGGTGTGGCTCAGCAGATAACACCACTACCAGGAGGCTATCACCTCATGGGGGAGACAGTGGTTTGATTGCTAGTCTGTGTGACTATGCTGTGCTACACCAATATGAGTCCCTGGGCAAGACTCCTAACACTACACTGGCCTATGAATAATCTTGTAAGTTGCTCTGGATAAGAATGTCAGCTAAATGTAAACTGCCATACAATGTAAAAGAAAGCTGTAGAGCTCAAACAATGAAAAAATAACTTGCAAAAAATGGTAATAAGGTTTTTATGTGCGTGTATGCGTGGGTGTTTTTTTTAAATACTTTTTTACTATAGCCATTTAGTGATTTTATTAGTCCACACATCAGAAATGTGGAATAAAAAATAATGAAAAAAATCCTGTTTTATTCACAGTTAAGAGATGTCCAGTAGATGTGTGGTAAGTAACTACACAACCTGGTCTTCTAGATGCAGATATCCAGTCTCCCAGTAAAAAGCAAGTCTTAAATGATTAATGAAAGTGTAAATATAATGCATATTTAAACTCATTTCTCTCTCCCTAGTAATGCTGACAGTGGGCCATGTATTTGGGGTAATGACAGTGTGGTATATAGCTCAGTACAGTATTCTGGTATGTATATGCATTTTGGGGTATGTATTAGTCATATAGACATGTATGTAAAAGTGGGCAATGACTGTAGTGTGGGTCTTTTATAATAAAATATTTAAACTGTATTAAACAGCTGCTTTCATGGATGCTGATAGAGGATCTGTGTACAATGAAGATCACTAAGCTCACTGTTGTTGTTGTTTTCAGACGTGAAGACTGCAACTACACAGCGTACTGCAGAAGCTTTTCATGGAAAAGTACAGAAGAAGAAAAAGGAAAAGGCTTATGATGATTCCTTCATGTATAAATAATTACACTAGGAACTGTGGATGTTATTAGGTAATGTCAGGCCCCCTCCTGGTCTGTCCTATAATGCTTAACACTCAGCACACCAATTCTTTTGTAGACTTCAACTCCCAGAATTCCCCAGGAGACCATGTGACACTCACCTCCACTACAGAATTCAATCATGAACCATTCTTGATGTCATGGTCACTAGAGTACTGAACCGTTTCATCTGTATACAAACACCGCAAGGCTATTCAGAGGTCCTTTGGCTATATTTGAAACGGTATACTACATACTACTTGTGTTCTAAATCTACCTAAAAAAAAACACAAAAAAAATTGTGTGTGTTGTAGTACATTTAGGATATATCTTTGTACTGTACTGCACCCCATTATGCACTGCGGCCTCTTGACCAGCTTCAGCCGAATAAAATGGCTGCGGGTAGTCAACTCCAGTCAACTCCAAGTATAAATGTGGGTGTAGTGATTGTAGAGGGGGAATGTTTTTAGAATGAGCTTCAGAAATTTTAAAAATACAGGTCTGAAGATTAATAAAAGATGAACTCCCATTTGAGGTTCAGTTTTAGAGTGAAATACCCGAGACTGGCTCACAGCTTAGCTAAACGTATTTCCAGTGAACTTAGGAGCGTTAGCAGCAGCTAGCTCTAAACAGTGGATACAGTAACAACAGCTCTGAGGTTAATTGGACTGCTCATGTGACTATATTAGTATACTGCACTGTAGGTCAGAACTGGTTACTGTACTGTGTACCACACACAGGGGGTGTAGACAGTAGGCAGTGCATACTACTGTAGTATACAGTGTACAGTATAGTAGTATGTGATTTCTAATACAGCCTTTGTTTCCAGCAGTGTACTGAGCGACTGCTGTTTTGATTTTTGTGCTGCACAAATCTCTAAAATATCCTAAAAATATAAATAATGAGAGTTAAAATAAACTTTGTTTAGAATAAGGTACTGCTTGTTTTCAGTTATTCTGGTAAAAATAGATTATTGAAGTTGCCTCTTATTGCTTTCCTATTTTGTCCAGTATACATTCTGGAATCACTGTTTTGCTTTAGAAATCCTCTATTGTATCTGACTAAGGTTAGTTTGCTCTAGCTTCTACAAACCTGACAGTTAGTACAGCTTCATTTAGCAGCTTAGTTTATATTTTTATTCTGTATTCTACTCCCAGTGTACATTGATATGAAATGTCATGGGACTGCAGGAGGTAAATGGACTATAAAGTGGTGCTATGTTATGAAGTGGTAGGCGGGGGGCTTGGGAACAGCAACACCTGTCTAAGTTGTGATGTGTTATCTTGTGTGTGAGACTGAATACTGGCCGGCATGCTCATGGCTATGCAAAGTGAGTTGTCAGGTTTGAACAAGGTATGAATGTATGACAGTGTGGGTACGAGACAGATGGGATGTTGCACAGGCAATTGACATTCCTCAATCTGCAGTGTGACATGTGTACCAGGAATACATCACAGAAAGCATTACCACCCACAGTGGACAGTGCTGTGGCCACTGTGGATTGGTTCGATTGGATCAGCAGTGGACTGGTTCAAGAAGCTTTCTGGAGAGTTCCAACAAATGGTGAGGTCTGCGTGTTTTCCAGACATGAACCGAATCGAGCATTTATGGGAGGTGGTGGAGAGATGAGATCCTGAGATCCTGCACCTACAACAACCACGGAGCTGTGGGTGGCTTTCCAGACGATATGGCTTAACATTCCATCTGATGTCTTCTATCCATTTGTGGAATTGTTGCTACGTTGACATGCTACACTACACCAACCTAGAGAGGGTCTTACATGATGCTAGTTTCTATCCCATGACAAAGCCCACATGTACTCATATTCCTCCACCATTCTTAGTGTGGTTGGTGTAGCTCAGCAGATAATACTACTCCCTGCCAGTTACCCACCACCACCACATGTGGGAGACCGAGGTTCTAATCCCGGTCTGGGTGACTATGCTGTGCTACACCAATAAGAGTCTCTGGGCAAGACTCCTAACACTACACTGGCCTCCCTGTTATATGATTAACCTTGTTAGTCGCTCTGGATAAGAGCATCAGCTAAATGTCATCAATCTAAATCAATCCACCCCATGATGACATGTCACTTATGTGGGTTCTTACAGATGTGGTATTCATAGAAATACATATAATAAATATTAAAAAAATATTATACATACACTTTGCAGTGTGTGGGTCTGTTAAGTTTCAAAATAAGATCTGATAAAACACCATCAACATGAGCAAGTGGGTCACAATAAACCAGCATAAACTCATAGTCTAAGGCCTGTACTGAATATTAAATAATCTGTTCAGGTTTAAGTGATAGGGGTTTTATAAATTATTTAATTTAAGTTGATACTATTTAAGTACTTTAAGTAATAAAGTAAATTCAGCTTCAACTTAATCAGTCTAGCTGATTAAAATAGCAACACAAATAATATAGAATGAAACCAGACCTGTGAAAAACCAACACTCTTCAAGTTCACCGTGTAAGATGAATACAGTTTAAACACACCTTTGTGACGAAAAGATTTTCACCACCATTAGCTGTACTCTCTCTTGTCTTTGTAATTTTGTAAAGATTACTTTATTCTCAACTACATGGCTCTCAATAAAACAGAAAGAAATAGAGAAAAAGAAAGTCTCTCTAAAAATGTGGCTTTAGCAGAAATACAAACACTGGGAGATCAGTCATTGTTGTGAGCCAGTAGAACGGCATCACCGGACAGTAGTTTTTTCGTAGCCCCTCCCCAACAGCCTTGTGTAGTACACATTGACCAAGTCAGCCAAAGTCAGGCTAAGCTGAAAACTAACAACCATTATTCACTCTCTTCTTACCTCCTGTTGTTGGAGTGAAGAGTCCAGTAAGGGTGAAAAGGCAGACAAGAAAGTTTGAAATATGACCGTATGGACTGAATGGCACATTACAATGGTCAGTATGGCTGTGGATTAGTGTTTGGGGGCCTGCTCTTAGTGAGTTTGTGAAGTTTGGTGATCCTCGGGCGAACAGTAACATTACTGCTTGGTTTGGGTCGAAATGACTGAGACTCTATGGGAGGAACAAGGGATGAATAAACAACAGATAAAGGAGTGCGGGTCAGTGCTGGGGGACCTGCCCTTAGTGTGTGTATGTGAAGTTTCGCGCCTCTCAGGCGAAGGACACAGCCGGGTTTGGTTTGGGCTAGGTCACAGCGCGGCTGGGGGTGTGGACCCAAGCGCAGGGCAGGAATCCGATTGCGGCAATGTAAATGTTAAATTGCAAGCAAACGGACTTCCTGGATGTGGATGCACGTGAAGTGTTTTGGAATTTTGGTTTAGGCGGGGATCGAACCCCAACCTTTGTAGTGAGAACCCCACGTGCTACCACTGCGCTATGCGGTAGTACACGTGAGGTAAGTCAGGAGGGGTTTTGTGAAGGAGAGGGAGAAATGGCAGGAAAAACAAACAAAGGAGACACCAGGATTGCGTTCTCAAAACAAAAGGAGAAGTTGATAAAAATCACAAATAAACAGAAGAGGGTTCAACAGAAAGGAGACTTGTGGATCTTTGTGTGGAGAGTGACCCACGCTCTCTACACTTGTTGCTTTTCTCTTTTCCTCTTTTTCTTAGCTTTCCTCTTTTCTTTTGCTTAGCTTACTCTTTTCTTTTTCTCTTTTCTTTAGCTTAGCTTAGCTTTCTCTTTTCTTCTTTTCTTTTTCTCTTTTCTTTAGCTTAGCTTAGCTTTCTCTTTTCTTCTTTTCTTTTTCTCTTTTCTTTAGCTTTCTGGTGTCCCGTACCAGCTACCCCTATACAAATGTGCAGCAGAGGTGTTTGTGTGGTAGGGGCTTATATGGCTGCCGCCCTAGGTGCCGCTCGTTGGCTTGATCAGCCCGGGGCATTCTGGGGTTTGGAGTTCCGCCCTCTGCTGGCTGCCGGCGGTACAGCCCGGACCCTTACAGGCTAATAATGACTGGGACTCTATGGGAGGAACGAGGGATGACTTAACGACAGATAGACGAGTACGAATCAGTATATCTTTGGATTATTGCTTGGGCGACTGGCCTTAGTGTGTATGTGAAGTTACGCGCCTCTCGGGCGACCGAAACAGCCGGCTTTAGGCGTGTCTAAAAATGACTGGGACTCTATGGGAGGAATGAGGGATGTGGAAAAAAAGGAGAAATGAACGAGTGCGGGTCAATCCATCACTGAATGCTTGCTCTGAATGGCTTTGCCCAGAGCTGTATTAGATTTGGAGGCTCTAGGGTGAGCGGGAGTAGAGTACATAGGCAAACAATTTTCCATCCTATTCATTCTCTATGGGAAGAAAGATGGATGCGAAAAGAAAGAGAATCGGTTGCGGGTCAATCAAACATTGTATTTCTGTGTGTCCGATTTGGTGTTTAGGTCGAGCGAAAGTAGGTTACATAGGCACATGTTTTTCGATCTTATTCATTCTCTATGGGAAAAAAATTCGGGAAAAAGTCCTTCCTGCTCAGAATCCCTGCATCCGATCAAAAAGCTGTATACAAGCACATATCACACCATCATACCGGACAATCTGGAGTTCAATCTGGAGTGCTCAGTGAGGAATAAGGGATGAGTAACTGAGTGCAGGTCGGTATGACTGTGGATTAGCGTTTGGGCACCTGCCCTTAGTGAGTATGTGAAGTTTTGTGGCTCTCGGGCGAATGGAAACGTTACTGCTTGGTTTGGGTCAAAAATGACTGGGACTCTATGGGAGGAACGAGGGATGAATAAACGATAGATAGACAAGTGCGGGTCAGTATGGCTGTGGGTTAGTGCTTGGGGACCTGCCCTTAGTGTGTATGTGAAGTTTTGTGCCTCTCGGGTGAAGGACACAGCCGGGTTCAGGTTAGTCCAAAAATGACTGGGATTCTATGGGAGGAACGAGGGATGCATAAAAAATAGAGAAACAAACGAGTGCGGGTCAATCCAACACTGAATGCACTGAATGCTGCCCCCGAGCCAGTGTATCCGATTCGGAGTCTCTAGGTCAAGCGGAAGTAGGTTAGATTTTCCATCCTATTAAGTTTCTATGGGAGGAAAAAGGGATGCGAAAAGAAAGAGAAATGAGTGCGGGTCAAACTAACACTGAAGGGGGAATACTCAAATCATGAAAAGAGCAAAATAGAACCAACTTATATGACTGAACTTTTGTGGTGAATTGTTCTTTAAAAGAATGGAAATCAAAACAAAGTCCAAGCTGTGGACACTAACTCTGAAGAATATGATATTGTATTCAGAAGTTTTGGTTTCTGGGTCATTTCCTAATAAATATATGTTCTGCTTTATTTCTCAAGCTAGAAATGACAAGATATTAAATAGATGTGGTGTTTGGCTTTTGCATGGCATGCCTCCTGATAACAACATGAAGAAGAAGAAAGGAGAGTCCCGACACATGACATAGACACAGTTAAATGACGTCACATTTGAAATGTTTTATATAAAAATTGGATTATTATAATGTGAAGGTGAGTTAATTTATATAACCTGCATTTAACGTGAACTACATTAATACAAACAAAAAAGAAATTCAAAAAACAAAAAAGACAAATTGCTTATGGACGGAACATTATGGCTATAAATAGTTTAAATGGTTGAAGGCTGTTGTGGTGATTGCTTAGTGAAAGTGAAATCTGCATCTGGTGAGATGAGAGCCAGGTATATCTGTACACCATCTTTATACCTGCAGCAATCAGCGACTGAGATGGATCAAAACATGCACAAGAACTGATCCTTGGGGTTTCTGCATGGTCTATGAACTCACACTTGCCAAAGATGATAAATTAAATAAGGTCTGAACTAATAAAGTCCTGCACAGTTTTCCATCCCACCCAGCAGTATTCTGTAGCAGTAAGGCCTAGTACTACCAGACACGAAACCTTAGCACAGCTACTGCCAGGAAGACTCCAGTCCTACTGTGGTGGTCATAAGGCAAGCCACACATAGAAACTGGTGAAACTATGTTCAGTAAATAGATGAAGATATAAAACTGTATGTAATTGTTATTTACTACTACATTTATTTGGTTAATTATGCTTTAATTTATACTGAGTCAGGGCACGGGCTCAGATAACATAGTGCTGTTACTTATTGGTGTTTGGGAGTGCTATCTGGCGAACAGGTCCGGCAGCAAAACGAGTTCCCCTAGAAACAATGGATGTATTGGGTTCCTAGACAGAGGGCGGAGCAAACTATTTGGCCACGGGAGATATAAAACAAATACAGAATACTTATCATCTTAAAATTAATTGAATCTCTTTGATTAAACTTATTTAGTCGTTCCTTTAATATGAATGTGATATTGGCTTATGTCTTTTTCTTTTTTAGTCTACTCTAGTTGTTTTTTTCTGGAATGTTAGAGAGTGCATAGATCAACATGTCTATCGTCACTTGTAGGTTCTGCTGGAAAATTACATCTTTGAGAATGTTTTGTGCAATAGCAGAACATTAATAGCTTTAATTAAAATAGCTGCTAATATAGATAGTGATCCAATTTTCCAATTTTTGGATAGTCTAAATTGAGTGCATTGTTTTTCAAGTTTGCTCACTTGGGTGTTTTATGGTTTTTGTCTTGCTGCCATTTCGGATTTAAGGGACACGGCCTAAAACCAACACTGGATGGGCATGATCTTTGGCCCTTCATGTGGCACTACATTAAAAACAGGTTCTGTAGTGGAAATCACTGCCTGGATGATGGAAATCATGTACACCATGTCCTCTAAGTTAATAAGGAGAGGGATGATCTGGCTTGCTATCAGCACACAGTTCAAAAGCTGACATCCATTATGATATGAAGATGCACTGATGCGCATGGCTCGAAGGACTTGAACAACAAATGGACAGATGACACAAGGACATCCTGAAGTGTAATTAATTATCAGAACTGTACCAAATGGTATCCTCAGTTCTTAAACACTTATAGAGGTGATGAACAAAGAGATGGTAAACATCAACTTGTTCCAACTTTTTCAAACATGTTGGTGGCATCAATTTCAAAATATGCATATATTTATCAAAAAGGCAATTCAATTTCCCATCATTGTGTCCTGTATTTATTTGCGTTATTTATTTATGCACAGCGTCCCATCCTTCACTGGAATGGGGTTATAAAGTCTCACCATTTTCCTGTTTAAACGTTTAGATACATTTTTAGATTTTTAGACTTTTAGATATTTATACTGCACCGACACTTTGAGGACACATAGTCACTTTAAACACATTTTGCTGCTACCTTTTCAATTTCTGTGCTGCTCTTCTTTCTATATTTTTTTAAAATATATTTTTATATATTTACAGTGAGGAAAATAAGTATTTGAACCCCCTGCGACTTTGCATGTTCTCCCACATAGAAATTATAGAGGGGTCTGAAATTTTCATCTTAGGTGCATGTCCTGCACATGGGACAGGACGACTGCACTGTATTAAGGAGAGGATGACCGGGGCCATGCATTGCGAGATTTTGGGGAACAACCTCCTTCCCTCAGTTAGAGCATTGAAGATGGGTCGTGGCTGGGTCTTCCAACATGACAATGACCCAAAGCACACAGCCAGGATAACCAAGGAGTGGCTCCGTAAGAAGCATATCGAGGTTCTGGAGTGGCCTAGCCAGTCTCCAGACCTCAACCCTATAGAAAATCTTTGGAGGAAGCTCAAACTCCGTGTTTCTCAGCAACAGCCCAGAAACATGGCTGATCTGGAGAAGATGTGTGTGGAGGAATGGGCTAAAATCCCTGCTGCAGTGTGTGCAGACCTGGTGAAAAACTACAGGACCTCTGTAATTGCAAACAAAGGCTACTGTACCAAATATTAACATTGATTTTCACAGGTGTTCAAATACTTATTTGCAGCAGTAACACACAAATAAATTATTAAAAAATCATACATTGTGATTTCCGGATATTTTTTTTAGATTATGTCTCTCACAGTGGACATGCACCTAAGGTGAAAATTTCAGACCCCTCTAGGATTTCTAAGTGGGAGAACTTGCAAAGTCGCAGGGGGTTCAAATACTGATTTTCCTCACTGTATGTATATTTTATTTAATTAAGTACTGCTGCTTGGGTGTAACTGGGTCTTTGAGTACTACAATTTCGTTCCACCCCATGTACCATATGTAATGCAAATGACAAAAAAGTATCCTTGATCCTTGATAAATGTAGCTGTGTAAAAATTCAAAGTATAAAAGCTTTGTTTACAGGGGTTCTGTTTGCTAATCTCAACTTTAATCAGTGGGGTTAAATGCGGAGGACAAGTTTCTTTGTGTAAACACAAATGCAAATAATGGCTTCAAGAAAAGTGTTGTAAAAAAGCAAATGTGTAATGCAAAGTTATTATGTCTAAGTTATTATTATCCATATGAATGTAAAAATCAATGCTAAGAATAAAGTTGTATTGAATGGCCTTAACTGACAGTAGTATTTAGGCTTTGACAACCTGTGAAGCAGGATCTACAGACCCAGTTGCAAAATCTGTGGGCAAATGCCCTGCAGAATGCCATACAAAGCTGACATGTCTTCATGCCCAACCGTATCTTATTTTGTATCCAAGACTAAAGGCACCCCAACAGGGTACTAGTGCCTTTTTTTTGCAATGGTCAAGCCCCCCCAGGACCACCAACTTTACAGGGTGGACCAGTAAGGATGGAGTGTCTAATAGAATGGACAGTGAGTGGACACAGTGTTTAAATACTCCAGCAGCACTGCTGTGTCTGATCCACTCACACCAGCACCACACACACTAACAAACCACCATGTCAGTAACACTGCTGTCCTGAGAATAAATTACCACCAACATAATAATGCTACCTGCTCTCTGGTGGTCCTTTGCGGGTTTTGTCTTGGCTGTTAATGAACAGGAAAAAAAGTGGGGTAGTAAAGTATACAGAGAAACAGATTAACTTCAGCCTGTAAGTGTAGAACTACAAAGTGCTCCTATGTGGTAAGTGGAGCTGATAATATGGACAGTGATGAGTTAATGTTATGGCTAAAGTACATGTGAAAGTATTGCTGAACTTTACTGGGCACAAGCAGATGAGTCCTTCTAAGATACATTATGTAAATTCTGAACTAAATTTACTTGCAGTACTATAATCTCGGAACTGCACCTCTTTGTTGGATTTAAAAAGGGCACTTCATGGAAATAACACTAACTGGAATATAAAGTTGGACTTGCAGTGTGTGGGACCGAATCATTTACAGTGAATGTTTTACAGTGCACTAACCATTTATCTTGCATAATTATACATTAACAAATGTATAATTGTATAAGACCTGTTATGGGCTGAATAAGATCATGATGTGATCTAAATGTGTAAATATCAACCTCTGTATCAGCATAAAGCTCGCAGTACAGCAGCAAACATACATTCATGGCTCATCAAAAGGCGGCATTTACTGAACGCAAGCATATGTAGGTTTGGTTTCACTTTAAACCTTTATGTTGAAGTTAAGTTGGCTAAAATGCATTTAAGTTAATATACATTTGAATTTAAGTTTCAGTACACAGTGCTATATGCAGTGTCTCATGTATTTTGGGTAATGAGGTTTGTGTTCAGACAGCAACAGAAAAAGTCAAATTTGCTCTGATCTTATTAAAATAGCAGCATGTATAGCAAAAACAAAAGCCTCACCTCAACAGCTCTACAGATGCACATGCAGAATGTGCGGTTCCAAAATTGTAGTTATACAATCCACCGTTTTTGATGTACACCTAACACGCTAGTTACCTTGCGTACTGTTCAAATGTGCCAATACAGCACAGCATAATGAAACGTAACTCCTTGAGAGTTACAGATTAGATATGAACAAAAGGAGATGAATGACTAAAGTAATTAATTTAGTGAATTTAGCTAGTAGCTGAGTAACTGAGCAGTTTGTTAACCTTTCCCAGTGTAAGCTCTATGTTGATTTAGTGTTGCATGTATTTCCAGATCTAATATCTTTTAGCTTTGCAGGTTGATTTTTGAGAATGTATTTGCTTTACTTAATATAGAACATAATAGAGCTGTTCTAATAGAGCAGACAGAGTTACTGAAAGTTCAAAGTGCTTTCACTGGCCAATAAGAAGATCTGGGCTGGTTACGGTGTGGTTGATAAAGCTTCACCCAGCACCCAGAAGTTCATGTGATGAATGTGATCAGTGATGGAGCCACGACGCCTCACACTATGTAAGTAACTTTTCTTATTTCACTAAAACTAAAGTTTACTCTTATACAAGCATTGTAGCTGAACACTGAGCTTTAAATGTGTTCTCATTAAGGTCTAATATTTGTTTCTTTTTTCTCATTTATTTTGACTTTATTTTTCTGGTAAAGACATTACAGTGATGATGACAGTATCAGTGTCTTCAACAAAAGGTACTTTATCTACATTTAAAGTAAACACATATTCATATTACATACCCAGCTAAACACTAGAGTCTTACACTTAACAGTTACAACCAATGAGATGTCTGAATCTATACATAATCTGATATACCACATATAGTATTGATAAAAAACAATATTATTTGTGGTATATTGTCATATTGCCAAATTGATGTCTTGTCCTGTGTGTTAGTGTGTGTGTGTGTATTTACTGGTTGATTTTAATAACCTCCTTCAAAGTGTTTTTCTTTTGATAATGACATGATATTAACAAGCAATAATTTCTGACATATATTTTCACAACAAACTAAATATTTGGTTCATTTTATGAATATTAACATTTAATACATCATGTTGCTGTTTTTTATTAATAGAAGATCCTGATGATTTACAGCCCGCAGAGATTTTTGGAAACACCCTTGTAAAAGTTGGGGAAAAATTACACTTAAAATGCATCATCTTTGATCGAAGTAAATCTTCTGATGATCTTTACATGTACATGTGTAAACATGGGGTTGGAGTGAAGATGGGATCACTTGGAAAGAAAGATGAGTACACCTTCATTTTGAGGAATGCTTCAGAGCTGGACTCAGGAAACTACAGCTGCGTGTACTCACCTAAGAAATATACTCCAAACAACGTGAGAGGATCAGGACTGAAAACAATCCAGGTCCAGGTCACTGGTAAGAGATGCTATTCATGTTTTCTCTAATAAAAGTGTGGTGATAAAAGAGGCTACTTGATTAGGTAGGCTCATTAACTAGCCACATACTATGAAGAATCCTGGAAACACGGGCACCTTAACAAACATACCTTAAAATAATATGTGGTGAAGTTTGTGATGCGCTATGCTTTTTAAAAATCTTGGTAGAAGTGCACGGCAGTTGCCGCCCTAGTAATCACATTAATACGCTGCTTATTAAATGACCTTTTCTTTACTTTAAATTATGATAATATCTTTAGAATCAGTCGAGTATGTAATGGATTTATGAATCCATTGTATTTGTATGTTAAGCTGTTGGTTAAGCAGAATTAACAAAAGAATTTTAAAATCACTAATTCCATTTGTCAAATTGTAAATTGATGTGTTAATCAATATTGGGAAACCAAGTTCTTGTGTCTAGTGCGCAGTGTTAATGTAAACCTGGGGAACAATAAAATATTTTGCACTGTGTTAAATTAAATACATTATTTTTTTTTTACTACAGGTGATAGACAAATATTTTTGAATCAAGTCAAGTTTTATGATAATATCTTGTTTATCCCTCTGTAATGAAGATGCTTTATTATCAGGTACTACACAACATCCAAATGATCATAACAAAGACCCGCTCCAGCTCAGTGGTAAGGATTCATCACAGTGAGGGACTATGCTTGTCTTGTACCAAAATTACATTTTATATAAGTTTTTAAATATCATTTTTGTTGTTCAGGTAAACCAGCTAAAACCTTCACCTAGCTTACAAAAATCATGTGACGGTTCTTTGAACAATTAAAAAATGTTCTTTACATGCACAAATTTCTTTATCAGACTGCTGCTCAGGCAGCTCAGAGAAAAGCATTAAATATGCTCATTAGTTTAACAATGTACATTCACACACCAGTTCTACTGAATCTGTATGTGTTCTTGTTTCAGATCGACAGTGGCTGATAAACTTTGTGAGGTTATTAGGTTCATTTGGAGTCGTCATATTCGCATGCTTGATATAGGTTTTTGATGTCTGTTCAACAAAGAGGAGAAATTCTGCAGCACTGAACTAAATTTGTAACCAGTCTGGATTTAAATGATCAGTAATTTTTTGAGATCAGGGAAGTTTATGTTTAGAAGGCTATGCCTTCCAGCTGTGCTGAAAATGTTCAGATGTAAATGAGAGCAGGCCTTTACTGTGTATGCTTGGACACTCTGGCATGCTCTACACTGATGGGCTCTTTGCTTGTACTTGTAAATGTACAACGTTTTTATTTCACTGTTGTTAAATTTGTTATGCTTCTTATACCTGCATCTGTGTATTGTAATATCTGGGGTTAATCACTTTTATTTTATTACCAGATTTTTTTCTGTATACTTCATGTAGACCACTGAAACTTCCAACATCAGATAAACAGTGCTTAAAGCATGCGCCTCTGTACACAGTTCCACTGTATGAGAACAAATAAATGCTACTGATGTCAAAGATGTCAAGAAGCTATTAATCAGAAAAGGAACTACACAAAAAGATGAACTGGCACTAAATCATCAAATCTAGACTGAAGTGTCCTAATCTGTAATTGGGCAGACTCTGATCATGAAAGGAACTTTCACAACCGAACGTTAAAGCGTTTTCTTTGCTCAGTCCAAAGTATAGTATGTTTCCCCTCCTAGTTTTTGACCATGGCCTGTTTTTGTATTGCTCTTTTTACCAAACCCTCCTGTGATAAAAGGCATCTTACTTACCACATATATATAGTATCATATCATGACATTTTCAATGTTCTATATCAAAATTTAACAGTAAGGTAAAATTATTTAAGTGAGTTTTTATACACAAGTGCAATTCAACAGGTTTTACATAAAAAACAAAGTAAAATAAAGTCTGAACTCATTAAAGACGTACTCAGGTTTCCAACCCGCCCAGCAGTATTCTGTGATCTACAGTGTCAAATACAGCACTGATGTCTACTAACACCAGAAATGAAAGCTCTGTGAGTTCTTAACACAAACCGAGCCTGTTGAACAACTGGAGAGATCAGTGAGTCAAATAAGACACAGAAGTGATCAGAAGGGGCCAAGTTTATAACCATGAGAGCAGGAATGTTAAGGCCTTACGAAATAACCAGAATCAAGAATGTCTTTCTCATGCTGTAAGAGCAAATGCTGAAAGCAAAAAAGTTATTATGTCCATGTAATTATTCATATGAGCGTAAAGATCAAGCAAATGAGTCCTTCTAAGTTACACTTTGTCAATTCCGAATTTAGCTGATGTGCAGGTCGACAATCTTGGAATCTCATATTCTTTATTTGGTTTAAAGAACTCTAGTTTGGTTTTACTTTAAACCTTTATGTTGGAGTTAAGTGGGCTAAAGTACATTTAAGTGGGTGATTAGTAAATGCAGCTGTATGTTCTGTCTCATGTATTTTGGGTAATGAGGTTTGTGTTCAGACAGCAACAGAAAGAGTAAAACACGCTCCTATTAAAATAGCAGCATGAATAGCAAAGAACAACACAAGCCTCACTACAGGAACTCTCTACCTCGACAGTTCTTCAGATGCACATGAAATGTGCAGGTCTAAAATTGCGGTTATACAGTCCACCGTTTTGGATCTACACCTAACGCTCTCGTCACCCAACGTACTACTCAAATGTACCAGCACAGCACAGTAAGAGGAAATGTAAAACTAATTGAGAGTTACAAATTAGAGATGAATGAAAGTGGATGAATTAAATGATTAATTTAGAGAATTTCAACTCTATGTAAACTCTATGTTGATTTAGTGCTGCATGTATTTCCAGATCTAATGTCTTTTTAGCTGTGCAGGTTGATTTTGTGCTTGTATTTCACAATAATAAAAGAAAGTTTTTGTTCTAATGTGGTTAGAAGAGTGTCGTGGATATTTTTAAACTCCTCCAGGTTCATTTCAGTAAAGTAATTTGAATTTACACTATATACTGAAACTATATACAGTGTACTGGATTGTGTGAGGAGATATGTTTAGAAATTACTATCCTGCTACTGAAGTTTAACAAGATGGCACTGATGATGTTACTGAAAGTTCAGAGTGCTGTTTAATCAGCTCTGTGCTGTCGCTGGCCAATAAGAAGATCTGGGCTGGTTACAGTGTGGTTGATGAAGCTTCACCCAGCACCCAGAAGTTCATGTGATGAATGTGATCAGTGATGGAGCCACGACGCCTCACACTATGTAACTTTTCTTATTTCACTAAAACTAAAGTTTACTCTTATACAAGCATTGTAGCTAAACACTGAGCTTTAAATGTGTTCTCATTAAGATTTAATGTTTGTGTCATTTTCTTCTTCTTTTTATTTTTCTGGTAAAGACATTACAGTGATGGTGACTGTATCAGTGTCTTCAACAAAACGTACTTTATATTCTTCTCCTTAACCTGTACTAACAAGTAAAAACATATTCATTTTACATACATGACCAGTCAGGAGTTTAGACACACACAACTTATCTGAAAGACTCTACAGCCTTACACTTAACAGGTCCAAATACTGAGAGTCTGAAACCATACACATCCTGATACACCACATGCACTATTGATGTAATACAGTGTTATAGTTCTGCCATATCTCCACCTCTAATATATATTTAGTGGTGTAAAAACCTAGATATCTTTTTCTGCACAGTTTGAAATTTCTAGTTCCCCTTTTAGTTTAGTGAATATTCATGATGGATGGACCAATAGAAATGATATAAAATTGCTTAGACAAATATTTTGTCACACTGAGGGGTACTTCTCCAGGTGGAGGGGTGAGTCTTATGCTGGGCAGAGTGTCAGGGTCCTCAAAGCGGGCATAGAATTTGTTGAGAGCCTCGGGCAGGGAGGGGTCTTTGGAACATTGTGCATCTCTGGTCTTATAGTCTGTGATGCATTTAATTCCCCTCCACATGCTTCTTGGATTCTGGGAGGAATAGTGTCTCTGGATTAGGCAGACTCATTAACTAGCGACATACTATGAAGTGGAAGCAGTCGTGCTGTAACAAACACACCTTAAACAAGAGTATGTGATATACTATGTCGCTTTTAAGAACCTTGCTAGAAGTGCATGTTAGCTGACACTGTAGTAATTACATTAATACGCTGTTTATTCATATGACCTCTTCTTTAATTTAAATTATGATAAATATTAAAAAATCATTAACCTGATAATCAGTTGAGTATGTAATGTACTGTATATCTAATGCATATGTATTTGTTTATTCATAGGCAATGTCTTTTATACAGTGCCAGCTTTTGATTTATTCAAATACACAAAAGTACTTTGTACTCTCTAAGTAATTTGGTTGTAGATTATTTCAGCGATCACACAAAACTTGGCACTAAATTACTTGGTTAATCAATATTGCGAAATCCAGTTCTAGTGTGCAGTCATAATGTAAACCTAAATGAAGATTTTTAGGAAACTGTATTTTTGGAAAAATCTGCCAAAATCTAGTGGGCTATGCTCCAACTGATGTCTGAAACAATAAGTATCCTGATATAGCACACATCCTCTTGATGTATCACATCATATTTTGCCATATTGCCGCTTTTAATATATATGATCTTTCTGTTTTTATGCACAATTTGAAAACTCCCATTAGCAAACATCTCCTGCTCTACTACATGTAATAAAGAATGATTTTTAATCGGGTCATTTATAGAACAATATCTTACTTGTTTTTCTTTTGTAATGAAGATGCTTCATTATCTGTTACTGAACATTGTCAAAAGAACCTGAGCAGAAAACAGGGATCCAGTCCAGCTCAGTGGAAAGAAATGTAACCTATGTGTTCCATTAAAACCATATCACATATAAAAAGTATGAATTATTAAGAAATTATGATTTTAGGAGATTTTAATCAGTTGTGTTCAATAAAATGTAAATGGACTGAGACAGATTCCCTGTAATTCACTGGAGCGCTAAATGATCTTTTAAGGTTTGGGTATTAATGTAGAAACACTTCCAGACCACATTTCCTTCTTTCATATTTACAATTATAATTTTGTCATTCTCAGTTCCTTAAAGAAAAATAATCTTTCTTTGTGTTTTTAGACTTTTTCCACAAAAGGTCATAAACTATAAGATAGATATCATATTTTAAGGCAGTGCTTATTAATATCACCTTCTCAAGAACAAGACATTAGAGGCAAAAGACTGACTTGATTAGCCCCAGATAATGTCATTTTTTTTGGATAAAGTGATTATGAGAGAGTAGCATATGTTATTTGTTAGTGAATATATATATATATATATATATTGATATAACAGAAGGATAAAACAGCTTTCTTAACCTACAGTGGAGGTTGATAAGCCATACTTGTTGATGAAGATGTTGATAAATCTGAATATCTTTCTATGCAATGTTGGACCAATTTTATTATGCTGTTCATTATGAATATTCACCAAATTGAAAGAGGAAGTAGCACTTTTAAAATGTGCCAAAAAGAGAGACAAGTTTTTTGTTGTTGTTTATTTGCAACCTAATATAAACTGTATTAGAGGTGGTGATATGGTAAAAATATAATTCTGTGATACATCAAAGGTCATGTAAGATATATCACACTATTTTTTGAGACATTACAGTTACTACATGTTTACTTAACATATTTAACATATTTTTATTTATTATTTAATGCCCATCGCTGTGTTCATAAATACTCATTGTTCGTTGTTTTTACAAATAGTCCAAGGGAAAGACATGTTGCTAATTCAGATTTTGTAAATGTTCTGTCAGCAGTTTCTAGGAACACCCTTTTGGTAATATTTCCAGTGTTGCTGCTGGTTGTGATACTTTTCCTTGGAAGGAATCATATCAGAGATAGAATTTTTATAAGTACGTATGACACATGCCAGCACAGTTACCCTCCACATCTCTATTAAACCTCTCTGTAAAGCATAATAGCAGTGTCCTAATGCACAAACAGGAGTTTATTAGGCAGAACTGCATCAACCAATCAGAGCTTAGTTTTAGACAAATGTGTAACACACCATGACAGTCACATTCTCAGGCCTTTCTCTATAAACACGTTTACTGGAAATGCATTTTGGGAAGAATGTCCACAAAATAACTGACCAGTAAAAGTAATTTGTTATTGTTGTTGTTGCAGAGTTGTTCCAGCGCCAAGGACAAAGGTACATTACACATGTACTCAGTGGCACAACATATGACTGCAGTGCCTCCCTACACTGTTCTGAATGATGAATAGTTTGTGTTGAATTTCAATCACAGCTAACATTATTAATCATTCTGTGTTTGAGGAGAGCAGATCCAGCGCAACAAACACTAATGTGTGTACTTTGAAGAATCAGCAGCTAGTCAAGTACCCACTGACAAAACAACCATGTATATTAAGTGGCAGTCTGGCTTTAAATTTCAATCAATAAAAATGACTATCTATGAGAAAGTCTTAGTCCTGTGGATTCTGTTCTACTTGTAATACATGCACACTAGAGCATCACTGTCTATTAATAATGGGTGCATAGAAAGGGGACAAGTTGCACAGTTATTATTGTGATTTATTGTGCAAATGAACATTCACATTGAATGAACCCAACATGGACATGTTCATCTTGTAACAGACATTACATATCATAGTCTCCACGTTTCTTCAGGGACTTCTTAAGCTTCTTTCTGTTTGGTATTAGAGTCTATTATCTCTCTCGCAATAATATTGATTTATCGTGAAACGTTTTTTTAGGATCAGTGTGTTAATGTTAATCTGAATAATGCTTTTATTTAAACAAATAAATCACAATTAGATATTTTGACCAAAACATTCACCCCAATCCTGGATTACCATGATGCTTTTCTGCTCCTGTACACTCACTTCCACACCCTGTCAATTAGCAGGTTTATTGGATCAAGTGAGCACAGATCAAATCATTGCAGAGTAGAGGAACTCCAGAACCAGGGTCAAAACCACCGTGTTGGCACAGGGATGCCCAGCCTTATCTGCCAAAAGCCGGTGTTGGTACAGGTCTACACTCCTAAGCCGGACCACACCTGATTCTACTTCTTTAATCAGGTCCTTTGTGGAAAGGATTCGGACCATTTGAGGATGAGATTGGACACCCCTGCATCAGCGAGTCCGAATATTTAAATGAACTGTTTTTAAGGCTTTGCAGAATAAAAGTCTTTCTTCTTTCTGTTTCAGTGGTCAGGATAATAATACAGGGCCATGTGAAGTTAAGTTCCCATATAGTGTTATATTAGTTATGCAGTATGTGGTATAAAAGAGCTGTGAACTGTTCATGTGGTTTTACTCTCTATTTTAGGAGGCGTCTCAGAGCGAGTGACAAAGGCAGTGAACAGGTACATTGTGTTTTGATGTCATATACAATATGAATATCCATCTTTCTAAAACAAGATGTACATGTAATTACTAGCCTAATCTTATTTTATAATATTAATACTACAGGGAAGAATCCCTCGATGACGTGTATATATATTTCACAATACCTGACTTAAAAGGTAACATCAGTTACTCACACTACATGGGGTCTACCTAAATGTACTGTCCCAGGGGAAAACAAGTTCACTCCAAATAGGCAGCTTTGTAGGAGAGAGCAGGTTAATGTAAAGAGAGTGACTTAAAGCAGTGTGGGAGCTTTTCATCAGGACAGGTATGACATTAGTGTGGTTGGTGTGGCACAGCAGATAACACCACTACCTGCCAGGAGGCTACTGCCTCATGGGGGAGACAGTGGTTTGATTCTGGGTAATTATGCTGTGCTACACCAGTAAGAGTCCCTGGGCAAGACTCCTAACACTACACTGGCCTATGAATAACTTTGTAAGGTGCTCTGGATTGGAGTGTCAGGTAAATGTAAACTGCCATACAATATAAAAGACAGCTGTAGAGCTCAAACAATGAAAATAATTTAGTTGGTTCCTTAGTCTACTTATCAGAAATGTAATATGAAAATAATTATTGCTTCATTCACAGTTAAGAGACGTCCAGGAGATGTTTGGTAAGTAACTGCACAGCCTGGTCTTCTAGGTGCAGATATCTAGTTTTGCAGTAAAGAGCAAGTCTTAAAACATTAATGAAAGTGTACACATAATGCATAATTAAACATTTCCCTCTCTCTAGTAATGCTGACACTGGGACGTATATTCGGGGTAATGACAGTGTGGTATACAGCTCAATACATTATTCTGGTATGTATATGCATTTTGGGGTATGTATTAGTCATATAGACATGTATGTAAAAGTGGGCAATGACTGCAGTGTGTGTCTTTTATAATAAAATATTTGAACTGTATTTAACAGCTGCTTTATGCATGATGATAGAGGATCTGTGTACAGTGAAGATCACTAAACTCCCTGTTGTTGATGTTTTTCCTCCAGACGTGAAGACCAAGTCTGAACAATGTACTGCAGAAGCTGTTTATGGAAAAGTACAGAAGAAGAAAAAGGAAAAGGCTTATGATGATTCCTTCATGTATGAATAATTATATAATTAATTGTGGGTGTTATTAAGTAATGTCAGGCCCCCTCCTAGCCTGTCCTGTAATGCTTAACACTCAGCACATCGATTCTTTTATGGACTTCAACTCCCAGAATTCCCCAGGAGACCATGTGACACTCACCTCCTCTACAGGATTCAATCACGAACCGTTCTTGATCTAATGGTCACCAGAGTATTGAACCGTTACATCTGTATACAAACACCACAAGGCTATTCAGAAGTTCTTTGGCTATATTTGAAACGGTATAATACATACTACTTGTGTACTAAATCTACCTAAAAATGTGTACATGTGTTGTAGAACATCTAGGATATATATTTGTGCTGTACTGCACCCCATCATGCACTGCGGCCTCTTGGCCTGGTTCAGCTGAATAAAATGGCGGCCGGTAACACTAGGGAGCAGTCAGCTCCAACTATAAATGTGAGTGTAGTGATTGTAGTGGGGTATGTTTTCATCAGAATGAGCCTCAGAAAGTTTAAAAATACAGGTCTGAAGATTAATAAAAGATAAACTCGCTTTGAAGGTTCAGCTTTAGAGTGAAATACCCGAGGCAGCTAGCTCTAAACAGTGGATACAGTAATAACAGCTCTGAGGTAAATATGAGGTAACTGGTCATGTGACTGTATTAGTATACTACACTGTAGGTCAGAAATGGTTACTGCACTGTTTACTACACATAGGGGGCGTATACAGTAGGCAAAACATACTACTGTAGTATACAGTGTACAGTATAGTAGTGTGTGGTTTCTAATACAGCCTTTGTTTCCAGCAGTGTACTGAGTGACTGCTGTTTTCCTGTTTGGTGTTTTTGACCCTTTGTGTGTTTCTGAATGTGTTCACTACCTCCTGGTCTGGCTTTGTTTGCTGTGTCTTTTAGTCTTCTCTTTTTTGAACTCATCTACTGTTTACACTTGTTAATACACTGGTCTCTGGTTTGTCCTTTGCCTGTTTTAATACCACATTGTTGGATCAACATTTTGTTATGGAAGTCAGAGAAGTTTGTTTTTTTCTGCAAGCGTCATTTTGATTTCACTCTTTCGGTTTAATTACAGGTAAAGCCATGTTGCATTTTTCCAAATCTCTAAAATATGTTGCAAATACAAATAATGACAGTTAAAATAAACTTTTAATTTAGAGTAAGTTACTCCAAAATGTTTTTAATTAGTTGTTATAGATGTGATATCTATAGGAAGTGTAACCAAACACACTGTTTGGTCAAAATGTTCACTGGACACAAACATACACAAAGACACTCATTCTGGCTCCAATTTACACCAAACTGACTGTTTTTCTAATATGGATAAAATAGGCCTTTGCAGTGTGTGGGTCTGTTAAATGCCAAAATAAGATCTGATGAAACATCAATATGACCATGTAGGTCACGATAAACCAGCATAAACTCATAGTCCAAGGCCTGTACTAAATATAATCATATGTGTTAAATAATCTGTCCAGTTTTAAGTGATGGGGGTTTTATGAATTGTTTAATTTAAGTTAGTTCTATTTAAGTACTTTAAGTAATAAAGTAAATGTAAGCAGTTGATCAGTAAAAGCAGCTGTTTAAGATGGTATAAACTGTCTAATGTATTCTGGGACTTGAACTCTGAGTACGCCCTGTTTCAGCTTCAGAGTCTAGCTGATTAAAATAGCAGCACGAATAATAGAGAACAGCACCAGACCTGTGAGAAACCAACACAGGCCTTGCCTTAACGACTCATCAAGTTTACAGTGTAAGGAGGATACAGTTTAAACATGCCTTCATGAAGTCAGGACTATCACCCACACTGGCTGTAATCTCTCTTGTCTTTGTAATTTTGCAAAGATTACTTTATTTTCAACTACACTGCTCTCAATAAAACAGAAAGAGATAGACGAAAGAAAGTCTCTCTAAAAATGTGACTCCAGCAGAAATACAAATGCTGGGAGATCAGTCATTGTTGTGAGCCAGTAGAACGGCATCACTGGACAGTGCGTTTTCATAGCCCCTCCCCCACAGCCATGTGTAGTACACACTGACCGCAAAGTCGGGCTACACAGACTAGACCTAAATTATTCAATTCTAAATGTGCTGGCATACAAGTCATACAGGGAGTGACCAGGGAGAATAATAATAATAATAACAACAACATAACATCATCAACAACAACAGAAATAATTATAATAGTAATTATTATTATCATCATCATCATTATTATTATTATTATCATTGTTGTTGTTGTTGTTGTTGTTGTTGTTGTTGTTGTTTGTATAGTGTCTTCTCAGAAAGCTCTTCTCACAAAGCTCTAAACAAACATTGAATAGAAACAGAAGAACATGCAACAATTAACACAGAAACAAGAGATGAATAATGAATTAAGAACAGTGAATAAAATAAAGTAACAATAAGGAAACATGCAAGTGCAAGGAAATGTAAACATAAGAGGCTTTTGAACATAATAAACACATATACTCTAAATAAAGATCATTGTACATTATTATACAATAATGTTGTATCCAAGATAACACAGAGAGTTTGTACATGTGCTGACAGGGTAACGTAAGAACTATCCACAGACACTGAAATACAGAGAACATATACAGTAAAGGTTAGTGAGAAAAACTGTGGTGCCTTTAAAGTACCTTAAAATCATGTGAAGGTTCTTTGACTTTTTTACAAATTATTCACATGCACAAATATCCATATCAAACTGCTGCTCAGGCAGCTCAAAGAAAATCATTAAATATGCTCTTCAGTTTAGCAATGCACATTCACACACCACTTAAACTGAATTTGTATGTGTTCTTGTTTCAGATCAACAGTGGCTAATAAACTTCATAAGAAATAAGCTCTTATTAAAACAGCAACACGAACAACAAATACTAACACAGGCCTCACCTCAACAGCTCTACAGATACACATGCAGAATGTTCGGTTCCAAAATTGTAGTTATACAATCCACCTTTTTTGATGTAGTACACCTACCATGCTAGTTACATAGCGTACTATTTAAACACAGCACAGCATAATGAAATGTAAAACTCCTTGAGAGTTACAGATTAGAGATGAACGAAAGAGGATGAATGGCTAAAATAATTAATTTAGTGAATTTAGCTAGTTGCCGAGAAGCTGAGCAGTTTACTAACCTTTCCCAGTGTAAGCTCTATGTTGATTTAGTGTTGCATGTATTTCCAGATCTAATGTTAGATGGCTAAATCTTTTAGCTGTGCTGGTTGATTTTTGAGACTGTATTTACTGTACATAATATAGAACATAACAGAGCTTTTCTAATAGAGCAGACGGAGTTACTGAAAGTTCAGAGTGCTGTTTAATCAGCTCTGTGCTGTCACTGGCCAATGAGAAGATCTGGGCTGGTTACAGTGTGGTTGATGAAGCTTCACCCAGCACCCAGAGGTTCATGTGATGAATGTGATCGGAGATGGAGCCACGACGCCTCACACTATGTAAGTAACTTTTCTTATTTCACTAAAACTAAAGTTTACTCTTATACAAGCATTGTAGCTAAACACTGAGCTTTAAATGTGTTCTCATTAAGGTTTAATATTTGTTTCTTTTTTCTCATTTATTTTGACTTTAATATTCTGGTAAAGACATTACAGTGATGATGACAGTATCAGTGTCTTCAACAAAAGGTACTTTATATTAAGAGTCTTACACTTAACAGTTACAACCAATGAGATGTCTGAATCTATACATAACCTGATATACTACATACACTATTGATGAAAAACAATATTATTTGTGGTATATTGTCATATTGCCAAATTGATGTCTTGTCTTATGTGTATGTGTGTGATTATGACATGATATTAACAAGCAATAATTTCTGACATATATTTTCACAACAAACTAAATGTTTGGTTCTTTGTATGAATATTGATTTTAATTCATCATGTTGTTGTTTTTTATTAATAGAAGATCCTGATGATTTACAGCCAGCAGATATTTTTGGAACCCCCCTTGTAAATGTTGGGGGAGATTTACAGTTAAAGTGCATCATCTTTGATAAAAGTAAATCTTCTAATGATCTCCACATGTACTTGTGTAAAAATGGTGTTGGAGTGAGGATGGAACTACTTGAACAGAGGGATGAGTACACCTTCATTTTGAGGAATATTTTAGAGCTGGACTCAGGAAACTACAGCTGCGTGTACTCACTGAACAAATACAGTCTAAACAACGTGAGAGCATCAGGACAAAAAACAATCCAGGTCCAGGTCACTGGTAAGAGATGTTATTCATGTGTTCTCTAATAAAAGCGTGGTGATAAAAGAGGTTACTTGATTAGGTAGGCTCATTAACTAGCCACATACTATGAAGAATCCTGGAAACACATGCACCTTAACAAACATACCTTAAAATAATACGCAGTGAAGTTTGTGATGCGCTATGCTTTTAAAAATCTTGGTGGAAGTGCACACTAGTTGCCGTCTTTGTAATCACATTAATGCACTGCTTATTAAATGACCTTTTCTTTACTTTAAATTATGATAATATCTTTAGAATAAGTCGAGCATGTAATGGATTTATGAATCCATTGTATTAAGCTGATGGTTGAGCAGAATTAACAAAAGAATTTTAAAATCACTAATTAATTAATATTAATTAATTTAGTTGTGGTTTATTTCAGTGATCCTACAAAATTTGTCCCATTGTAAATGTATGTGTTAATTAAATATTGGGAAACCCAGTTCTAGGGTCTAGTGCGCTCTGTTAATGTAAACCTGGGGAACAATAAAATATTTTGTACAGTGATTTTAAATTTAATACGTGATTTTCAGGTGATAAATATTTTTGAAGTCAAATTATATGATAATATCTTGTTTTCTCTGTATTATCAGGTACTAGACAACATCCAAATGATCATAACAAGGGCCCGCACCATTTCAGCGGTAAGGATTCATCACAGGGAGAGACTATGTTGTTTTTTTAAGTACAAAAATCTTATTTTATATAAGTTTTTAAATATCATTTTTGTTGTTCAGGTAAACCAGCTAAAACCGTCATCTAGCTTACAAAAATCATGTGACGGTTCCTTGAACAATGAATGTCTTTACACAAATGTCTTTATTTTAAGGCAGCTCAGAGAAAAACATTAAATATGCTCATTAGTTTAACAATGCACATTCACACACCAGTTCTACTGAATCTGTATGTGTTCTTGTTTCAGATCGACAGTGGCTGATAAACTTCATGAGGTTATTAGCTTCATTTGGAGTCATCATATTTGCATGCTTGATATTGGTTTTTGATGTCTGTTCAACAAAGCTGAGAAATTCTGCAGCACTGAACTCAGCTGAATTTGTAACCAGTCTGGATTTAAATGATCAATAATATGTGCAAGCAGTGAAGTTCATGTTTAGGAGGCTAAGCCATCCTGTGCTGAAAATGTTCAGATGTAAATGAGAGCAGGCCTTTACTGTGTACACTTGTAAACTCTGGCATGCTCTACACTGATGGGCTCTGTGCCTGTACTTGTAAATGTATGTGTTTTGGGATTTGTTTACTGTTGTTAAATGTGTAATGCTTTTATTACCAGATTTTTTTTATATATATACTTCAAGTAGACCACTGAAACGTCCAACATCAGATAAACAGTGCTTAAAGCATGCGCCTCTGTACACAGTTCCACTGTATGAGAACAAATAAATGCTACTGATGTCAAAGATGTCAAGAAGCTATTACTCAGCAAAGGAACAACATAAAAAGATGAACTGGCACTAAATCATCAAATCTGGACTGAAGTGTTCTAATCTGTAATTTGGCATACTCTGATCATGAAAGGAACTTTCACAACCGAACGTGAAAGGGTTTTCTTTGCTCAGTCCAATGTATAGTATGTTTCCCCTCTAATTTTTTTACCATGGCCTGATTTTGTATAACCAAACCCTCCTGTGAATAAAGCCATCTTACTTCTAGGCCTTAGGCTTAATTCCTATACATACACGTGCATATGGACTCCCACATAAACAGAGTATCACATTATGACATTTTAAATGCATACATAAAAAAAACGAAGTAAGTAAAGTCTGAACTAATTGAGACCTACTCAGGTTTCCAGCACTGACGTCTAATAACACCAGAAATGAAAGCTCTGTGAGTTCTTAACACAAACCGAGCCTGTTGAACATCTGGAGAGATCAGTGAGTCAAAGAAGACACAGAAGTGATCAGAAGGAGCCAAGTTTATGATCATGAGAGCAGAAATGTTAAGGCCTTACGAAATAACCAGAATCAAGAATGTCTTTCTCATGCTGTAAGAGCAAATGCTGAAAGCAAAAAAGTTATTATGTCCATGTAATTATTCATATGAGTGTAAAGATTTACATTTACGGCATTTAGCTGACGCTCTTATCCAGAGCGACTTACAAGGTTAATCACATTACAGGTAGGCCAATGTAGTGTTAGGAGTCTTGCCCAAGGACTCTTATTAGTATAGCACAGCATAGTCACCCACACCAGGATTTGAACCCCAGTCTCCCACTTGTAGAGATGGCACTCTGGATGGTGGTGTTACCCGCTGAGCTACACCAACCACCAAGAACAAGCAGATGAGTCCTTCGAAATTAGTTAGTCAATTCTGAACTAAATTGATGTGCAGGACCACGATCTTGGAACCTCATATTCTTTACTTGGTTTAAAGAAGGCCCTTTATTGGGCCTCCATAAAACAAACTAGAACAAAAAGATGGATTTGCAGTGCAGTGGGATTGGGGCATAGAATAGCTAAAAATAGCTGAGAGAGACAGAGAGAAAGAAAGAGAGAAAGAGAGATAGAGAGAGAAAGAGAGAAAGAAAGAGAGAGAGAGAGACGACGATATCGCAGTTCAGAGAGCAGCACGAGCGCGAGGCTATTGTTTTTAAAACAGCACAGTTTGATGTGCTTCTAAAAGTCCGTTTTTTTTGCAAGCACCAGCCTGAGGAGAGTTGTGGAGTTCTGAGGACTCATTTAGCTGATTCCAAGGGATATTTGAGTCAAGAACCGGCTCAGGAGAAGCTCGGCTGTAGCGTGGCGTGTGTAATGGCGGCTATGCTAAACTTCGTCATGGACTGAGAAAGTTCAAGGCTCCATTAATACCGTAAGTGCAGTGGTGGACTTTATAACGTTGTTATAAGTGAAAGCTGATTCAACTCGTGCTAGTTTTACTCTTCAGTGCGCTTTTCTGTGTGTTTACGCTACAGCACACTAAAGATACGCTAAAGCTGAAAGTTTTTTTGTATGGCAATTAGACTGAGTTAGCACTCATAGCTGGTAGCCTGCTCGGATATCGCATTCACGTCGGCTGTGAGAGCCTTGGATTGGTCTGCTGTTGCGTGTCAGTGGAAAGTTCAGACAGTTAAAAGTTTCTGCAGCATTCCTGGGACAGAAAGACTGCTGTTCCACACGTCCAGTTGCTGTTTTCAACGTGTACCCAGACGACATTCTCTCAGCGGCGTATCTCACCAGTTAGAGGGAAGTAATCTTTTGTACTGTTCTGGTCTATGCGGAGGCATTTGAGAGACTTGACTTGAGAGAGTTAAAAGGCTTTTCAAAACTCGCTTCATAACAAGTACATTTCACTTCATAACTTGTAAAACATGTGGTTTTGATATGTTAAACTGTTCAGACTCTTTAACTGTGGTACACATTTTTAGTGAAAATAAGAAACTGTAATCTGTTTGTTTCCTGATATTTTTATTTTTAATTTATTTTTTTATTTCGCTACATTTGGAACAAAACAAACAGAATAATCTCTATAGAATAAATAACACAATTGGTTTCTCATTCGGTGATTGTTTGTTTACCTTTTGTGCCAACATTTTGTGTGTTCTGCGTTTCATACTTATTCTGAATACTTACCTTGGAGTGAGGGCGTCTCACATTTCCTGTTCTGATCTGGGGAGGGAGGGAGAAGTTATTAAGTCTGTACACAGACATAGCATAATTAAGATTAGCACTTCGGGTTGCCACCGTGTTAAAGTATTTCCTAAGCCCACCTCACCATATCTGCTATTAACTCACCTTTACATCCATTTCGACTTACAGGGATTCCGGGGTTAATTTTTAAGAGCGCAGGATAGGCAACAACATACCTACACACATAGGTACTGAGACTAATTGTACTGGGGGTGGGGACTTAGATCCGTTCGCTTCCCAGACGTCCAAGGTAAAGTTATTAACTAATACCCTCACTAGGCGGGGCAAGATACCGCCACCACATGAACAATGAATCATTTACAGTGATTGTTTTATAATGTGTAAACATTCTGATAATATTAACAAATATAGGGTCAATTAGGGGCTGAATGAGATCATGATGTCATTAAAGGTCAACATTTGCATAAGCACAAAAGTCACAGTACAGCAGCAAACATCAATTCATAGCTCATTAAAAGCAAACCTTTACTGAATGTAAACATATATAGGTTAAACTCTGTTTGGCTAAAGTATATTTAAGTGGATAACTAGTAAACACGGCTATACTGTATGTACTGTCGCATGTATTTTGGGTAATGTGGTTTGTGTTCAGACAGCAACAGAAAGAGCAAAATATGCTCTTATTAAAATAGCAGCATGAATAGCAAAGACCATCACAGGCCGTGTGAGAAAACAACACGGGCCTCACTACAGGAACTCTTTACCTCGACAGCTCTTCAGATGCACATGAAGAATGTGCAGTTCTAAAATTGTGGTTATACCGTCCACCGTTTTGGATCTACACCTAACACCCTAACCACCAAATGTACTGCTCAAACGTAGCAGCGCAGCACAGTAAGAGGAAATGCTAAACTAGAGAGTTACAAATTAGAGATAAAGGATGAAAACCGATTAACTAAAAGGATGAATTTAGTGATTTTAAAGTCACTGAGCAGTTTATTAAACCTTCCTAGTTTAAGCTCTATGTTGATTTAGTGTTGCATGTATTTCCAGATCTAATGTCTTTTAGCTGTGCAGGTTGGTTTTGTACTTGTACTTCACAATAATTAAAGAAAGTTTTTGTTCTAATGTGGCGAGAAGAGCATCATGGTTTATTAACTCCACCAGGTTCATTTCAGTAAAGAGATATGAACTTAAGCTATATACTAAAACTATATACAGTGTACTGGATTGTGTGAGGAGACATGTTAAGAAATTACTATCCTGCTACTGAAGGTCTCTGAGATGGCACTGATGATGTTACTGAAAGTTCAGAGTGCTGTTTAATCAGCTCTGTGCTGTCGCTGGCCAATTAGAAGATCTGGGCTGGTTACAGTGTGGTTGATGAAGCTTCACCCAGCACCCAGAAGTTCATGTGGTGAATGTGATCAGTGATGGAGCCACGACGCCTCACACTATGTAAGTAACTTTTCTTATTTCACTAAAACTAAAGTTTACTCTTATACAAGCATTGTAGCTAAACACTGAGCTTTAAATGTGTTCTCATTAAGGGCTAATATTTGTTTCTTATTTGATCATTCTTTTTCATTCATTTTTCTGGTAAAGACATTACAGTGATGATGACAGTATCAGTGTCTTCGACAAAAGGTACTTTATATGCTTTTCCTTAACCTGTATTAACAAGTAAACACATTTTTGTTTTAAATACATGACCAGTCAGGAGTTTAGACACACACAACTTATCTGAAAGACTCTACAGCCTTACACTTAACACGTCCAAATGATGAGAGTCTGAAACAATACACATCCTGATACACCACATGCACTATTGATGTATTACAGTATCATAGTTCTGCCATACCTCCACCTCTAATATATATTTAGTGGTTTAAAAACCTAGATATCTTTTTCTGCAGAGTTTAAAAGTTCCCCTTTGCTCTAGTTCCCCTTTCAGTTTAGTGAACATTCATGATGGATGGACCAGTAGAACTAATAAAATTGCTTAGAAAAATATTTTCTTTCTTAACCTCCATTGCAGGTTAAGAACGCTGTTTTATCCTCCTGTAAAATTCAGTTTTGGAGGTGTTTAAGGTGGACTGTATAATTCTCTGAGTGCTATTTTATGTTTGATGTCTTCACTTTTATTCTAAAGTAAAGCATTAATATAAACAACAAGTAGAACCTTCTAAACTTTTGATTAGTAGTGTATATAATATAATATGGATTTTGAACATATATATATGTGTGTGTGCGTGTGAGCGCGTATGTGTGTGTTTACTGGATAGTGTTAATACTATTGTTCAATTTTTTTACTATCAATGGATACAGGACCTCAACAAAGAAAATTATATTTGACATATATATTCACAATGAAATAAATATTTGGTTCATTTTACCCATATTGGTCTTAATATATCATGTTGCTGTTTTTTATTAATAGGTGACCCTCCTGATTTTCATTCAGCAGAGATTTTTGGAAACCCCCTTGTGAAGGCTGGGGCAAATGTACAGTTAAAGTGCATCATCTTTGACAAAAATCAATCATTTGATCATCTCCACATGTACCTGTGTAAAAATGGTGTTGGAGTGATGATGGAACCACTTGGAAAAAGAGATGACCACACCTTCATTCTGAGGAAGGTTTCAGTGCGGGACTCGGGAAGCTACAGCTGCGTGTACTCACTGAACAAATACAATCTAAACAACCTGAGTGCATCAGGACACAAAACTATCCAGGTCCAGGTCACTGGTAAGAGATGTGATTTGTGTTTTCTCTAATAAAAGTGTGGTGATAAAAGAGGTTAACTGAGGTCAGGTCAGTTTAACTCTGTAAAATTTTCCTGAATCCATTATCACTCAATATACCATAACTGCTAATATACACTGTATATACACTGTGTTATTTTACCAGTTAACTGATCCAGTTATTAATCCTACAGTGTTTGTAAATAGACTCTGGTCTGATCTACTCTAAGTACTGCTCTTAATGACTTTAAAACTTTACAATGGAGAATTTCATGGGTGCATGGTCACATATGTATTCCACAGTAGAGCTGGAGAGAGTCCACATACAAATGATTAGAATGGCTGATTAGGTAGGCTCAATAACTAGCGACCTACTATGAAGTGGAAACACTCGTACCTTAAACAAGAGTATGTGATGTGCTATGTTGCTCCCAAGAACCTTGCTAGAAGTGCACGTTAGTTGCCACTGTAGTAATCACATAATTACACTGTTTTTTTATATGACCTTTTCTTTACTTTAAATGATGATCATTTTTAATAAATCATTAAGTCAAAAATCAGTTGAATATATAAGGGATCTCTAAAACCATATGTATTTTATACAGTACCAGTCAAATTCACAAAAGTACTTTAAATTCTCTAATTAATTTGATTGTGGTTTATTTTAGCGATCACACAAAACTTGGCACTAAATTGGTGGGATTAATCAATATAGGGAAATCCAGGTCTAGTGCAGAGTCATAATGTAAACCTGGAGAACAATAACATGTATTGCACTGTGTTGAATAAATTGAGTGATTTTTACTGCCGCTGATAAAGTTATGTTTGAATGAACTAAGTTACAGTGAGGAAAATAAGTATTTGAACACCCTGCGACTTTGCAAGTTCTCCCACTTAGAAATCATGGAGGGGTCTGAAATTTTCATCATTGGTGCATGTCCACTGTGAGAGACATAATCTAAAAAAAAAAAAATCAGGAAATTACGATGTATGATTTTTAAAATAATTTATTTGTGTGTTACTGCTGCAAATTATTTGAACACCTGTGAAAATCAAATGTTAATATTTGGTACAGTAGTACAGTAGTACACTTTTGTTGCAATTACAGAGGTCAAACGTTTCCTGTAGTTCTTCACCAGGTGTGCACACACTGCAGCAGGGATTTTGGCCCAGATCTTCTCCAGATCAGCCAGGTTTCTGGGCTGTTGCTGAGAAACACGGAGTTTGAGCTCCCTCCAAAGATTTTCTATAGGGTTTAGGTCTGGAGACTGGCTAGACCACTCCAGAACCTTAATATGCTTCTTACGGAGCCACTCCTTGGTTATCCTGACTGTGTGCTTTGGGTCATTGTCATGTTGGAAGACCCAGCCACAACCCATCTTCAGTGCTCTAACCGAGGGAAGGAGGTTGTTCCCCAAAATCTCGCAATGCATGGCCCCGGTCTTCCTCTTCTTAATACAGTGCAGTCGTCCTGTCCCATGTGCAGAAAAACACCCCCAAAGCATGATGCTTCCACCCCCATGCTTCAAAGTAGAGATGGTGTTTTTAGGATGGTACTCATCATTCTTCCTCCTCCAAACACGGCGAGTGGAATTAAGACCATCTGACGACAGAACTTTCTCCCATGACTCCTCTGGATCATCCAAATGGTCATGGGCAAACTTAAGACGGGCCTGGACGTGTGCTGATTTAAGCAGGGGAACCTTCCGTGCCATGCATGACTTTAAACTATGACGTCTTAGTGTATTACCCACAGTAACCTTGGAAACAGTGGTGCCAGCTCTCCTCAGGTCATTGACCAGCTCCTCCCGTGTATCTCTGGGCTGATTCCTCACCTTTCTTAGGATCATTGATACGCCACGAGGTGAGATCTTGTGTGGAGCCCCAGTCCGAGGGAGATTGACATGTTTAGCTTCTTCCATTTTCTAATAATTGCTCCAACAGTTGATCTTTTTTCACCAAGCTGCTTGGCAATTGCCCCGTAGCCCTTTCCAGCCTTGTAGAGGTCAACAGTTTTGTCTCTGGTGTCTTTGGACAGCTCTTTGGTCTTAGCCATGTTGGTAGTTGGAGTCTTACTGATTGTGTGGGGTGGACAGGTGTCTTTATGCAGCTAACGACCTTAAACAGGTGCTTCTAATTTAGAATAATAAGTGGAGTGGAGGTGGAGTTTTAGAGGCGGATTAACAGGTCTTTGAGGTCCAGAATTTTTGCTGATTGGCAGGTGTTCAAATACTTATTTGCAGCAGTAACACACTAATAAATTATAAAAAAATCATACATTGTGATTTCCGGATTTTTTTTAGATTATGTCTCTCACAGTGGACATGCACCTAAGATGAAAATTTCGGACCCCTCCATGATTTCTAAGCGGGAGAACTTGCAAAGTCGCAGGGTGTTCAAATACTTATTTTCCTCACTGTATGTGATAATATCTTGTTCATTTCCTCTGTAATGAAGATGCTTTATTATCAGGTAATACACACCATCAAAATGAACTTAAAGGCCGGCACCAGCTCAGTGGTAAGGACTCATCACAGTGTGGGGCTATGTCTGTCTTGACCTTATTGTTTTTTACAGTTAGAAAAAATGTAGAAAAATGATAATTGTCATTTTCACTTTCTCAGTGAATATATTTTCTGTCTACATATAATTTGATTTTTTCTACAGTAAATGGAGTTTTCATGGTTTAATGAACACATTAAACAATTATGTTGCACTAAATGCATCATATGATCTTTTAAGGTTTTGGTACTATTGTAGAAACACTTCCCGAGCACTTTTCCTTCTTTTCTATTTACTTAGAGAAAATAATATATATATATAAAAAGAGAGACAAGTTTTTTGTTGTTTATTTGGAGCCTAATATAAACTGTATTAGAGGTGGTGATATGGTAAAAATATAATTCTGTGATACATCAAAGGTTATGTAAGACATATCACACTATTTTTTAGGTAACTACAGTTACTACATGTTTCTTTGAGGTGTTTCTTTTTACTTAACATTAGTTACTCATTGTTAATGTATTACTTCATGTTCATTAATGCGCACTGTATGTTGTTTTTATAAATAGTCCAAGGGAAAGAAATGTTGTTAATTCAGATTTTGTAAATGTTCTGCCTGCAGTTTCTAGGAAGACCCTTTTGGTAATATTTCCAGTGTTGCTGCTGGTTGTGATACTTTTCCTTGGAAGGAATCATATCAGAGCCAGAATATTTACAAGTACGTGGGAGACACATGCGAGCACAGTTACCCTCAACATCTCTATGAAACCTCTCTTTAAAGCATAATAGCAGTGTCCTAATACAAACTCAGGAGTTTATTAGGAGGAACTGCATCAACCAATCAGAGCTTAATGTGAGACAAACGTGTAACTCACCATGACAGTCCCCCATTCTCGGCAGTGTCTCTTTAATAAACACGTTTAGCTGGAAATTGCATTTTTTTGCAAAAGGAATGTCCACAAATAACTGACCAATAAAAGTCATTTGTTATTATTGTAGTTGCAGAGTTGTTCCAGCGCCAAGGACAAAGGTACATTACACATGTACTCAGTGGTACAACATATGACTGCAGTGCTGCAGAATGATGAGTAGTTTATGTTTCAATCACAGCTCACATTATTAATCATCACATTATTAGTCATTCAGATGCAGCACAACAATCACTAATGTGTGTACTTTGAAGAATCAGCAGCTAGTCATGTACCCACTGACAAAACAACAATGGATATAAAGTGGCAGTCTGGATTTAAGTTTCAACCCATAAAAATGACTGGCTATGAGAAAGTCTTAGTCCTGAGTACTCTGTTCTACTTGTCATACATGCATACTACAGCACTACTGTCTATTAATAATAGTGCACAGAAAGGGGACATGTTGCAATTAAGTTATTATTGTGATTTATTGTGAAAAAATTGAAATGGTGAATATGTACATTGCATGAACCCAACATGGACATGTTCATCTTGTAACAGACATTAACTATCATACTCTCCACTTTTCTTCAGGGACTCCTTAAGCTTCTTTCTAAATAGCATTACAGTCTATTGTCTCTCTCGCAATAATATTTATATTTATCGTGAAACGTTTTTAGGTTCCGTGTGTTTCAAATATCTGAATAATGTTTTGATTTAAACAAATGAATCACAGTTAGATATTTTGGCCAAATCATTCACCCCAATCCTGGATTACCCTCATGCGTTTCTTTCTTATACACTCACTTTAACTCATTGTCAATTAGCAGGTTTGCTGGATCAGGTGAGCACAGATCAGATCATTGCAGAGGAACTCCAAAACTACCGTGTTAGCACAGGGATGCCCAGCCTTATCTGCTAGTGTTGCTGGTGTTGGTACAGGTCTACACTCTCAAGCTGAAACACACCTGATTCCACTTCTTTAATCAGGTCCTTTGTGGAAAGGATTTGGACCATTTGTGGATGAGATTGGACACCCCTGCATTAGCAAGTCTTTTAAGGCTTTACAGAATAAAAGTGTTTCTTCTCTCTGTTTCAGTGGACAGGATAATAATACAGGGCCATGTGACGGTAAGTTCCCATATAGTGTTATATTAGGTATATAGTATAGAGTATAAAAGAGCTGTGAACTGTTCATGTGGTTTTACTCTCTGTTTTAGCAGGCGTCTCAGAGCGAGTGACACAGCCAGTGAACAGGTACATTTTGTTGTGATATTCTACAAATATAGATATTCATCTTTCTAAAAGATTGAAAATGTAAAAGATGTACATGTAATTAAAAGCCTGATCTTATTTTATGATATTAATACTACAGGGAAGAATCCCCTGATGACGTGTGTGTATACGCCACAATACCTGACTTAAAAGGTAACATCAGTTACTCACATTACATGGGGTCTACCTGAATGTACTGTCCCAAGGGAAAACAAGTTCACTCCAAATAGGCAGCTTTGTAGGAGAGAGCAGGTTAATGTAAAGAGAGTGACTTAAAGCAGTGTGGGAGCTTTTCATCAGTACAGGTATGACATTAGTGTGGTTAGTGTGGCTCAGCGGATAACACCACTACCTGCCCGGGGGCTACCACCTCATGGGGGAGACAGTGGTTTGATTGCTAGTCTGTGTGACTATGCTGTGCTACACCAATAAGAGTCCCTGGGCAAGACTCCTAACACTACACTGGCCTATGAATAATCTTGTAAGTTGCTCTGGATAAGAGCGTCAGGTAAATGTAAACTGGTGTACCATGTAAAAAAAACGCTGTTGAGCTTTAAACAATGAAAAAAAATTGTAATAATTTTTTAATGTATGTGTGCGTGTGTGTGTGTGTGTGTGTGTGTGTGTGTGTGTGTGTGTGTGTTAGTGTGTATGTGTGTGTGTGTGTGCGCGTGTGTGTGTGTGTGTATTCTGACTTACAGTATACCTCGGCTGTTACTGTATGTTTTCCGGGAAACATTGTTCCTTAGTTCGTCTTATATTTCCTTCTAGTCTACAGATCACTGTTAGCAATGTAAATATGAAAACTCCCTAATTATTGCTTCAGTTTCACAGTTAAGAGACTTCTCCTCCAGGAGATGTTGTTAACGTAACTCTGCACATCCCTGGTACATTTCTAGGTGCAGATATCTAGTTTTGCAGTAAAGAGCAAGTCTTAAAACATTAATGAAAGTGTACACATAATGCATAATTAAACTCATTTCTCTCTCCCTGGTAATGCTGACAGTGGGACGAATATTCGGGGTAATGACAATGTGGTATACAGCTCAGTACAGTATTCTGGTATGTATATGTATTTTGGCGTATGTATTAGTCATATAGACATGCATGTAAAAGTGGGCAATGACTGCAGTGTGTGTCTTTAATAATAAAATATTTAAACTGTATTAAACAGCTGCTTTCATGCATGATGATAAAGGATCTGTGTACAATGAGGATCACCAAGCCTTCTGTTGTTGTTGTTTTTTCTCCAGACGCTAAGGCCGAATCTACACAACCTACTGCAGAAGCTGTTTATGGAAAAGTACAGAAGAAGAAAAAGAGGAAGGCTTATGATGATTCCTTCATGTATGAATAATTATATAAGTAATTGTGAGTGTTATTAGGTAATGTCAGCCCCCTCCTGGCCTGTTCTGTAATGCTTAACACTCAGCACACGAATTCTTTCATGGACTTCAACTCCCAGAATTCCCCAGGAGACCATGTGACACTCACCTCCTCTACAGGATTTAATTATGAACCATTTTTGATGTCATGGTCACCAGAGTACTGAACCGTTTCATCTGTATATAGACACCACAAGGCTATTCAGAAGTTCTTTGGCTATTTTTGATATGGTGTACTAAATACTACTTGTGTACTAAATCTACAAAAAACATGTACATGTGTTGTAGAACATCTAGGATATATCTTTGTGCTGCACTGCACCCCATCATGCACTACGGCCTCATGGCCTGCTTCAGCTGAATAAAATGGCGGTGGGTAACACTAAGGAACAGTCAACTCCAAATACATGTGAGTGTAGTGATTGTAGTGGGGTATGTTTTCATCAGAATGAGCCTCAGAAAGTTTAAACATACAGGTCTGAGGATTAATAAAAGGTGAACTCGCTTTGGAGGTTCAGCTTTAGAGTGAAATACACGAGGCTGGCTAACAGCTAGGCTAAACGTATTTCCAGTGAACTTAGCACTGTTAGCGCCAGCTAGCTCTAAACACTGGATACAGTAACAACAGCTCTGAGGTAAATATGAGGTAACTGGTCATGTGACTATTAGTATATTACACTGTAGGTCAGAACTGGTTACTGTACTGTGTACCACACACAGGGGGTGTATACAGTAGGCAGTACAGACTACTGTAGTATACAGTGTACAGTATAGTAGTGTGTGGTTTCTAATACAGCCTTTGTTTCCAGCAGTGTACTGAGTGATTGTTGTTTCCCAGTTTGGTGTTTTTGACCCTTTGTGTGTTTCTGACTGTGTTCACTACCTCCTGGTCTGGCTTTGTTTGCTGTGTCTTTTAGCCTTCTCTTTTTTTTTAACTCTGCTTATCTTCTGTTTACACTTGTTAATACACTGGTCTCTGGTTTGACCTTTGTCTGTTTTAATACCACATTGTTGGATAAACATTTTATTATGAAAGTCAGAAAGTCAAGTTTTTTTCATTTTGCAAGCGTCATTTTGATTTCACTCTTTCGGTTTAATTACAGGTAAAGCCATGTTGCATTTTTCCAAATCTCTAAATATGTTGCAAATACAAATAATGACAGTTAAAATAAACTTTTAATTTAGAGTAAGTTACTACTTGTTTTCACTAATTCTGGTAGAAATAGATCATTGATATTGCCTCTTTTCGCTTTTTCGATATTCAGGAATCATTATTTTGCTTCTGAAATCTTCTGCTGCTTCTAACTTTAATGAGCTCTTCCTCCACCATTCTTACCCCATAATGACATCACTAATAATAACTGTGTTCATTAGTTGTTATAGATGTGATTTCTATAGGAAGAGTAACCAAACCTTTTGGGTCAGTGGGTGGGTGGTTTGGGCAGGTCCATGGGAGGATATACGCTCACTTGAAATTTCTGTATAATATTACTGTTTTTCACAATCTTCCCTTAAATAAATAAAAACACTTGATCACAAAGAAAAAAAAGGAAGAGTAGCCAACAATGTTTTGTCAAAATGTTCACTGGACACAAACATACACAAAGATACCCATTCTGGCTCCAATTTACACCAAACTGACAGTTTTTCCCATATGAATAAAATTGGACATGGCAGTGTGTGGGTCTGTTAAATGTCAAAATAAGATCTGATGAAACATCATCAGTATGACTATGTAGGTCATGGTAAAGCAGCATTAACTCATAGTCCAAGCCCTGTACTGAATATAATCATATAGAGTGGTCACCCAGTTGATCAGGGAGGCTCGTGAAGGGAATGAAAACCTGTTAGTGCTTTGGCTGGATCTAGCCAATGCATATGGGTCAATCCCACACAAGCTGGTAGAAATCACTCTGGACCGACACCACATACCCCACAAGATCAAAGATCTTGTCCTAAACTACTACGGGAACTTCAGGCTGAGAGTGACGTCAGGAAGCATAACATCCAACTGGCATCGGCTTGAGAAAGGGATTATCACTGGTTGCACAATCTCGGTTATCCTGTTTGCATTGGCTATGAACATGTTGGTAAAGGCAGCTGAGACGGAGTGCAGAGGCCCCCTGTCCAAGTCTGGGATTCGACAGCCCCCCATCCGAGCATTTATGGATGACCTGACGGTCACCACAACATCAGTGCCTGGATGCCGGTGGATCCTTCAGGGCCTGGAAAAACTCATCAGTTGGGCAAGGATGAGTTTTAAACCTTCAAAATCCAGGTCAATGGTCCTGAAGAGAGGAAAAGTGGTGGACAAGTTTCGCTTCGTTGTGGATGGTGAAGAAATACCATCAATTACTGAAAAACCAGTCATGAGCTTGGGTAAGGCGTTCAACAGCAGCCTCCAAGACAAAGCATCGGTCCAAACTACCATCAAGAAGCTTGAATCCTGGCTGCATGCAGTAGACAAATCTGGCGTTCCCGGAAGGTTCAAGGCATGGTTATACCAACATGGCATACTGCCCCGCATCCTCTGGCCACTGTTGGTGTATGAGGTGCCCATGTCTACGGTAGAGACCTTGGAGAGAAAGATCAGCTCTTACCTCCGAAGATGGCTGGGCCTGCCACGCAGTCTTACTAGTACAGCACTGTATGGAAAAAGTAACAAACTTCAGCTTCCATTCAGCAGCCTGGAGGAGGAATTCAGGGTCTCTCGCACGAGAGAGGCACTAGCCTACCGAGACTCCAGTGACCGCAGAGTTGCAGCAGCAGGCATTGCTGTAAGGACTGGCAGGAAGTTTAAAGTTCAAGAGGGGCTGGAGTTGGCAGAATCTCGATTAAGACACAGGGCTTTGTTAGGCACAGTGGCCGTTGGACTCGCTGGACTCACTGTGACAAGGCCCAGGGAAAAGAAAGGCGCCAACTTGTTCTAGAGGAGGTGCGGGCAGGGGTTGAGGAGGCGAGGACCAGCAGGATGGTGAGCATGCGGCAACAGGGGGCATCGATGAGGTGGGAAGGAGCGCTGGAAAGGAAGCTGACCTGGAATGACATCTGGAAGGCAGAGCCACAGCGCATTAAGTTCATGATCCAAGCTGTGTATGACGTTCTACCCAGCCTAGCCAACTTGCACACCTGGGGAAAGAGTGACCTTCCAACATGTCCTCTCTGCCCAGGAAGGGGCACACTGGAACATATCCTCAGCAGCTGCCCAGCAGCCCTCAGAGGAGGCCGCTATCGCTGGCGTCACGATCAGGTGCTGAGGGCAGTGGCCGAGACCATCTCCACTGCAGTGGCCAACAACAAACATACCCGCAGCCAGAGGACAGTACCGTTCGTGAAAGCTGGAGAGAAGCCACAAGCACAATCTACAGCAGCAGCCAGCCTACTCTCAGCGGCACCAGACTGGGAACTGAGAGTTGACTTGGGTAGGCAGCTCAAGTTCCCAGAGTATGTGACATCAACCGCTCTGAGACCAGATGTGGTTCTTACATCTGTCTCATCTAAGCAAGTACTCCTAGTGGAATTAACAGTCCCCTGGGAGGACCGCATGGAAGAGGCAAACGAGCGCAAGCGGCTCAAATACGATGAGCTAGTAGAGGAAGGAAGGAAAGGCTGGAAAGCTCGCTGTGAGCCAATAGAGGTGGGATGTCGAGGCTTTGCGGCCCGCTCCCTATGCAAGATCTATACCCTCCTTGGCATTACAGCCGCTGCAAAGAGGAAAGCCATCAAGTCCACTACAAAGGCTGCAGAGCGAGCGTCGAGGTGGATCTGGATCAAAAGGTCCGAAGCGTGGGCTATTGCTACTGGGACACAAGTCGGGGTCTGATCAGCCCTGGCTGGGTCGCCTGGGGGAGGGTGTCTGATGTTGCGAGACCCGAAACACCCAAGGATCTCAGGAAACATCACTGATGATGTGTCCCAATGCAACCACAGATGTATCTATGCACATATATGTTAAATATTTTTTTTTTAAGTTTTAAGTGATGGAGGTTTTATGAATTATTTAATTTAAGTTAGAAAGAGATAGACGAAAGAAAGTCTCTGGACCAAATTATACTTTTATCCCTGCAGATTTCTTTAAAACAATGGAAATTACAACAAATGTTTTGGACAAAGTTGTGGACAGAAGAATATGATATTGTATTCAAAAATTTTGGTTTCTGGGTCATTTCCTATTAAATATATATTTTTCAAGCTAATGTGAAGGTGAGTTAATTTATAACAAATACATTCAACATGCTTTACATTAATACAAAGAAAAAGGAATTTCTAAAGAGAAAATTGACAAAGCGCTTAGATGTGAAAAACTATAAAAATAAAAGTGCTGAAAACAATAAAAACATGCATTAGCACATGTAGCATTATGGCTGTAAATGGTTTAAATGGTTGAAGGCTGTTGTGGTGATTGCTTGGTGAAAGTGAAATCAGCATCTGGTGAGATGAGAGCCAGGTATATCTGTACACCATCTTTAATCAGCCACTGAGATTGAAAGTTAAAAGTTAAAAGTTAAAAACTGAAATTAAATATCAGAACTGCAGAAAATAGTCTCCTCAGCTCTTAAAGACTTATAGGGGTGATGTACAAAGAGATGGTAAACATCAACCTGTCCCAACTTTTTCCAAACATGTTGGTGGCATCAAAGTCAAAATGGGCATATATTTATCAAAAAGGCAATTAAATTTCTCATCATTGCATCCTGTATTTATTTATGCACATCCTTCCCATCCTTCATTGGAACGGGGCTACAAAGTATCAGTGTTGTTGATGTTCCTGTTTAAATTTTTTAGATTAATGTAGCTAAATGTCAAAACCAGCACTGCTGTGTCTGATCCACTCACACCGGCAAAACACACAGTAACACACCACCACCACGTCTGAGTCACTGCTGTGCTGATAACAAATCACCACCAACATAAAGAAGAGACGCTGAAATCGTGGCTTCCTTCTCAAGCTCTCAAGTCCATCTGAGAGTTTCTCTCTTTCGCTTGCCTAGAGCCACGAACGTCTGCCACCCACTAGGGGTTTGGTTACTTATTTCAAGTGCTACGGCCCATAAAAGCAAGTATACACACATATATAAGTGTTCACAAAAGTAAAATAAACATAAATGTGACTACACATTCGGTGTGTCACATAAGTGCAGAACTACAAAGTGCTCCTATATGGTAAGTGGAGCTGATAATATGGACAGTGAGTGTAGATACAAGGAGGTGGTAACAGTTTTGCTGAACTTCACTGGGCACAAGCAGATGAGTCCTTCTGATTTACACTTTGTCCGGTCTGAACTAAACTGATGTGCAGAACCACAATCTTGGACCTACATGTTCTTTGTTTGATTTAAAGAGGGCCCTCCATGGGGAAAAACAAACACTGAGTTTACACTGAGTGTTTTGTAGTGTACTATTATATACTGTATGTATCATTATTATTTTATGGAATGCGATTATACGTTAACACATTTAGGGCTAATTTAGGCATTTTAGGGCTGCATAAGATCATGATGTGATTAAAGGTAAACATTTGCATCAACATAAAGGTCACAGTACAGCAGTAACATATAGTACATTCATAGCTCATCAAAAGGCGGCCTTTACTGAAGGCAAGTATAAGTTAAACTGTTTGGTTCCACTTTAAACCTTTATGTTGGAGTTATGTTGGCTAAAATGCATTTAAGTTAATATACATTTGAATTTAAGTTTCAGTAAACACAGCTATATGTATTTTCTCATGTATTTTGGGGGAATGAGGTGTGTGTTCAGACAGCAACAGAAAGAGCAAAATATTCTCTGATCTCATTAAAATAGCAACACGTATAGCAAATACTAACAAAGGCCTCGCCGCAACAGCTCTTCAGATGCACATGTAGAATGTGCGGTTCCAAAATTGTAGTTATATCTGTTTTTGATCTACACCTAACACCTAACGTACTACTCAAACGTACCAGCACAGCACAGTAAGAGAAAATGTAAAACTCCATGAGAGTACAAATGCTGAACAAAAGACGATGAATGGCTAAAATAATTAATTTAGTGAATTTAGCTAGTAGCTGAGTAGCTAAGCAGTTTGCAACACTTTCCAATTGTAAACTCTATGTTGATTTAGTGTTGTATGTATTTCCAGATCTAATGTCTTTTAATTGTGCAGGTTGATTTTATATTTGTATTTCACAATAATGAAAGAATGTTTTTGCTCTACATATTAGAGTATAGAACATAATAGAGCTTTTCTAATAGAACAGACAGAGTTACTGAAAGTTCAGAGTGCTGTTTAATCAGCTCTGTGCTGTCGCTGGCCAATAAGAAGATCTGGGCTGGTTACAGTGTGGTTGATGAAGCTTCACCCAGCACCCAGAAGTTCATGTGACGAATGTATTCAGTGATGGAGCCACGACGCCTCACACTATGTAAGTAACTTTTCTTATTTCACTAAAACTAAAGTTTACTCTTATACAAGCATTGTAGCTGAACACTGAGCTTTAAATGTGTTCTCATTAAGGTTTAATATTTGTTTCTTTTTTTCTCATTTATTTTGACTTTATTTTTCTGGTAAAGACATTACAGTGATGGTGACAGTATCAGTGTCTTCAACAAAAGGTACTTTATATTCTTTTCCTTAACCTGTATTAACAAGTAAACACATATTCACTTTACATAAAATGTTAGACATTAAAAGCTTAAATTTAACAGTTCCATCCAATAAGATGTCTGAAACTATACATATCCTGACATACCACATACACTACAATATTACACACAATATTATATGTGCCATATTGTCATATTGCTGTCTTGTCCAGTGTGTTTGTTTATGTGTGTGCTTGTTTACTGGTTGATTTTAATAACCTGGTTTAAAGTGTTTTTTTATTAATAATGACACAATGTTAACAAGCAACATTTCTTTGACATATATATTCACAACAAATTTTTATTTTATGAATATTGATCTTAATACATCATGTTGATGTTTTTTATCAACAGATGATCCTCATGATTTTCGGCCAGCAGAGATCTTTGGACCCCCCCTTGTGAAAGTTGGGGGAAATTTACAGTTAAAGTGCATCATCTTTGATAAAAGGGAATCTTCTGATCATCTCCACATGTACCTGTGTAAAAATGGTGATGGAGTGATGATGCAACCACTTGGAAAGAGGGATGAGCACACCTTCATTTTGTGGAATGTTTCAGAGCAGGACTCAGGAAACTACAGTTGTGTGTACTCACTGAACAAATACAGTCTAAACAACGTGACAGCATCAGGACAAAAAACAATCCAGGTCCAGGTCACTGGTAAGAGATGTGATTTGTGTTTCTCTAATAAAATTATGGTGGTGCAAGATGTTAATTGAGGTCAAGTCAGTTTAACTGAATCCATTGTAACTCAGTATACCATAACTGCTAATATACACTGTGTTATTTTATCAATTAACTGATCCAGTTATTAAACCTACAGTGCTTTGTAAATAGACTCTGGTCTGATCTTCTTTAAGTACTGCTCTTAATGACTTTAAAAAATATACAGTAAAGAATTTCATGGGTGCATGGTCACATATGTATTCCACAGTAGAGCTGGACAGAGTCCACATACGAATGAACAGAATGACTGATTAGGTGGGCTCGTTAACTAGCGATGTACTATAAAGAATCCTGGAAACACTTGTAACGTAACAAGCACACGTTAAAGTAGAGTATATGATGCGCTATGCTGCTTCAAAAAACCTTGCTAAAAGTGCACGTTAGTTGGCACCCTAGTAATCACATTAATACGCTGCTTATTAAATGACCTTTTCTTTACTTGTCATAATGTAAACCTGGGCAATAATCAAATATATTGTTGAATAAATAAGTGATTCTTTTTACTACAGGTGATAAACAATAATGTATGAATCAAGTCGCTAATGTGATAATATCTTGTTCATTCTCTCTGTAAAGAAGATACGATATTACCAGGTACTACACAACATCCAAATGAACTTAACGAAGGCCCGCACCAGCTCAGTGGTAAGGCTTCATCACAGTGATGTTTGTCTTGTACCAAAATCACAATTTTTAATAATTTTTTTAATATAATTTTGTTGTAAACCAGCTAAAACAGCCATCTAGCTTTCAAAAATCATGTGACGGTTCTTTGAACAATAAATAAATGTTCCTTACATGCACAAATTTCTTCATCAAACTGCTGCTCAGGCAGCTCAGAGAAAAGCATTAAATATGCTCATTAGTTTAACAATGTACATTCACACACCAGTTCTACTGAATCTGTATGTGTTCTTGTTTCAGATCGACAGTGGCTGATAAACTTCATGAGGTTATTAGGTTCATTTGGAGTCGTCATATTTGCATGCTTGATATTGGTTTTTGATGTCTATTCAACAAAGAGGAGAATTCTACAGCACTGAACTCGGCTGAATTTGTGACCAGTCTGGATTTCAATGATCAGTAATTTTGTGAGATCAGGGAAGTTCATGTTTAGAAGGCTAAGCCTTCCAGCTGTGCTGAAAATGTTCAAATATAAATGAGAGCAGGCCTTTACTGTGTATGGTTGTAAACTCAGGCATGCTCTACACTGTTGGGCTCTGTGCCAGTACTTGTAAATGTACAACATTTTTTTTTTTTTTTACTGTTGTTAAATTTGTTATGCTTCTTATACCTGCATTTGTGTATTTGTAATATCTGGGGTTAATCACTTTTATTTTATTACCATTTTTTATTCTGTATACTCTGTGGATTTTGTCTGTAAAGTGATGCGGAAACACAAGAACTTCCAACATCTGATTAACAGTGCTTAGAGCATGTACTTCTGTACATAGTTCCACTGTAAGAAGATAAATAAATGCTACTGATGTCAAAGATGTCAAGAAGCTATTACTCAGAAAAGGAACTACACAAAAAGATGAACTGGCACTAAATCATCAAATCTGGACTGAAGTGTCCTAATCTGTAATTGGGCAGACTCTGATCATGAAAGGAATTTTCACAACTCAGCATAGAAGGTGTAGAAAAATATCACTGCATATTTCTTAAAAAGAAAGGAAGCCAAAACAAAGTCCAAGTTTTGGACATCCCAACTGTGAAGGAAACAATGTTGTATTTAGATGTTTAGGTTTCTTAGTTATTCTCTATTAAATACATGTTCTGCTTTATTTCTCATGATGAAAAATAGACTAGATATTAAAAGGACGAGCATGTGGTGTCTGGCCATTGCATGTCACATTTGCTTCCTGACAATGACATGCCTTACAGTACGCCTTCACCGGCTAGACTTTATAGAATTGATGGATCTCTGAGTGTGCCATGATTATATGACTCCTATACCCACAATGTCTATCAATCACCACTACTCCATCATGCCACATCAATCAATCAATCAATATTATTTGTATAGTGCATTTTACAACTAATGTTCTCTCAAAGCAGGTTCACACAAATATAAAGGAAAAGAAAAACACAGAGCAAGGAAAACAGTCCCTTAGAGTAGTAAAGAAACCACGAGAGGAACCAGACTCAAGGGAGGAACCCGTCCTCCTCTGGTCAATCCAAGAACAAGAAAAGGAACTTGGAACATTTATTAGATACAGTCTGATTAATCCAGGAGGTGGTAATAACAGGAGTAGAGCCAACCCATAGATTCACTGTTGAAGTGAGAGATAGAGTTCATGATGGCAGCTCCTCAGTGTTATCCATCAGGATCGATTAGCTGATAGAGAAGACAGAGGGCAGAGAGAGGAAATCAGTTTGTATATTTAGTACGATTATGGAGAAACGTAAATTGTAGTGGTAAATAGATGATATCAGCCAAAAAAAAAAATTCAGTCTAGTTTTAAATGTTGCTGTGGTTCTTCTAATTCTAGGGACTGTCAGCAGGCTGTCAGTTTGTGAGCGGAGCGCACGCGTGGGTTTAGATACTGAGGGGCCAGGCCAGTTAATGATTTACACGTTAAGAGCAGAATCTCAGCTCATAATTTAGCCAGTAATCTGATATATGATCATATTTTTATCCATGTATGTTTTATTCATTATCTACATATTACTTTATGAAGACCTGTTCATTTCAGTCCCGTACTGTAAAGCATCGGTGCTGTTTTACAGAGCATTTTACATTACTTTGTTTGTCCCCTGGATGATTTTGGTATTTGCATGCTCTGGTTGACTTTTTGATTTAGACCTGTTATGAATTTTCTTTGCTCATGTATAGTATATTCCCCCTCCTAGTTTTGTGGCCTCTTTTTGTATCACTGCTTTTACCAAACCCTACTGTGATTAAAGCCATCTCACTTCTAGGCCTATAGTGCAATCACATGGCTTAATTCTTATACATACACATGCACACTGACTCCAATTGTATTATATCATGACATTTTCCAATGTTCTATATCAAAATCCAATGGGAAGGTAAGTTTATTTAAATGGCAGATTTCAAACACAAGTGCAATTCAACAGGATTTACACAAAAACCAAAGTAAATGAAGTCTGAAATAATTAAGACCTACTCATATCTACATCTACATATATATATATATATATATATATATATATATATATATATATATATATATATATATATATATATATATATCTACATATATATATCTACATATATATATCTATATCTATCAGATACAGCACTGACATCTAGTAACACCAGAAATGAAAGCTCTGTGAGTTCTTAACACAAACAGAGCCTGTTGAACAACTGGAGAGATCAATGAGTCAAAGAGAAATTATCTGAAGGGGAGTTAATAATCATGAGAGCAGGAAAGTTAAGGCCTTACAAAAAAAGCAGAATCAAGAATGTCTTTCTCATGCTGTAAGAGCAAATGTTGAAAGTTATTATGTCCATGTAATTATTCATATGAGTGTAAAGATCAAGCAGATGAGTCCTTCGAAATTGCAGTTTGTCAATTCTGAACTAAACTGATGTGCAGGACCACAATCTTGGAACCTCATATTCTTTATTTGGGTTAAAGAAGGCCCTTCATTGGGCCTCCATAAAACAAACTAGAATCTGATGGACTTGCAGTGTGTGGGTTTACTGAGCGTTGAATCATTTACAGTGACTGTTTTATAATGTGTAAATATTCTGATAATATTAACAATTATAGGGTCAATTAGGGGCTGAATGAGATCATAATGTCATTAAAGGTCAACATTTGCATCAGCATATAGATCACAGTACAGCAGCATACATAAACTCATAGCTCAATACAGCGGGCCTTTACTGAACGTAAAAATGTATAGGTTAAACTCTGTTTATATGTGCTGTCTCATGTATTTTGGGTAATGTGGTTTGTGTTCAGACAGCAACGGAAAGAGTAAAATATGCTCTGATCTTATTAAAATAGCAGCACGAATAGCAAAGAACATCACAAGCCGTGGGAGAAAATAACAAAGGCCTCACCTCAACAGCTCTTCAGATGCACATGCGGTTCCAAAATTGTGGTTATACAATCAACGCTTTTTGATCTACACCTAACACACTAGTCACCTAACGTATTATTCCAACGTACCAGCTCAGCACAGTAAGAGGAAATGTAAAACTTATTGAGAGTTACAATTAGAGATAAATGAAAGAGGGTGACCTAAAAAGATGGATTTAGTGATTTTACTGTCACTGAGCAGTTTACTAAACTTTCCCAGTGTAAACTCTGTGTTGATTTATTGTTGCATGTATTTCCAGATCTAATATCTTTTAGCTGTGCAGGTTGATTTTGTATTTGTATTTCACAATAGTGAAAGAATGTTTTTGCTCTAATGTGGTGAGAAAAGCATCATGGTTTATTTAAACTCCTCCAGGTTCAGTAATATGAACTTAAACTATATACTAAAACTGTATACAGTGTACTGGATTGTGTGAGGAGACATGTTTAGAAATTGCTATCCTGCTACTGAAGGTCACTGAGATGGCCTGATGATGTTACTGAAAGTTCAGAGTGCTGTTTGATCAGCTCTGTGCTGTCGCTGGCCAATAAGAAGATCTGGGCTGGTTGCAGTGTGGTTGATGAAGCTTCACCCAGCACCCAGAAGTTCATGTGACGAATGTGATCAGTGATGGAGCCACGACGCCTCACACTATGTAAGTAACTTTTCTTATTTCACTAAAACTAAAGTTTACTCTTATACAAGCATTGTAGCTAAACACTGAGCTTTAAATGTGTTCTCATTAAGGTCTAATATTTGTTTCTTTTTTTATTTATTTTGACTTTATTTTTCTGGTAAAGACATTACAGTGATGGTGACGGTATCAGTCTCTTCAACAAAAGGTACTTTATATTATTTTCCCTAACCTGTACTAACAAGTAAGCACATATTCATTTTACATACATGACCAGTCAGAAGTTTAGACACACACAACGTATCTTAAAGACTCTACTGGCTTAAACTTAACAGTTCCAGATAGTGAGATTCTGAAACAATACACATCCTAATATATTACTTGCACTATGGGTGTATCACACAGTATTATAGTTCTGCCATATCTCCACCTCTAATATATCTTTAGTGGTGTAAAAATGTTAAACTCTTTTTTTGCACAGTTTAAAAGCTATAGGTCCCTTTCAGTTTAGTGAATATCCAAGATAGACAGACCCATAGAACTAAAGTAAAGCGTTAAGATGAACATAAGTAGAACATTCTATGAGCAGTTGTGTCTAAGCTTATTATTAGCAGTGCATATACTATGGATCTTTTAGATGCGTGTGTGTGTTCACTTGTTCATTTTAATATAGTTGTTCCAAAATCTTTTCTATCAATGATTACATGAACAATAAATATTTGGTTCCTTCTAAGAATATTGATCTTAATACATCATGTTGCTGTTTTTTATTGATAGAAGATCCTGATGATTTACAGCCAGCAAAGATTTTTGGAAACACCCTTGTGACAGTTGGAGGAAAATTACAGTTAAAGTGCATCATCTTTGATAAAAGTGAATCTTCTGATGATCTCCACATGTACCTGTGTAAAAATGGGGTTGGAGTAAAGATGGGACCACTTGAACAGAGGGATGAGCACACCTTCATTTTGAGGAATGTTTCAAAGCAGGACTCGGGAAACTACAGCTGCGTGTACTCACGAAACAAGTATGCTCTCAAGAAAGTGAGAGCACCAGCACAAAAATCAATCCAGGTCCAGGTCACTGGTAAGAGATGTGATTCATGTTTTCTTTAACAAAATGTGGCAATAAAAGATGCTAATTGAGCTCAGGTCAGTTTAACTCCTTTGTAACTCAATATACCATAACTGCTAATATACACTGTATATACACTGTGTTATTTTACCAGTTAACTGATCCAGTTATTAATCCTACAGTGCTTTGTAAATAGACTCTGGTCTGATCTACTCTAAGTACTGCTCTCTAAAACTTTACGATGGAGAATTTCATGGGTGCATGGTCACATATCGTTGCTGTCCAAAGACAAAAAACATGTATCTCCATTTTTGTTGATTTTTTACTTTTATGCCTCATTTGATGACATGAGCTGCTTTTTACACTGTGTGGAAAGTTAATGAAGTATGGACCAACAGAAATGGCCAAAAACCGCCTGCAAAGATGTCTGGTTACATTGACTTCCATTCGAATTAAATTGGGTTTTTGGCCTCTCCTGTAAAGTTGCCATTTTGAAGATACCTGTTTTTCTTTGGACAGCGATGATACGTACACAGTAGAGCTGGACAGAGTCCAAATATGAATGAGCAGAATGACTAATTAGGTAGGTTCACCAACTAGGCAAATACTATGAGCAATCCTGAAAACACCTGTACCTTAATAAACATATATTAAACAAGTCGTGATGAAGTTTCGTAATGCACTATGTTTTTAAGAACCTTTTTAGAAATGCACACTAGTTGCCACCCTAGCAATTACATTACTACACTTCTTAGTAAATGAACTTAACAAAGACCCACACCAGCGCAGTGTTAAGGATTCATCACAGTATAACTGTCATTCTCAATTTCTCAATAAATATATTTTCTTATATTTTTTCATGGTTTTTATGAACACATTAAACAGTTATGAGGAATTTCAGGAAATCGTATTTTTATTTTTTACTCAAAGACTGTTGGAAACATCAGCCAAAATCTGGTGCACCATGCTATGCTAAAGTACATACAAGTTCCAACTGATGTCTGAAACAGTAAATAGCCTGATGTACCACATATACTCTTCATGTACCACAGTATTTATTTCTGATATATCTCCTCCTCTCATATATACTGTATTTCTGTTTATTACACAATTTAAAAACTCCCATTAGCAAACATCTCTTACTCTAGCCCATGTGATAAAGAATATTTTTTTCATTTATATAATAATATCTTATTTATTTTTCCTTTGTAATGAAGATGCTTCATTTTCCGTTACTGAACATCCTCAGAAGAACCTGGGCACAAGTGAACAAAAGAGTGACCCAGTCCAACTCAGTGGTAAGAAAGTTTTCCTTAAATAATATATATAATCCTTATATTACATAATCATATTACATTATAAAAATATAAGGTATTAATATTATTATATTATTTTTATGTTTTTTAATAGATTTGAGGACAGTTGTGTCCTATAAAATGTAAATGGACTGATTCAAATTCCCTCTCATTCACTGTAGAGCTAAATGTATGGTATTATCTTTTAAGGTTTTGGTACTATTGTAGAAACACTTCCCGAATGTCTCAGTATGATATTTATTTTCCAAATATAAAGTATATTGAATCATTTTATTGAACTAACTAGCCCTTTTGTTTATTGTTTAAATCAGCTTTGAGCTGCTCTAATCATGATCACGATGAGGGGCTAGGTTTGTCCTGACCACGTTTCTTTCTATCATTTTTACAATTATAATTTTGTCATTCTCAATTCCTTAAAAAAAAAAAATTAGTCTTTGTGGATTTTGGACTTTTTCCACAATAGGTCATACACCCTTAACTAGACAGTACATTGATATTAATACATTAATATATTATTAATATCACTTTCTCGAGAACAAGATATTAGATGCAAAAGGTTGACTGGAGATTAATTTGCACCATATAATGATGTTTTATAGACTTAAGCAATTATGAAACCTTTTTTAAAAAATTCTATTCTCATCATATTTCTGTAGCACATTTATTGTTTTTAAAAATATTTAAGTCAAAAGTTCGAAGTCTACAGTGTTATTTGATAGTGAAATATCTATATATATATATATATATATATATATATATATATATATATATATATATATAAGCAATTTTGGACAAATTCTATTGGTCCATTGGTCTATAAGGAATAGTCACTAAATTAAAAGAGTCAGGGCTTTTAAACTGTTCCAAAAAGAGGTACAACTCTTTTGTTGTTGTTGTTAATTTGGAACGTAATATAAACTGTATTAGAGATGGTAAAATTGTAAAAATATAATCCTGTGATACATCAAAGATTATGTAAGATATATCACACATTTTTCTTGAGACAACTAGAGTCACTACATGTTTACTTAACATGTTTATTTTTATTTATTATTTAACATTAGTTACCCATTGTTAATGTATTATTTCATGTTAGTTAGTCAATACTGTTAGTTTTTATAAATAGTCCAGGAGAAGAAATGTTGTTAATTCAGATTTTGTAAATGTTCTGCCTGCAGTTTCTAGGTACACCTTTTTGGTTATACTTCCAGTGCTGCTGCTGGTTGTGATACTTTTCCTTGGAAGGAATCGTATCAGAGCCGGAATGTGTACAAGTACGTATAACTGTATTACTTCTGCTAAGCAGGACAGCACAGTTACCTCAGCACAGTTACCCTCCACATCTCTACGAAACCTCTCTTTAAAGCATAATAGCAGTGTCCTAATACAAACACAGGAGTTTATTAGGAGGAACTGCATCAACCAATCAGAGCTTAATGTAAGACAAATGTGTAACACACCATAACAGTCACATTCTCAGGCCTTTCTCTATAAACACGTTTACTGGAAATACATTTTGGGAAGAATGTCCACAAATAACTGACCAGTAAAAGTCATTTGTTATTTTTGTTGTTGCAGAGTTGTACCAGCGCCAAGGACAAAGGTACATTACACATGTACTCAGTGGTACAACATATGACTGCAGTGCTTCACTACCCTGTTCTGAATGATGAATAGTTTTTATGTTGAGTTTCAATCACAGCTCACATTATTAACCATCACATTAGTAATTAAACAGAAACACAGAACTGTGTTGGTACATGTATTTTTGTAGTTTTTCTTCTAAATTCTGGCCCGCCCTCAATCCTGGATTACCATGATGCTTTTCAGCTCCTGTACACTCAACTTCAACACCTTGTCAATTAGCAGGTTTGTTGGATCAGGCGAGCACAGATCAAATCATTGCAGAGTAGAGGAACTCCAGAACCAGGGTCAAAACCACCGTGTTAGCACAGGGATGCCCAGCCTTATCTGCTAAAGGCCGGTGTGGGTACAGGTCTACAGGCAGGAACACACCTGATTCAACTTCTTTAATCAGGTCCCTTGTGGAAAGGATTCAGACCATTTGTGGATGAGATTAGACACCCCTGCATCAGCGAGTCAGAATATTTGAATGAACTGTTTTTAAGGCTTTACAGAATAAAAGTCTTCTCTCTGTTTCAGTGGACAGGATAATAATACAGGGCCATGTGACGGTAAGTTCCCATATAGTGTTATATTAGTTATATAGTATGTGGTATAAAAGAGCTGTGAACTGTTCATAGCAGGTAAATTCATTTTCTCTATTTCAGCAGGAGTCTCAGAGCGAGTGACACAGGCAGTGAACAGGTACATTGTGTGGTGATATTGTACAAATATAAATATTCATCTTTCTTAAATACTGAAAATGTAAAATATGTACATGTAATTATTAGCCTGATCTTATTTTATGATATTAATACTACAGGGAAGAATCCCTCAATGACATGTGTGAATACTCCACAATACCTGACTTAAAAGGTAAACTCAGTTCCTCACACTACATGGGGTTACAGTCACAAAGGTAAAACAAGGTAACTCCAAATAGGCAGTTTTATAGGAGAGTGTAAATTAATGTAAAGAGAGTTTACTTAAAGCAGTTTGGGAACTTTTGCATCAGTCCAGTTATCATTAGTGGAAGAAACGTGATATGAAAAAATAACTATGAAAAATGAATGTTTTATTCACAGTTAAGAGACGTCCAGTAGATGTTTGGTAAGTAACCACTCAGCCTGGTCTTCTAGATGCAGATATCTGATCCTGTATTAAAGAGCAGGACTTGTATAATTGAACTCATTTCTCTTTCCCTAGTAATGCTGACAGAGGGACGTATAGTCTGGCTAATGACAATGTGGTATACAGCTTAGTACAACATCCTGGTATGTATATGTATGTTGGTGTATGTATTAGTCATATAGACATGTATGTAAAAGTGGGCAATGACTGCAGTGTGTGTCTTTAATAATAAAATATTTAAACTGTATTAAGCAGCTGCTTTCATGGATGCTGATAGAGGATCTGTGTACAGTGAAGATCACTAAGCTCTCTGTTGTTGGTGTTTTTATTCCAGACGTAAAGACCAAGTCTAAACAACCTGCTGCACAACCTGTTTATGGAAAAGTACAGAAGAAGAAAAAGGAAAAGGCTTATGATGATTCCTTCATGTCTGAATAATTATATAAGCAGTTTTGTGCATTGTTAGAATATGTCAGGACCTTAGCACACTAGTGCTTTCATGGACTCCCAGAATTTACCAGGGGATCACATGATGCTCACCTCCACCACAGCACCAATTACAATCTTTTCTTAATTACATCTTATGACCATCACCAGAGTTCTAAACTGTTTTATTGGTAGGCAATTAACACTATACTATGTAGAGACAGTTTCCAGCAGTGTACAGAGTGATTGTTGTTTTTTGTATTTTTGACTGTTTTCACTACCTCCTGGTCTTGTTTGGGTCCGTTAGTCTTCTCATTATTGAACTCTGCTTGTTTTCTGGTTACACTTGTTAATACAATGTTCTCTGGTTTTGACTTTTGCCAATTGTAATACCAAATTTTTGCATGAACTTTTGAAATTAAAGCCACAAAACTGCAAGTTTTATCTGCAAGCATCTGATTAATTACAGGCAAATACACTTTGCATTTTTGTCCAAATCTCTAGAATATGTTGCAGATGCAAATAATGAGAGTTAAAATAAACTTGATTATTACTGGATTTAATGTTTTCTGGTATAAGTGTAATATTTAATTTGTTTCTCTTTGCTTTGTGTTTTTCCAGCATATATTCTTGCTCCTGAAATCATTATTTTGCTTCTGAAATCTGCTTCTGACTTTAAGGCTAGTTAGCTATAGCTACTGCAAACCTGACAGTTGGTACTGTCAACTAAGTTTACTAAAATACTTCAGCTTTCCAGAACACATATTTTACACACCTCGACTCAGGACAATAAAAGGTATTACATAAATAAATATGAGCATGTTTATTGTATATTCTACTTGCACTATACAAAGATATGCCAAATGGCATGGGATAGCAGCATGTAAATGGATTATAAAGTGGTGTTACCTCAGGGAACAGCTCCGGAATTCCAACACCTATATGTCATGCCTGCTGGCTCTCCTCTCATCTCTCCTGAACTCCATTTCACATAACCCACCACCTAATGACATCACAGTCACATGTTCACAATCATCCAAATCCTGTTTGGTTTTTCCTCTCTGGAGTTCTATCACAAACCTGGTTTATCACACACCGGGTATCTGGTTTATTCTTAGTCTTTCCTCTTTGGATACTGTTGCTGGTTTAATTGCTTGCCTGGTTTTGATGTCTGCCTGTTTTCTTACTCTGACTCTGTCCTTGCCCCTTGGTTATGTCTGCTTTGATCTTGTTACTGCTGTGTTGTACTACTAGTCTGTTTAATAAACATCGTTTTGCTTTAGCTCAGCGCATGCCACAATCTGTCTGTCCATCAACACAGAAATACTTCAGCTAAAAGAAGTAGTGATGGCTGAGCTGAAAGATCTTGATCAAGCTGTGTGCTTGGTCAACATAGCCAGTTGTTTGATACTCGTACTAGGTCGGTAGCTTACATTTACATTTATGGCATTTAGCTGACACTCTAATCCATCCGCTACATGGAGGACTTTGTTTGTACCGTGGAGTGGGAGGACATTTGTTACAGGACCGCCAAGTTCGTCCGCAGAGATTTCGGGCTTAATACCCAGAAAAGCCTGCTGAACCCACCCTGCATGCTGAAGTGATGAGTAGTCCCACTCTGGGTATGATATCCAAATCTCTGCTGATACCAGTCACTCTGCAGTGCTAAGGCTCTTCTCACGTGTTTGCAGCCCTTATTGACTCTGGGGCAGAGGGAACTTTATTCAAGCCTGGATCACTACACATCTTTAGATTCCTGTTGTTTTTCTGTACTCTCTTCTGAGGTTATCTGCTGTGGATGGTGGCCCCAGGGGCCAAGGTGTATCTCCCAGACCACACAACTTGTCAAAATGGACGTTAGTAGCTGGGGCTCCTCTCAGTATGCCATCATTTTGGGGTTACCTTGGTTAAAAACTCATGATCCTCTTATCTCTTGGTCTGACAGAGAGATCTTGTCATTGTCTTCCTATTGTTTTAAACATTGTCTTGTTCCTGTCTAGGTTGTCTGTCAAATCTACTACCACTAAAAGCCCAGAGCTTCAAAATCCTGTAGCTATCCCTCCAGAGTATTCAGACCTGGCAGAGGTTTTCAAAAAGACTAATGCCACCAAATTGCCTGCAAATTGAAAAGAGAATATGATGGTTCCATTGAGTTGATAGATAATCAAATGCCTCCAAAGTCTCGAGCATTGACTCAGGTGGAGAAAGCCACTACAGAGAAATACATACAGGAGACTTTGTCACAAAGATATATCCACCCGTCCATGTCATCTGCAGCCGCCAGCTTCTTTTTTGTTAAAGAAGGACGGTGGTCTCCGGCTGTGTATAGATTACAGGGAATTCAATTCCATCACCATACCTTACCGTTACCCACTTCCATTGGTTCCTGTAGCTCTTGAGCGGCTTAAAGGCGCTACTGTATTTACTAAATTAGACCTTCGTAGAGCTTACAATTTGGTTAGAATTTATAGATGAGTGGAAAACCACCATTAGGGGGCACTAGGAGTACAGGGTTATGCACTTTCTGATTACTAAATGCTCCATCTGTTTTCCAAGACTTTATTAATGACATCCTCCGGGACATGCTAGTCTGATTTGTTATTCCCTACATAGATGATATTTTGATTTATTCACCTGATTGCACCACTTACACCATCACACATGTGCAGCACATTAGGTAGGTGCTCAGTCGTCTCCTCGAACATCAACTTTACCTGAAAGGTGAGAAGTGTGAATTTAATTTAAAATCCACTTCATTCTTGGGTTACGTCATTAGCCCAGAAGGGGTTGTTATGGACGACCATAAGGTCGACGCAGTTGTAAACTGGCCCACACCTAAGTTTGGTTGAGACTACCAGAGGTTCCTAGGATTTGCTAATTTTTATCGCTAATTTATCCAAAATTATAGTGCCATTGCAGCACCTCTTACCTCCCTGCTAAAGGGGAGTGCCAAGCGTTTGGGCTGGAACCCTCAGGCTGAGTCTGCATTTAATGAGCTAAAAGATCAATTAACTTCCCAACCCCTCAGAACCCTTTCTCATAGTAGTTGATGCTTCTAATCTGGGGATCGGGCACTGTCCTGTCCCAGCGTCTAGGTTCTTCTAAAATGTTGTACCCCATTGCTTTCTTTTCATATGAACTGACGAAGCTCGCCTTAGAGGAGTGGCATCATTGACTAGAATGTTCTTTTCCTGGTTTTAACCAATCACAAAAACTGTGAATATTTACGCTCTGCTAAGATTCTAAATTCTCTCAGAGCTCATTGGGCTCTTTTCCTCTCTCGATTTGACTTAAATATCACTTTTGAAATACTAAAGCAGACTCACTTTCTTGCATATATGACTCTGAGAACACTTCTTTCCCCAATCCTGAAACCATTCTGGCTCCCAAGGTTGTTCTCACTCCAGTTAGATGGGGGATAGATGATAAGGTTGATCAAAGTAATTCATTAAGCTCATTCATCGCTCACCTCTAGGCATCCTGGGGAGACCAGAACACTCAAGTTTGTTTCGGGCAAGTATTGGTGGGAGAGCACATCCTCAGATATCCATTGCCTGGTTGCATCTTGCTTTTTTTGTTTATAGTGTAAAACTCCGCCTACACTTCCTGTTGGCAAATTGATGCCTTCCCAATTTCCGTTCGTCCTTGGTTGCATATCACCGTAGATTTTGTCATGGGCCTTCCCATATCACAGGGCCATAGCATGATTCTTATAGTGGTGGATCGGATTCCCACAGTTACCAACTGCCTTCCACACTACTGAGACCCTGGTTAATCATATTTTCCGTTCTTTTGGTAAACCCGAAGACATTGGGCCCGACAGAGGGAAAGTAAATCAAGAGCTCTATACATTTTTAAGGCCTGGGCAGAAATAGCACAAAATTCACTTATCAGTTCCGCCACCTCCGTCACATGATTTCTTTGTATGCTGGGTTATCAACTTCCATTAATGCCTTGGTCTTTTCAGCCTTCAGATGTGCCCTCCATTGAACACTGGATGAGGAGAAGTGAGGAGGTTTGGGAGGAGAACCGTTTGATCAAATTGTGGAATTTATGCCATGTCAAGATGCAGCACTTCAAAAAGCGAGAGGGGGTTCTACACTATACTGGTTGCTATCCCATGACTTTTTGCATGTCAGTGTAAAGTGCTCCGCCATGTTCGAGGGAGATCACGGTTCTTAGAGTGGGCATGGATAGGTGATGTGTCACTCCAAATCAGTTGACTAGTGGAGAGTGCATGTGAACACCCTCTTTCAAGTGACCAGATCCACATATACCTGTGTAAAAATGAGGTATGGTGTGTAGATGCAAGTACTTTGAACAAAAGCTGACTATGCCTTCAGTTTGAGAAATGTTTAAGTGCAGGGCTCAGGGAAACTACAGCTATGTGTACCCGTTAAACAAATATAGTCTAAACAAAGTGAGAGCATCAGGACAAACAACAATCCAAGTCCAGATCACTGGCAAGAGATGCGTCTCAAATAAAACTGGGTCAGTATAAGGAATTAATTGAAGTTCGGTCTTTTAGGCTCGGTAAAATTTAAATGAGTGAGTTTCCTGACATCATTGTGGCACCATAAACCCGAACATACATAATTATTGCTCAAAAATTTGTACGCTCATACATCTGGACTGACCTCGCTGTCATTTTCTGTGGCCTACCACTTTGTTGCTGAGGTAGAAATAACTGAACACTGAACTAACTGAACAATACTGTGTGTTGGCGACCCTCTGGTTATCAGGCTGGTTCCCTAACCTAAAACTAATTGAACCCTAACTGGTGCAGTGAGCAGCTTCTCATTTGTTAAACAACCATGTCAAAAGATACTTCCTGTGGTGGTGGAATAGATGTTAATCTGTTTCAGGAGGACCAAATTATTGGCATGCATCAAGAAGAGAAACTATCTAAGGAGATTGCTGAAACTGGTGAAACAGGTTAGGAATTGTACAACACATTTTTAAAAAGTGGAAGTGCAGGGGGGAAACATCATCTTGGAGGAAGGAATGTGGTCAGAAAAAAAATATTGAAATACTGGCAAAATGCTAGGGAGCATAAAGATTAGACTCTGGAATAATGAAGGGTCATGTGATCTGATGAGTCCAGATTTACCCTGTTCCAGACTGATGGGCGCATTGAAGTAAGAAAAGAGGCGTCTGCAGTGATTCACCCATCATGCATAATGCCTACTGTGCAAGCCTGTGGGGGCAGTGCTATGATCTGGGGTTGCTGCAGTTGGTCAGGTCTAGGTTCAGCAACATTATGTGCCCAAAGAATGAGATCAGCTGACTACCTGAATATGAAAGCTGAATGACCTGATTATTCCATCAATCGAATACATGTTTTTTCCTGATGGCACAGGCATATTCCAAGATGACAATGCCAGGAATCATTGGGCTCAAATTGTAAAAGTGTGGGTCAGGGAGCATGAAACTTGATTTCCACACATGGATTGGCCACCACCGACCTTAACCCTATTGAGAATCTTTGGGAAGTGCCAGAGAAGACTTTGCACAGTGGTCTTATTCTCCCATCATCAATACTCTGGGATCTTGGGGACAATTAATGCAACTCTGGACAGAAATAGATGTTGACAGGGCAGAAACTTGTGAAAACAAGACCACAGTGAATGAAACCTAAAGGTGGTCCAACAAAATATTTGAGTGTGTGAATTATAGCGAACAATCAGTTATTGGTATTAGTACAGTAAAAACCTTTCCCAGAGTGAGCACTATGCTGAGCTGGTGATTTGTGTACCTTCAGTATAATCATAGTAACAGTGTTGTCAAGTTATAAGTAGCTCTGTCAAATGCGACAAGGTGATGCAGTATGGTGGTGCGGGGTGTCCAGGGTCCTTTCCGTGTGGAGTGTGCATTTTCTCCTCTGTAAATGTTGTTTTTAGGGCACCACAATGTCTCTCTATTAAATATAGGCTAGTTCTTACCATTGTATTCCTATGAATATTCTGTTTTTATTGACATTTAATTAATTTGTATTACAGCAATATCTTCAGAATTGTAGTCACTGGATTTATAAATCAGTTGTTGTTCTTAATGATATACAGTGCTTTCTGCCTGCTGCTGCTTGAACAAGGGTACCAAATAATTTATTTAGAAAACCTTTTACAAGAGAAACCTTTTACAAGAGAATCTGATGTTCGAGCCTGCAGTGAGCAAGCCAAAGGGAACTGAGGGAACCCATCCTCCTCGGGTCAACACCAGATAACAAGACAAGCAAAGGAAAGAAAAGTTGGCAACCAAAGTTGTCAAAACTACAAGTGATATTACAATGCCTTGTTTTCCTTTTTAATGAAGACCCCATCCTTTACTAAAACATGCAGTTGGTGTAACGTACATGTACAGCAGTTAGCATATTCACTATGTGATGTGGGTCACTTTCTTCAAAACTGTCCTAGTGATGCTGTTTTCAGTGAATGATTCTTTAAAGAACTGTGTTATTTTTTGCTTATGGGATGTGCTACTGTGAAATGAATAGAACCTCCAGATAAGCAGTAGTAACAATAATAATAATAATAATAATAATAATAATAGTAATAATTTATTTGCATAGTGCCTTTGCAGACAGTTGAAAGCATTTAACAATAATTGGATAAAAACAGGCGAACATTAACATACATACAAGAGATGAATAATTAACTAATAATGAATTAATCCTTTTGATTTAACTTATTTAGTAGTAAATGAATCCCTTTTCATATGAATGTGATATTGGCCAATGTGTTTTTTTTTTCTTTTTTAGTCTACAATTTTTTTCTGGAATGTTGGTGAGTGCCTAGGCCTGGCATGTCTATTGCCCCTGACATGGGCAATGCTCCTGTATGGTAAGTGGAGCTGATAATATAGACAGTGAGTATAGATATAAGGAGGTGATTTTAATGTTACGGCTGATGGATGTCGGTAAATGCGCTGAATTTCCCTGGGCTCAGTGCAGACTGACTTGCAGGACTTGCAGGACAGACTGCACATTTTTTGTTTGATTTAACCTCCTGAGAGCCGGACTTGCTTGGTGTGCAATTTTAATTTCTCCTAGCTATTTGTGATTAGTAGGACCTAACAAGTATAAAAACTAAATGTTGTCTTTGTACAGGAAGTTGTTTTGGAAAAAAACAATGTCCTCATATGAGGTCAAAGGGTCAACGTTTAAAAAGTATCATGGCGCAGAGAAGCAGAAATGTAATGTCCTCATATGAGAACGCTGGTGTCTCAGGAGGTTAAAGATTTCCCCTCCATGGGGATAAAACAAACAGAAATATAAAGTAGGACTTAGAGTGTGTGGGTTTTATAGTGTATTATTATTTTTACGGTGTATAATTAAACATTAGCAAATGTAGCAGTTTACGGCCATTATAAGGCTGAATAAGATCATGATGTGATTAAATGTCAACCTTTGCATCAAGGTTAAACCATGGATATAGTATATTTAATTGGCTAACTAGTAAACACAGCTATATATACTGTCATGTATTTTGGGTAATGAGGTTTGTGTTCAGACAGCAACAGAAAGAGTAAAATATGCTCTTATTAAAATAGCAGCATGAATAGCATAGAACATCACAAGCCGTGTGAGAAAATAACACAGGCCTCACTACAGGAACTCTAGTTCAACAGCTCTTCAGATACACATGCAGAATGTGCAGTTCTAAAATTGTAGTTACACAATCCACCATTTTTGATCCACACCCAGCGCACTCGTCACCCAACATACTACTCAAACGTAGCAGCACAGCACAGTAAGAGGAACTGTATAACTCATTGAGAGTTACAGATTTTGAGATGAGTGAAAGAAGATGAATGGCTACAATTATGAGTTTGCTGAATTCAAAGTAACTGAGCAGTTTACTAACCTTTCCCAGTGTAAGCTCTATGTTGATTTAGTGTTGCATGTATTTTAAGATCTACGGCTTTTAGCTGTGCAGGTTGATTTTGTACTTTTATTTATTTACAATAATAAGAAAAAAAAGAATGTATTTGCTCTACATAATAGAGTATAGAACGTAATAGAGCTGTTCTAATAGAGCAGACGGAGTTACTGAAAGTTCAGAGAGATGTTTAATCAGCTCTGTGCTGTCGCTGGCCAATAAGAAGACATGAGCAGTGTGGTTCATGAAGCTTGACCCAGCACCCAGTTCATGAGATGAATGTGCTCAGTGATGGAGCCACGACGCCTCACACTATGTAAGTAACTTTTCTTATTTCACTAAAACTAAAGTTACTCTTATACAAACATTGTAGCTAAACACTGAGCTTTAAATGTGTTCTCATTAAGGTCTAATATTTGTTTCTTTTTCCGTTTTTGTTTCTTATTTATTTTTACTTTATGTTTCTGGTAAAGACATTACAGTGATGATGACAGTATCAGTGTCTTCAACAAAAGGTACTTTATATTCTTTTCCTTAACCTGTATTAACAAGTAAACACATTCACTTCACATAAAAGGTTAGACACCAGAGGCTTAAATTTACAGTTCCATCCAATGAGATGTCTAAAACAATACATATCTTCATATACCACATACACTATTGATAATCCACAGTATTATATTTGTGCCATCTTGTTGTACTGATGTCTTCACTTGTATTTTAAAGAGAGAGAGAGAGAGAGATTTTATTTTTTAATAAAATGTTTTTTATCAATAGATGATTCTACTGATTTTTGGCCAGCAGAGATTTTTGGAACCCCCCGTGTGAAAGTTGGGGGAAATATACAGTTAAAGTGCAACATCTTTGATAAAACTGAATCTTCTGATCACCTCCACATGTACCTGTGTAAAAATGGGGTTGGAGTGATGATGGAACTACTTGAACAGAGTGATGACTACACCTTCATTTTGAGGAATGTTTCAGTGCAGGACTCGGGAAACTACAGCTGTGTGTACTCACTGAATAAATATACTCTCAAAAATGTGAGCACATCAGGACAAAAAACTATCCAGGTCCAGGTCACTGGTAAGAGATGCTGCTGTTTTGTCATCTGGTGTTGACCTGAGGAAGATGGGTTCCCCTTTTTAGTCTTGGTTCCTTCCTTTTTAACTGAGGGTTTTTTTCTTGCCGCTGTCGCCCTTGGCTTGCTAATTGGGGGCTCGGACACCAGACTCTTTGTAAAGCTGCTTTATGACAACATCTGTTGTAAAAAGCACTATATAAATAAATAAATGTTGACTTGAATAATAAAAGTGTGGTGATAAAAGAGGTTAACTGAGGTCAGGTCAGTTTAATTCTGTAAATTTTTCCTGAATCCACTAAATATACTATAACTGCTAATATACACTGTATATACACTGTGTTATTCTACAAGTTATCTGATCCAGTTATTAATCCTACAGTGCTTTGTAAATAGACTCTGGTCTGATCTACTCTAAGTACTGCTCTTAATGACTTTACAAACTTTACAATGGAGAACTTCATGGGTGCATGGTCACATATGTATTCCACAGTAGAGCTGGACAGAGTCCACTTACGAATGAACAGAATGGCTGATTAGGTAGGCTCGTTAACCAGCGACATACTATGAAGAACCCTAGAAACACTCGTACCTTAACAACCATACCCTAAATAAGCCATGATGAAGTTTGTGCTGCACTATGTTCTAAGAACCTTGCTAGAAGTGCACACTAAGTTTTTAAAATTAATTTCTTTATTTTAGCACAGGTAATAAACAATTATGTTTGAATCAACTCAGTTATGTGATAATATCTTGTTGTTTTTTCTCTCTGTAATGAAGATAGTTTAATATCCGGTACTACACAACATCCAGATGAACTTAATACAGACCCGCTCCAGCTCAGCGGTAAGGATTCCATCACAGTGCCCATGTTTGTCTTGACCATGTTGTTTTTAAAGAACAAATTTCTCTCTTTATAAATAAATTGTCTAAACATTTGACTGGTAGTGTATATAATATATGCTTATGCTTCATATATATATATATATATATATATATATATATATATATATATATATATATATATATATATATATATATATATATATATATATATATATATATATGTTTACTTATTTTAATAATATTTTCAAAAAAATAATATTTCTTCTATGTATGATTACATGATCTTAACAAGTGTATCATTTTTGACATATGTATTCACAAAATACATCATGTTGCTGTTTTTTATCAATAGATAATCCTCATGATTTTCGGCCAGCAGATATCTTTGGAACCCCCCTTGTGAATGTTGGGGAAAATCTACACTTAAAGTGCATCATCTTTGACAGAAGTGAATCTTCTGACCATCTCCACATGTACCTGTGTAAAAATGGTGTTGGAGTGATAATGAAGCCACTTGGAAAGAGGGATGACCACACCTTCATTTTGAGAAATGTTTCAGTGCAGGACTCGGGAAACTACAGCTGCGTGTACTCACCGAACAAATACAGTATGAACAACCTGAGTGCATCAGGGCGAAAATCGATCCAAGTGCAGGTCATTGGTAAGAATGTGATTCATGTTTTCTGTAATCATTGTATTTGTTTATTGAGCTGTTGGTTTAGTATGATGCTTTTGTGTAGTGCTTTTGGTAAAATTAGGTTGTGGGTTATTTCAGTAATCACTCAAGATTTGCCACTAAATTAGTGGGTTAATCAATATTGGGAAACCCAGGTCTACTGTGCAACCATAATGTAAACCTGGGGAACAATAACATATATTGCAGTGTGTTAAATTAAATAAGTGATTTTTACTACAGGTGACAAACAATTACTTTTGATTCAACTCAGTTATATGACATTATCTTGTTTCCCTCTGTAAAGAAGATCTTTTATTATCGAGTGCCACACAACATCCAAATGAACTTAACACAGACCCGCACCAGCTCAATGGTAAGGATTCATCACAGTGAGGGACTATATTTGTCTTGACTATGTTGTTTTTACAGAAAAAAAATAAAAAAATAATAATTTTATTTTTTTATTTTTTTATCTAATTTTTGTTGTTCAGGTAAACCAGTTAAAACAGGCATCTATTTTACAAAAATCATGTGACGGTTCTTTTTTAACAATTAAAAAATAATTGTTACATGCATAAATGTCTTTATCTTGCTCAGGCAGCTCAGAAAAGCATTAAATATAACAATAACAATGTACATTCACACACCAGTTCTACTGAATCCATATGTGTTCTTGTTTCAGATCGACAGTGGCTGATAAACTTCATTAGGTTATTAGGTTCATTTGGAGTCGTCATATTCGCATGCTTGATATTGGTTTTTGATGTTTATTCAACAAAGCGGAGAAATTCTGCAGCACTGAACTCAGCTAAATTTGTAACCAGTCTGGATTTAAATGATCAATAATTTTGTGAATCAGTGAGGTTCATGTTTAGAAGGCTAAGCCTTTCATCTGTGCTGAAAATGTTTAGATGTAAATGAGAGCAGGCCTTAGCTGTGTATAGTTGTAAACTCTGGCATGCTCTACACTGATGGGCTGTGTGCCTGTACTTGTAAATGTACAAAGTTTTTGTTTACTGTTGTTAAATTTATTATGCTTCTTATACTTGTATTTGTGTATTTGTAATATCTGGGGTTAATCACTTTTATTTTATTAAAACTTTTTTTTTCTCTAAACTCTGTGGATTATGTCTGTAAAGTGATGTGGAAAGACTAGATAGACCGCCGAAACTGCCACCATCAGATAAACAGTGCTTAAAGTATGCGCCTCTGTACACAGTTCCACTGTAAGAAGATAAATAAATGCCACTGATGTCAGGGCTGTCCAGAAGCTATTACTCAGAAAATAAACTACACAAAGTAAAGAAGAAAAAAAGAAGAAATGGCATCATCACTGGACTACATATGTTCTGCTTTATTTCTCCTGGTGAAATATTATTGGACTTGTTATTAAATAGATGAATATGTGGTGTCTGGCCTTTGCATGTTACGCTTTTAAATGGCATGCCTTGCAGTACACCTTCACCAGCTAGACTCTGTACAATGTCTACCAATCACCACCACTCCACCATGACACATCAATCAATCATTCAGTCATCCATATTTATTTGCATAGCACTTTTTACAACTAATGTTCTCTCAAAACAGCTTCACAGAAAAGCTGATATATATATAAGATATATATATAAGATGATATAAATAAAAGAAGAACACAGAGCTCATGTTTAGGCATAGGGATAGTAAAACCAGGTCCAACCCCTGTGAACAAGCGTGGTAAGACAACACTCCCTTAGAGTAGGGAAGAAACCTCGAGAGAAACCAGGCTAAAGTGGGGAACCCATCCTTCTCTGGTTGATCCTGACTGAAGTGAGAAAGGCAGATCTAACAGGAAAAGGAACCTGGAACGTCTATTAGATAGATTCTGATTAATGCTGTTGCCGTAGGATACAGAATTCATGATCAGTGCCAGATGATGGTGGCTCTATTGTGATCATTGCAGTCATGCTGGCTAACGAGCAGGAGAAAACGGAGGAGAAGACCCACATTGGAGATGATGCTCTGGTGCTACCAGCTCCGAGGGCTCCCATGTGATCACTCAGGAGAAATGTCACTCCTGGGGCTCAACCACGAGAGAAAAAGAGAGTGTGGAGAGAGAGCGAGAGAAAGAATGAGAGGGACTGTTTAGGGGGACGGCAGTTCCTCAGTGTTATCCATCAGGATTGATTAGCTCATAGAGAAGACAGGTGAGAGGGCAAATGCTGAATGCAAAACAGTTATTATGTCCATGTACTTATTTATATGAGTGTAAAGATCAAGCAGATGAGTCCTTCTAAGTTACACTTTGTCAATTCTGAACTAAACTGATGTGCAGGACCACAATCTTCTAACCTCACATTCTTTATTTGGTTTAAAGAAGGCCCTTCATTGGGCCTCCATAAAACAAACTGGAATAAAAAGCTGGATTTGCAGTGTGTGGGTTTACTGAGCATTGAATCATTTACAGTGACTGTTTTATAATGTGTGATTATTTTGATAATACTAACAATTATATCAGTTTTAGGGTGAGTTAAGAGCTGAATAAAATCATAATGTGATTAATGGTCTGAAAGAGGTCAGCATAAAGATCCATAAAGGTTAGGTACAGCAGCAAACAGAAATTCATAGCTCCTCAAACAGAGTCCTGTACTGTATGCAAGCATACCTAAGTTCAACCTGTTTGGTTTCACTTTAAACCTTTATGTTGTAGGTTATGTTAAGTAGGTTGGTTAAAGTACAGGTGGATAACTTGTGAATGCAGCTCTGTATGCTGCCTCATGTATTTTGGGTAATGTGGTTTGTGTTCAGACAGCAACAGAAAGAGTAAAATATGCTCTGATCTTATTAAAATAGCAGCACGAATAGCAAAGAACATCACAAGCCGTGGGAGAAAACAACACAGGCCTCACTACAGGAACTCTTCACCTCAACAGCTCTTCAGATGCACATGCAGAATGTGCGGTGCCAAAATTGTGGTTACACAATCCACCCTTTTTGATCTACACCTAACGCTCTAACCATCAAATGTACTACTCAAGTGTAGCAGCACAGCACAGTAAGAGGAAATGCAAAACTCATTGAAAGTTACAAATTCGAGATGAATGAAAGAGGATGAAACTAAAATGATAAATTTAGTGAGTTTAAAGTGAGTAAGCAGTTTACTAAACTTTCCCAGTGTAAGCTCTATGTTGATTTAGTGTTGCGTGTATTTTCAGATCTAATGTCTTTTAGCTGTGCAGGTTGATTTTGTACTGGTATTTCACAATAATGAAAGAATGTTTTCGCTCTAATGTGGCGAGAAGAGCATCATGGTTTATTTAAACTCCACCAGGTTCATTTCAGTAAAGTCATATGAACTTAAACTATATACTAAAACTATATACAGTGTACTGGATTGTGTGAGGAGACATGTTTAGAAATTACTATCCTGCTACTGAAGGTCTCTGAGATGGCACTGATGATGTTACTGTAAGTTCAGAGTGCTGTTTAATCAGCTCTGTGCTGTCGCTGGCCAATAAGAGGATCTGGGCTGGTTACAGTGTGGTTGATGAAGCTTCACCCAGCACCCAGAAGTTCATGTGATGAATGTGATCAGGGATGGAGCCACGACGCCTCACACTATGTAAGTAACTTTTCTTATTTCACTAAAACTAAAGTTTACTCTTATACAAGCATTGTAGCTAAACACTGAGCTTTAAAATGTGTTCCCATTAAGGTTTAATATATATATATATTTTTTTTTTCTTTATGTTTCTGGTAAAGACATTACAGTGATGATGACAGTATCAGCGTTTTCAACAAAAGGTACTTTATATTCTTTTCCTTTACTGTATTAACAAGTAAACACATATTCATTTTACATACATGACCAGTCAGAAGTCAGAACAGGTCCAACTAAGGAAAGTCTGAAACAACAGTATTTTCTGATATACCACATGCACTATGTATGCAGCACACTATTATAGTTCTGCCATATCTTCTTCACTATTATTCTAAAGTAAAGCTTTTTGAATATTGAGCATATCGTCGCTGCCCAAAGAAAAACAACTATCTCCAAAATGGCAACTTTATAGAGATGACAAAAACCTTATTCAATTTTAAAGTCAATGGAACCAGATGTCTTTCCAAACACTTTTGGTCCATTTATCATGCAATTCTCACACAGTGTAAACAGCAGCTGGTGTGTTTAAATGATGCATAAAAGTCAAAATAGACAAAATTGGAGAAAGATATTTTTATTGGACAGCGACGATATATGTTATGAATATTGTTCCTAATAAATCATGTTGCTGTTTTTTTTTATCAATAGATGATCCTCATGATTTTCGGCCAGCAGAGATATTTGGAAACCCCCTTGTGAAAGTTAGGGGAAATATACAGTTAAAGTGCATCATCTTTGACAGAAGTAAATCTTCTGATCGCCTCCACTTGTACCTCTGTAAAAATGGTGTTGGAGTGAGGATGGAACCACTTGAACAGAGGGATGACCACACCTTCATTTTGAGGAATGTTTTAAAGCAGGATTCGGGAAACTACAGTTGCGTGTACTCGCTGAAAAAATACCCTCTAAACGACGTCAGAGCATCAGGACAAAATATAATCCAAGTCCAGGTCACTGGTAAGAGATGTGATTTGTGATTTCTCTAATAAAAGTGTGGTAATAATAGAAGTTCACTGAGGTCAGGTCAGTTTAACTCTGTAAAATTTTCCTGAATCCATTATCACTCAATATACCATAACTGCTAATATACACTGTATATACACTGTGTTATTTTACCAGTTAACTGATCCAGTTATTAATCCTACAGTGCTTTGTAAATAGACTCTGGTCTGATCTACTCTAAGTACTGCTCTTAATGACTTTACAAACTTTACAATGGAGAATTTCATGGGTGTATGGTCACATATGTATTTGACAGTAGAGCTGGACAGAGTCCACTTATGAATGATCCGAATGACTGATTAGGTAGGCTCAATAACTAGCGACGTACTATGAAGAATCCTGGAAGCACTTGCACCTTAACAAAAACACCTTAAACAAGACTTTTTGCTAAGTTGTTGTTAAGAACCTCACTAGAAATGTACGCTAGTTGTCACCCTAGTAATCACATTAATAAACTGCTTATAAAATGACCTTTACTTTAAATTATAAAGATCAGTTATGAATTGTTAACTCAATAATCAGTCGAGTATGTAATGGATCTCTGAATACATATGTATTTGTTTATCAATATGCAATGTCTTTTATACAGTGTCAGCTGTTGGTTGAGTTTAGTTCACTAACAAATTTGGTTGTGGTTACTTTCTGCGATAACACACAATTTGGCACTAAATTTGTGGGTTAATCAATATTGGGAAACCCAGGTCTAGTGCACAGTCATAATGTAAACCTGGGGAACAATAAAATATAGTGTACTGTGTTAAATAAATAAGATTATTTTTACTACAAGTGATAAACAGATATGTTTCATTCAACTCGGTTATATGATAATATCTTGTACATTTCCTCTGTAATGAAGATGCTTTATTATCAGGTACTGCACAAGATCCAATCGAACTTAACCCAGACTCTCACCAGCTCAGCGGTAAGGATTCATCGCAGTGAGGGACTATGCTTGTCTTGACCATATTGTTTTAAAGTTAGAAAAAATGTAGAAAATTTGTCAATTTCTTAGTGAATACGCTTTCTGTCTGTATATAATTTGGATTTTTTTCAAAGTAGGTCATATACTCTAAAGTAGACAGTACACTCTGAGGCAGTGCTTATTAAGATCATCTTTTCTAGAACAAGATATCAGATGCAACTAACTGACTACAGCTTGATTGGCAACAGATGACGTAGTTTTTATGTTTTTTATAAACACATTAAACAATTTCAGAGAATTTCAGGAAATCATATTTTTGTATTCATTGCTGTTTAATCGAATTTCTTTTGAAAATCAGCCAAAATCTGGTCCGCCATGCTATGTTAAGAGTTCCAACTGATGAGATGTCTGAAACAATATATATCGTCTCTGTCCAAAGAAAAACAAGTATCTCCAGAATGGCTACTTATAGGGGAGGGCAAATTCCTGATTGAATTTGACTGTAAGTCAATAGAACCAAGCGTTTTCCAAGCATGTTTTGGATATTTCTGGTGATCCATTCATCATGAAATGTCCACCCAATGTAAACAACAGCTCATTTGATCAAATGACGCCAAAAAATAAAAATCGAGCAAATTGGAGATACATGGTTTTCATTGGACAGCGACGATATCCTGATATACCACATATGATGTACCACAGTATTTTATTTCCGATATATCGCCACCTCTCATATATACTGTATTTCTGTTTTTATGCACAAATTAAAAACTCCCATTAGCAAACATCTCTTACTCTAGCACATGTGATAAAGAATGATTTTTAATCAGGTAATTTATATAATAATATCTTATTTGTTTTTCCTTTGTAATGAAGATGCTTCATTATCCGTTACTGAACATCCTCAGAAGAACCTAAGCACAAATGAACAAAACAGGGACCCAGTCCAGCTCAGTGGTAAGAAATGTGGGCTATGTTTTTCTTTAAAATCATATCACATTATAAAAGTATTGATTATTAAGAAATTATGATTTTAAGAGATTTTGGTCAGTTGTGTCCTATAAAATATAAATAGACTGATTCAGATTCTCTCTTATTCACTGTAGCTCTAAATGCATTGTATGATCTTTTATGATTTTTTTTGTACTATTGTAGAAGCACTTCTCAAATGTCTCACTATATGTGCTACATATTTGCCCAAATATAAAAATAAAAGTGGTATTTTACTAAGCTAACTAGTCCTGTTGTTCATTGTTTAAATCAGTTATAAGCTGCTCAAGTTTCCCATTGTTAATGTATTACTTCATGTTCATAAATACTCATTGTTGTTAATTGTTTTTATAAATAGTCCAGGAGAAGAAATGTTGTTAATTCAGATTTTGTAAATGTTCTGCCAGCAGTATCTATGGACACCCTTTTGGTTATACTTCTAGTGTTGCTGCTGGTTGTGATACTTTTCCTTGGAAGGAATTATATCAAAGCCGGAATGTGTACAAGTACGTATGACTTGTATTACTTGTATTACTTCTGGTAAGGACTGAGATGCTGATTTTAGGTGTATGAAAAATAAGACACATGATGAACATGCCAGCACAGTTACCCTCCACATCTCTATGAAACCTCTCTTTAAAGCATAATAGCAGTGTCCTAATACACACACAGGAGTTTATTAGGAGGAACTGCATCAACCAATCAGAGCTTAATGTGAGACAAATGTGTAACACACCATGACAGTCACATTCTCAGGCCTTTCTCTATAAACACGTTTACTGGAAATGCATTTTGGGAAGAATGTCCACAAATAACTGACCAGTAAAAGTCATTTGTTATTTTTGTTGTTGCAGAGTTGTGCCAGCGCCAAGGACAAAGGTACATTACACATGTACTCAGTGGTATAACATATTACTGCACTGCTTCTCTACACTGTTTTGGATGAAAGAATCAGCAGCTAGTCATGTACTCACTGACAAAACAACCATGGATATTCATTGGCAGTCAGGCTTTAACTTTCAACCCATAAAAATGACTGGCTATGAGAAAGTCTTAGTCCTGAGTACTCTGTTCTACTTGTCATACATGCATACTAGAGCATCACTGTCTATTAATAATGGGTGCATAGAAAGGGGACAGTTTGCACTTAAGTTATTATTGTGCAAAATTTAAAATGGTGAGTATGTACATTGAATGAACCCAACATGGACATGTTCATCTTGTAACAGACATTACATATCATAGTCTCCACTTTTCTTCAGGGACTTCTTAGGCTTCTTTCTAAATGGTATTAGAGTCTGTTGCCTCTCTGTAAAGTATTAGCATCTTCATTTGAGTTACCTGCAACCAGTGGTCTTACACATTCAAATTCATTATGCAAAAATACATTTCAACAGTTTTCACCTAGGGCCGGCGTGGGTACAGGTCTATATTTTTAATAAGCTGGAACACACCTGATTCCACTTCTTTAATCAGGTTCATGGTAAATAGGATTCAGACCATTTATAGATAAGATTGGACACGCCTGCATCAGCAAGTCAGAATATTTAAATGAACTGTTTTTAAGGCTTTACAGAATAAAAGTCTTTCTTCTCTCCGTTTCAGTGGACAGAATAACAATACAGGGTCATGTGACGGTAAGTTCCCATATAGTGTTATATTAGCTATATAGTATGTGGTATAAAAGAGCTGTGAACTGTTCATGTGGTTTTACTCTCTATTTTAGCAGGCGCCTCAGAACGAGTGAACAGGTACATATTGATGTTGTGTCGTATACAAATATAAATATTCATCTTTCTAAAATATTGAAAATGTAAAAGATGTACATGTAATTATTAGCCTGATCTTATTTTATGATATTAATACTACAGGGAAGAATCCCCTGATGACGTGTGTGTATACGCCACAATACCTGACTTAAAAGGTAAACTCAGTTACTCACACTACATGGGGTCTACCTGAATATACTGTCCCAAGGGAAAACAAGTTCACTCCAAATAGGCAGCTTTGTAGGAGAGAGCAGGTTAATGTAAAGAGAGTGACTTAAAGCAGTGTGGGAGCTTTTCATCAGTACAGGTATGACATTAGTGTGGTTAGTGTGGCTCAGCAGATAACACCACTACGTGCCAGGAGGCTACCACCTCATGGGGGAGACAGTGGTTTGATTCCTAGTCTGGGTAATTCTGCTGTGCTACATCAATAAGAGTCCCTGGGCAAGACTCCTAACACTACATTGGCCTATGAATAACTTTGTAAGGTGCTCTGGATTGGAGTGTCAGGTAAATGTAAACTGCTGTACAAAGTTAAAGACAGCTGTAGAGCTCAAACTACACAGAAAACCACAACTTGCAAAAATGGTATTAAGGTTTTTGTGTGTGTGCGCATGTATTTTTTTTTTACTACTTTTAATTACATTTGAGCTGGTTCATTACTCTACACATCAGAAATGTGATATGTAAAAACAAATCCTGTTTTATTCACAGTTAAGAGACGTCCAGGAGATGTTTGGTAAGTAACCACACAGCCTGGTCTTCTAGATGCACATATCTAGTCCTGCAGTAAAGAGCAAGTCTTAAAACATTGATGAAAGTGTACACATAAAGCATAATGCTGAATTGAACTAATTGCTCTCTCTCTAGTAATGCTGACAGTGGGACGTGCATTTGGGCTAGTGACAGTGTGGTATACAGCTCAGTACAGTTTTCTGGTATGTATATGTATTTTGGAGTATGTATTAGTCATATAGACATGTATGTTAAAGTGGGCAATGACTGCAGTGTGTGTCTTTTATAATAAAATATTTGAACTGTATTAAACAGTGGCTTTCATGGATGCTGATAGAGGATCTGTGTACAATGAAGATCACTAAGCTCTCTGTTGTTGTTGTGTTTCCTCCAGACGCAAAGGCCAAGTCTTCACAACCTGCTGCAGAAGCTGTTTATGGAGAAGTACAGAAGAAGAAAAAGGAAAAGGCTTATGATGATTCCTTCATGTATGAATAATTATACAAGCAATTGTGGGTGTTATTAGGTAATGTCAGGCCCTCTCCTGGCCTGTCCTGTAATGCTTAACACTCAACACATTGATTCTTTCATGGACTTCAACTCCCAGGAGTCCCCAGGAGACCATATAACACTCACCTCCTCTACAGGATTCAGTCACGAACCATTCTTGATGTCATGGTCACCAGAGTATTGAACCGTTTCATCTGTATACAAACACCACAAGGCTCTTCAGAGGTTCTTTGGGTATATTTGAAATGGTGTTCAGTATGTGACCAAAGTGAAGGCCTGTAGTGAACTGAAGATACACACGGATGGTGTTCTACTCCAGTTAGAGCTTCCAGTATACAGGCAGAGCCATCTTCATGGTTTACTGCATCCTGTCATGCATGCTCTCAGCCTGGTAGCACTGGGGAGAAGTCAACTCTAAGTATAAATGTGGGTGTAGTGATTGTAGTGGAGTACGTTTTCATCAGAATGAGCCTCAGAAAGTTTAAACATACAGGTCTAAAGATTAATAAAGATTAACTCGCTTTTGAGGTTCAGTTTTAGAGCGAAATAGCCGAGTGTAGCTAACAGCTAAGCTAAACATATTTGAGGTGAACTGAGCAGTGTTAGCAGCAGCTAGCTCTAAACAGTGGATACAGTAATAACAGCTCTGAGGTAAATGTGAGGTAACTGGTCATGTGACTGTAGTAGTATACTACACTGTAGGTCAGAACTGGTTACTGCACTGTTTACTACACACAGGGGGCGTATACAGTAGGCAGTACATACTAATGTAGTATACAGTGTACAGTATAGTAGTGTGTGATTTCTAATACAGACTTTGTTTCCTGCAGTGTACTGAGCGACTGCTGTTTTCCGGTTAGGTGGTGGTTTTTGACCCTTATAGTGTTCCTGACTGGTTTCACTACCTCCTTGTCTGGCTTTGTTTGCTGTGTCTTCTCTTTATTTTCTGGTTTCTGGTTACACTTGATAATACACTGGTCTCTGGTTTTGAACTTTGCCTGTTTTAATACTGCACAGTTGGATCAACGTTTTGTTATTTAAGTCAGTTTTTTTCTGAAAGCGTCTTTTTAATTTCAGTTTCTAATTAATTACAGGTAAAGTCATTTTGCATTTTTCCAAATCTCTAAAATGTGTTGCAAATACAAATAATGACAGTGAAAATAAACTTGTTTTCAGTTATTCTGGTAAAAATGTACACTGTATTATTGATTTAGATTTTCTTCACTTTCTTATTTTTTTCCAGCATTTATTCCTGCATCTGGAATCACTATTTTGCTACTGGAATTTTCTGTTGTTTCTCACTTTAAGGCTAGTTAGCTCTAGCAGCTGCAAACCTGACATATATCTTTATTTACACAGACATATTTTACATATTTTGACTGAAAAAGGTATAAATAAATAAATATGACAGTCTTTATTCTATTCTATTCTACTCCAAGTGTACATTAATATGAAATGTCATGGGATAGTAGGCTGTAAGTGGAATATGAAGTGGTAGGGGACAGCTTGGGAACACCTGTCAAAGTTGTGAGGTGTCAGCATGAGAGCCAGGCTGATCACTGGCCAGGATGCTCATGGCAATGCAAAGTGAGTTGTGGTGTTTGAATGAGGCATGACAGTGGGTACCAGACAGATGGGATGTTGCACAGGCATTTGACATTCCTCTATTTGCAGTGTCACATGTGTACCGGGAATAATTGGGTCGACAGTGGATTGGTTCAAGAAGCTTTCTAGAAAGTTCCAACAAAAGGTGTGGCCTGCACATTCTCTAGACATGAGCCCAATCAAGCATTTATGGGATGTGGTGGAGAGGTCCATTCACATCTGAGATCCTGATGTGTATGTAGGTTCTTTCACATGCTCCAAGAGAAAAGTTAGAAACCTTGGTGACGTTCTGAGGGCCTTTTAATTATGAAATGTTTCTTTGGTTGAGGTGAGATTACATTTGAACCACAATGCCTACATTAAGCTGGTGGACAAGCAAATTTTGCATTTGGCTTATCATCTTACTGAGGAAAGTAACATTCCTATCCTTGTGTTCCAAAATGACAGTTCTCTTGTTCACTGAGCTATAAATGTGAATGGTTGGCATCACGAACATTCACACATCTGGACTGATCCACAAAATCCCCAGGTTGGAATCCTCTTGGAAATATGTGGGACAACCTAGAACAACCAGTAAGATGCAAGGGCAACCATCCACCAAATCTGGCCCAACTGTGCAACTCTTAGATGCAAGAGTGGCTAAACAGTAATATGGTCCACATCCAGAAACTTGTCCAGTCCATGCCAATTCAAATCACAGCTGTTACTGGTGCTCAAAGAGCAATTATAGGCTACTAGCTATGTTCTCAATCGCAGGTGACTAAATCAATCCCAGATGAGCTTATATGTATATTAAATTCACTGATTATGATTTCAATGATTAGAAATAACTTAAATAACTGATTAGTAAACAGTAGCTTAGCAAAGTCCTCAATTAATTTTGCATTTTGGGAGTCTGTAAATGATTCAAGTTAAAATAATGGGACTTCAGTATGACACAGACAGTATGTGCAATGTCTTGGCAGTGGAATGCATCTTTAAATAAACTAGCTATTCCCCCACTATTCTTACCCCATAATAACATGTCACTAATGTGTTTGTTGGTTCTTATAGATGTGGTATTCATAGAAAGTGTAACCAAACACTGTTTTGTCAAAATGTTCACTGGACACAAACATATTAGTCCTTTAAATATACATAATATAACAGAGTGTTTTTCCAATATGGATAAAATTGGACTTTGCAATGTGTGGGTCGGCTGAGTGTCAAATTTATAGCATATAGACCGATTTATTTCGGTCTCTTAATTTTTTTTTTTGTCTCAGTTAGAGGATAAATAAGACTAGGATCTGATAAAAACATCATTATTAACATGAACAGGAAGGTCATGGCACACCAGCGTAAACAGACTGTACTGAATATAATCATGTGTTAAATAATCTGATCAGTTTTAAGTGATGGGGCTTTTATGAATGATTTAATTTAAGTTAGTTCTATTTAAGTACTTTAAGTAATAAAGTAAATATAAGCAGTTGATCAGTAAAAGCAGCTGTATAAGGTGGTATAAACTGTCTAATGTATTCTGGGTGATGAACTCTGTGTCCACAGGAAGAGTAATGTATGCTCTGTTTCAGCTTTAGAGTCTAGCTGATTAAAATAGCAGCACAAATAATAGAGAACAGCACCAGACCTGTGAAAAACCAACTCAGGCCTTACCTTATCTTACAGTGTAAGATGAATACAGTTTAAACATGCCTTTATGAAGTCAGGACTATCACCCACACTGGCTGTAAATTCTCTTGTCTTTGTAATTTTGTAATGATTACTGTATTCTACATTGCTCTCAATAAAACAGACACAGATAGAAGAAAGACAGTCTCTCTAAAAATGTGGCTCCAGCAGAAATACAAACGCTGGGAGATCAGTCATTGTTGAGCCAGTAGAACGGCATCACTGGACAGTGGTGTTTTCATAGCCCCTCCCCCACAGCCATGTGTAGTACACATTGACCATAAAGTCAGGCTAAGCTGAAAACTAACACAACCTTTATACACGCTCTTCTTATCTCCTGTTGTTAAATCCAGTAAGGGGCAGAAGGCAAGAAAGTTTGAAATATGACTGCATGAGCTGAATGGCACATTAAATTAAAGTACAGTACAGTACATAAAACTACATGTCTAGCAAGTTATTCAAAACATCTGCAAGTTATTATTCAAAACAGTTGAAAGTTCCTTGTGGGCGTAAACTAGGGTATGTTTAAAACACCTAAATTATTAGAATTAAAACTACTAAATGAGGCTTTTTCTATGTGCTGACAAGTCATACATGCCCTGAGGGGACTATAAACACAAACATATATATACAGTAATCGAAGAGTAAGATTACAGTGCTAAAGCGGACGAGTGGCTAAAAATATCTAAAGGACAGTGAAGAATCAGTTATTGGTATTAGCACAGTAAAGCAATGTAACCCTTTCCCAGAGTGAGCACTATGCCGATTTGGTATTTTGTGTACTTCCAGTATAAGCATAGTAATAGTGCTGTCAAATTATAGGTAGCGTTGTCAAACGCAGCACGGTGGTGTGGCACCACTGTGGTCCTTTCTGTGTGGAGTGTGCATGTCAGGTTCTCCTTGTATGTCAGGTGAATTGGAGCCACAGACTGATGTGGCCTGTCCAGGGTGTTTCCTGCCTTCTGCCAAGTGAACACTGGGATAGGACAACCCCTCACACAGCATCTCATTCATTGTCTACACTACCAGTCAAAAATGTAAAAAGACTTAGACTCTACAGGATTACAGATGTCTGAAACAATACATATCCTGATATACCACATATACTTTTAATGTATCACAGTATTATATTTGTGCCATATATCGCCACCACTAATATATATTTTGATGCATAAAAAGAAGGTTTTATCCTCTTGTAAACTTCCATTTCAGAGGATTTAAAGGTGGACTGTATGATTCCATGAGTGCCATTTTATAGTTTGATGTCTTCACTTTTGTCTAAAGTAAAGCATAAAGATAAACATAAGAAGAAAACTTTTATAAGTAGTCGTGTGTAAACTTTAGATTTTTGGTACTGTATAACTGTGTTTACCATTCTTACCTATTAAGATTAAAAAATGCATTATTAACTTTATTTGCTTTACAATATCACATTTCAAACTTTTAATTTATTGTTGATCTACAGGACAGGCTATAAGCTGTTCCTGGAGCAAGGTACTCTGCATAGCTGATCTTAAACGGTATATGTTTCTGGGGTTACAGTTACAGTTTATGTAAAGCTTAAAAAGCAGTGTATGCTTCTAAACTCTGGCATGCTCTGAACTGATAAGCTCTTCGGTTGTATATATATGTTTTTTATTTGCTACATGCTTTTCTTCTTCTTATCTTTGTGTGTTTGTAATATTTGAAGGTAATTCATTTTATATTCCGTTTTTTTGGTAATTTCATTTTTTGTTCCTGTATACTTCATGTGGAAAAGCACTTTGTGGCAATTACTCATAGAAAACCACCAAAACTGCTGCCTTAGATAAACAGAGTTTAAGCCATGGGCTTCTGTGTGTAGTTCCACTGTAAGAACACAAACAAATGCTTTTGACACGAAGGCGGTCAAGAAGCCATTATCCAGAAAAGGAAATACATGAAGAAAGGACAAAAAAAAGAAGAGCTGGCACTAAATCATCAAAGCTGGACTGAGGTGTCTTAATTTGTAATCAGGAATTCTCAGAGCATGAAAAACTGAACTTTTAAGGTGTAGAAAAATATCACTGCAGATTTCTTAAAAGGAATGGAGGTCAAAACAAAGTGCATGTTGTGGAAACTCTTTATAGAAATTATGAAATTATATAATATTTAGATATGTTGGTTTCTGAGTCAATTTCTATTAAATATATATGTTATGCTTTATTTCTCTTGCTGTAAAATATTTTACTAGATATTAAATAGATGAACTTGTAGTGTCTGGCCTTTGCATGTCAAATTTACTTCCTGATAACAGCATGCTTTGTAGTACCCCTCAATTCATTTCACCGGCTAGGCGATCATACAACATCTATCAATCACAACCACTCCTTCACTCCACATCACCCAATACTGTCTGTTCACACTTGTAACCAGTTTATGTTGCATTATAAAGACCTGTTCATTTCACACAGTCTTCTGCTGTTTACAGAGTGTTTTTCTTTACTTTGTCCTGTGTTATTGACTTACTTGGTCTTGGCTTATCCTGGCTTTTGTTGCTGGTTTTTGGATACCCTAAGAAAATACACGTTTAGCTAGGTTAAATGATTAATGATTGCACACCATTATAACTGTAGTAACCAGTGACTGAGATTCTTTAAAAGATAAATTTATAAAGAAAGAGAACTGTTTGCAATTGTTAGCTACTAGTCTTTTTTAGCTAATATTATTCTCAGTTATACTGAACCAGTGCACAGGTCAAGCAGCCAAAGGAGTCCCTCTAGAAACAATGGGGGATTTATTGGGTTCCTAGACAGAAGGCGGAGCAATCCTTAATGGCCACAGCAGCCATTAAACAACTACAAAATACTTATCTTCTTTAAACATATTGGATCTCATTTATTTAACTTATTTTACCAGTCAATTAATCTCTTTCACATGGATGTGATATTATCCAATGTCTTTTTTCTTTTTAGTCTAGTCTAGTTGTTTCCTCTGGAATGTTGGTGAGTGCCTAGGTCTGAGAAGTGCCACTGTGGTAGGTTCTGCTGGAAGATTACATGTCTATGTATGGTTTGGCAATAGCAGAACATAAATAGCTTTAATTGGACTAACCCCCAATATAGATTAGTCAGTCTAAACTGATTTCATTTTTTATTTATTTATTTATTTTATCATTGTTTTTTTATTGTTTGTTTGTTTTTCAAGTTTCCTTGCTTGAGTGTTTATGCTTTTGGTCTCAATACAATTCAATTCAACTTTGTTGTCATGTGTGTGACTGTAAACAGAATAAGCCATATAATGTGCAAGTAGGAGAACAACTTACGGTACAGATGTACAGCATATAGAAAATAAATACACAGCTGAGATGTTCATGTATACAGGTTAGTTAAAGCACAGTATAAACCAGTTCTATGTAGCGCTCCTAAACAAGGTATTAGTGATTTTACTCAGATGACTGATACAAATTATAATTTTACCAATAATATGAATTTTACAGATTTTTTAACGCACAATGGCAGTGCCTCCAACATCTACAAGTGCTGTATTTACACTAGTCCTCTTTCACTGAATGAAACACAATAGAAATACAATAAAATACTTTTAGCTCCAAATGATAATAACCTTTTATATAATAATTATATTAAACCAATCAATGTATATGTATAGAACATCTAAACTCTTCAATACAATTAACTCAAATGGTTGGGAATTCAAACTTCAATCTTAAACCTGTGTAGTGGGCCCACACACAAACACACTCCTAAGCCGGCATTTAACCAGTTAAAGTACTCGTTGCAGGCCCAGAGTTGTTGCTGGCGTGCGCTGTGGCACAGAAAATAAAACACACTGGCCTCTTCACTCTTTCGAGCAAAACAAGATGTTTTTAAAATAAAATCCCACCTCAGTTTGTCACTGAACCTCACTGGGCTGAAAGCTCTGTCTCTCTCCCTCAGCTCTCTCTCTACAGCGGCAGCAGCAGCGCGGGCGGGGCTGCTCGGGCGACAGGGGTTAGCTGAGGTGGCTAAGCTAATAGTTCAGTCTACCACGGTGCTGGTGGAAGTTTGGCTGGCCGGACTGGCTAACCGCTAGCTTACCGGTTATTCAGAGTGTCTGGTGAACAGGCAAGGTCTTGAGCTCGGGTCGGACACGATAAAGCTTGGCTTTGCTAACCAAACCTGTCCATGGCTAGCTATCCCCACGAGGCTCTGTGCTATCCTTGGCTAGGTTAACGTGCACCTAAATGAGGCTTAAACGTATCTCTGTACGCAGTAAACACAAGTGATAACAGAACATTCCCGTCATGTCACTTATCCTACAGGCACGGCTTCACAGTTTACCGTGATATTGAGCTAATAACGCAACTGCAGGACTGTATATTTCTCCGTTCGCCACAGAGACCACTCTCTGGAACTTTCTTCTCAGACTCCCTCTTTCCCACCTTCTCTTACCCGCCCAGCAGACCCCAAGCGCAGAGAGCTATGGGACAAAATAAAATAAAATAAAAGCCAGAAAAATATACAGAACCTGAAAAGAGCTTATTTAAGAACAATTAGATGAACTATTTAAACTTTGAACTAATTATTAACCTGGAAATTATTATTACTACTTTTGCTAATTATTTAGCAGGGTTACACCTATATAGTGGTGTAGTCGTGTTCTGGTAGGCACTGTGGGTGTGGCCACTTTTACAGCTCAAGGGGAAAAGCTTTTCTCGGTTCTGACTTGGATGTTCTGGTACCTCTTTCTGGAGGGCAGAGGTTGGAACAGGGAATAACTGGTGTGTGTGGAGTCAGAGGATATGTTGACTGCTCTCCTCAGACGTCTCTTGTCGTAGACGTCCTGTATGGGTGGGCGGCCAGCCGCGGTGATCTGCTGTGCAGTCTTTACCACCCTCTGCAGGGCCTTGCGCTCAGCAGCAGTGGCACTGTCACACCACACAGTGATGCAGCTAAAGGTTTCAGAGGAGCTGCTGTGGCAGGTTGACTCTCCTCATTCCTGCCATTGTCCAAGTAAGAGTCCAAGTAAGATCCTCCACTAAGTAGACACAGAGGAGCTTGAAGCTGCTCACCCTCTCCACCAACGTTGTGTTTGCCGTATATCATTTGTGTTTAGCATTTATCATTGTCGTTACTGGTTTAATAAACCTTACAGATACACACAGACAGTTCACATCTACGTCAATCATTCATTCATGACTCCGGCCAGACACAGTCTGCCACCTGACTTATGTTCCTGGTACTTTCATTTCAACTTTCTCCTATTTCCTCCCTGCCACCACCAGTTTGGTTGGGGTCCTGTTGTCCGGGGAGTAGGCTCTGCCCCCACCATCCATATCTGGCTGGATCTGCAAGGGTCTGAATGCTTCAAGACCTGGGCCCAGAAAAGGGCCAACGCTAAAGACTTGTTATTTCTTAATATAGTAGCTCACTGTTAAATTGTACATTATATAAAGAACTAAAACATTGCAACTTGTTTCCAAAGTGTTGGAACAGGATCAATAAAAGGCTGGTAAAGTTATTTAATTTTAAAAACGGAACATCTCACAACTGAAAATGGAAAATCTCACAACTACTTAGATTAATTGGGGTCACCACTCTGTGAAAGACTGATGTCACGCTTCCGGGCTTTCCTGCTCCTCCCGCTCACCCGAACTCCAGTTCCCAGAGGACATCGCTTGATGACATCAGCTCCAAGTGCTCACGTGCGCACGTGCTAATTCGTTCGCGATCACCCGAGTTTTAGTAAGCTGACTTGAATCTGTTTGTATTTAAAGTCCGGGTTTTCAGATACTCTTTGCGAAGCTTTGCCTATCTTATAGCAATTCTGAGCGTTCTACTTTCTTTATGGTTATTCTGGTTCTGACTCTCTTTTGTTTCTTGGCTACTTTTTGTTTTTATAATAAATCTGCTTTGTTTTTTAAACTCTGCAAACGTTGATCCAGAGTCTTTTTCCTAACAACTGGGTGGAAAAATAGTTAAAACAATTCAAGAACAATGTTAATCAACATACAATAGTAAAGGAAATTTTACCACCTACAGTATATATCATTAAAACGAGAATCCAGTGGACTATTTGTAAGCAAGGGACATCTTCCAATCATCTTCAGGCATGCAGGTGACACTACATTAGTGGAAATCATTACATGGATGATGGACTGAGGCAATATGGAATTTTTTTTTTCTTTTTTGGAAATCATGTACACTGTGTCCTCTGGGCTAATACGGAAAGAGACCATCTGGCTTGTTATCAGCATGCAGTTTAAAAGACTACGTCCATGAATGTGCTGCTTGAAGTATAGACTGATCATTTACTAAACCAAATAACGCATTATAAATAGGATAAATATGACAGGAGGAGATTCTGAACTGCTATACATTTAAAATTAAATATCAACCAGAATTAAAAACATGTTACATTCAGAATTTTAGCAGTTGGTCTCCTCAGTTCTTAAATACTTTTAGAAGTGATGAACAAACATCAACCTCTCCCAGCTGTTTCAACTATATTGGTAGCATCAAATTCAAAATGGACAGATCATTCTTTATGACAATAAAATTTCTCATCATTGCATCCTGTATTTATTTACATTTTGCACTGCGTCATATTCTTTGTTGAAATAAGGGTTACAAAGTGTCAGTGTTTATATTTTTTTGATTAATGTAACTGTTTAGTTTACAGTGAGTTTGCTTGCTCAGAGTTATCCCAACTTTTACTATAACAATACAGATATTCAAGCTCCAGGAGAACATGTGAGCTGGAGGTTAGGGTCCCAGCCTTGTGATCAGAGGGTCCCTGGTTTGATTCCTTGAACTGAGAGTAATGAAATACAGTGGAAGAAATAAATATTCCTGTTTGGGGCCAAACATTCTCTACGTACAGAGTTTAGGGCAATTGTATTTGCACATCTGTGAGGTGAAACACCCACATGCCCACACTAGGGAGCAGTGGGCACACTTGCCCAGAGCAGTGGGCAGCTCTATCCACAGCATCCAGGAAGCAGTTGGTGTTTAGGTGCCTTGCACAGGGGCACTCAAAGTGGATGAAATAAATATTTGATCCCTTGCTGATTTTGTAAGTTTGCCCACTGACAAAGATATGAACAGTCTATCATTTTAAGGGTAGGTTTATTTTAACAGTGAGAGACAGAATGTCATAAAAGAATTACAGAAAATTACAGTGTATAAAATATATAAATTTAATTGCATTTTGCAGAGAGAAATAAGTTTTTGATCCCTCTAGCAAACAAGACTTAATACTCGGTGGTAAAACCCTTGTTGGTAAGGACAGCAGTCAGGCACAGCAGTTTTTTGTAGTCGATGATGAGGTTCACGCACATGTCAGGAGGAATTTTGGTCCACACCTCTTTGCAGATCATCTCTAAGTCATGAAGATTTTGAGGCTGTCGCTTGGCCACTTGGACCCTCAGCTCCCTCCTTACGTTTTCTATGGGATTAAGGTCTGGAGACTGGCTAGGCCACTCCATGACCTTAATGTGCTTCTTTTTGAGCCACTCCTTTGTTGCCTTGGCTGTATGTTTTGGGTCATTGTCGTGCTGGAAGACCCAGCCACAACCCATTGTTAAAGTCCTGGCAGAGGGAAGGAGGTTATCACTCAGGATTTTACGGTACATGGCTCCATCCTTCTCCCATTGATGAGGTGAAGTAGTCCTGTGCCCTTAGCAGAGAAACATAATGTTTCCACCTCCATGCTTGACAGTGGGGACGGTGTTCTTTGAGTCATAGTCAGCATTTCTCTTCCTACAAACACGGCGTGTTGAATGCCAAAGAGCTCAATTTTTGTCTCATCTGACCACAGCACCTTCTCCCAATCACTCTCAGTATTATCCAGGTGTTTATTGGCAAACTTCAGATGGGCCTGCACATGTGCCTTCTTGAGCAGGGGGACCTTGCGGGCACTGCAGGATTTTAATACGTTACGGCGTAATGTGCTACCAATGGTTTTCTTGGTGACTGTGGTCCCAACTGCCTTAAGATCATTAACAAGTTCCCTCTGTGTAGTTTTGGTCTGATTTCTCACCTTCCTCATGATCAAGGATACCCCACCAGGTGAGATTTTGCATGGAGCCCCAGATTGAGGTCGACTGACAGTCATTTTGTATTTCTTCCATTTTCTTACAATGGCACCAACAGTTGTCTCCTTCTCACACAGCCTCTTACTTAAGGTTTTATAGCCCATTCCAGCCTTGTGCAGGTCTATGATCTTGTCCCTGACATCCGTAGAAAGCTCTTTGGTCTTGCCCATGTTGGAGAGGTTAGAGTCTGACTGATTAATTGAATCTGTGGACAGGTGTCTTTTATACAGGTGACAATTCAAGACAGCTGTCTTTAATGCAGGTAACGAGTTGATTAGGAGCGTCTAACTGGTCTGTAGGAGCCAGAACTCTTAATGTTTGGTAGGGGATCAAATACTTATTTATATCTATCTCTCACTGTTAAAATAAACCTACCCTTAAAATGATAGACTGTTCATATATTTGTCAGTGGGCAAACTTACAAAATCAGCAAGGGATCAAATATTTATTTCCTCCACTGTGAGGCACCTAAACACCTGTGTAAGGCACCTAAACACCAACTGCTTCCTGGGTGCTGTGGATAGAGCTGCCCACTGCTCTGGGCAAGTGTGCCCACTGCCCCCTAGTGTGGGTATGTGGGTGATTCACTTCACAGATGTGCAAATACAATTGCCCTAAACTCTGTACTTAGAGAATGTTTGGCCCCAAACAGGAATAGCCTCTACAGATTAAGCACTAGTCCTCTCATTCATCCTCTCAGTAAGATGTATTAACAGAAACAGAACATACTGCACATCTGGAGAGATCAGTGAGTCAAAGAAGACACAGAAATGACAAGAAGTGGCCAACTTTACAATAATGACAGCTGGAATGTTGAGGCTTTTAGAAGTAAACAGATCATAAATTCAGACCTAAGAGTGTATAGGTTCTTTCATGTCCTGTCAGAGCAAATGCATAATGCAAAATAGTTATGATGTCCAGGTTATAATCCATATGTATGTAAAAATTCAGTGCTTATGGTAAAGTTTTATTGAATGGACTAAACTGACAGTAGTATAAGACTTTGAAAACCTATGAGTGTGAAGGATCTACAGGCCCAGTTGCAACATCTGTGGGCAAATGTCCTGCAGGATGCAATATGGAGTCTGCTTCCATGGCCAACCATATCTCATCTTGTATACAGGCTAGAGTCGCCCCGACAGGGTACTAGAGCCTACTTTCTATTGTATTTATTCTATTGTATTTATTCTATTGTATTGTTCTATTGATCGGGCCCTTCATAAGGATAAAAAGTTGGACTTGCATTGTATGGGTTTACTGAGCATTGTTAAGAGTTGAATAGGAACATGACCTGATTAAATGTTAACATTTGCATTAGCATGTAGCTGACAGTACAGCAGTAAACATAAATTCATAGCTCAAAAGGAGACCTTTACTGAAGACAAGCATAGATGAGTTAAATTCTGTTTGGTTTCACTTTAAACCTTTATGTTGGAGTTAAGTTGGCAAAAGTACATTTAGGTGGACAACTAGTAAACACAGCTATATGTACTGTCTCATGTATTTTGGGTAATGAGGTCTGTGTTCACACAGCAACAGAAATGGTAAAAAAATGCTCTTACTAAAATAGCTACACGTATTTCGTGTGGCACAAGCCAAAGAATGGCACAAGCCTCACCTCAGAAGCTCTTCAGATGCACATGCAGAATGTGGGGTTCTAAAATTGTGGTTATACATTCCACCATTTTGATCTACACCTAACGCACTAGCCACCTAACGTATATTCAAACAAGCAAAGCAAAGGAGAAAATGAATGGGTAAAATGATGAATTTAGTGATTTTAAAGTAGCTGAGCAGTTTACTAAACTTTCCCAGTGTAAGCTCTATGTTGATTTAGTGTTGCATGTATTTCCAGATCTAATGTCTTTTAGCTGTGCAGGTTGATTTTGTACTGGTATTTCACAGTAATGACAGAATGTCATTACTTATTGCTCTAATGTGGCGAGAAGAGCATCATGGATTATTTAAACTTCTCCAGGTTCATTTCAGTAAAGTCATATGAACTTAAGCTATATACTAAAACTATATACAGTGTACTGAATTGTGTGAGGAGACATGTTTAGAAACTTCTATCCTGCTACTGAAGGTCACTGAGATCGCACTGATGATGTTGTAGATGTATCTGCTGAACAGAGAAGCAGAAGATTAATAATAATATTATCCCATTAAAACATTTCAGAACATAATAGAGCTGTTCTAATAGAGCAGACGGAGTTACTGAAAGTTCAGAGTGCTGTTTAATCAGCTCTGTGCTGTCGCTGGCCAATAAGAGGATCTGGGCTGGTTACAGTGTGGTTGATGAAGCTTCACCCAGCACCCAGAAGTTCATGTGATGAATGTGATCAGTGATGGAGCCACGGCGCCTCACACTATGTAAGTAACTTTTCTTATTTCACTAAAACTAAAGTTTACTCTTATACAAGCATTGTAGCTAAACACTGAGCTTTAAATGTGTTCTCATTAAACTTTCTAATCATTCTTTCTTATTTATTTTGACTTTATTTTTCTGGTAAAGACATTACAGTGATGATGACAGTATCAGTGTCTTCAACAAAAGGTACTTTACATTCTTTTCTTTGTTCGGGCTTTCTGCATGGTCACATATGTATTCCACACTAGAGGGAAGCTCATTAGGCAGGCTCAATAACTAGCCACATACTATGAAGTGGAAGCACTCGTACGTTAACAAGCACACCTTAAACAAGAGTATGTGATGCGCTATGTTGCTTTCAAGAACCTTACTAGAAATGCACATAAGTTGTTGCCCTAGTAATCACAAAATAATTCACTGCTTATTATATTACCTTTTCTTTGTTTTAAATTATGATAATATCTTTAGAATAAGTCGAGTATGTAATGGATTTATGAATTCATTGTATTTGATTAAGCTGATGGTTGAGCAATAAAAGTACTTTAAAATCACTAACTAATTTAGTTGTGGTTTATTTCAGCAATCACACAAAATTGGTCTCCCCCATTGTAAATTGGCTGGTTAATCTGCATTAGGCTTATTTGCTTTTCTTTGACTTATATTAACAAAAAAATGTATTTTACAAAAATTACCAGTCAAAGGTTTAGACACACCCAACTAAATGGATGTTTGTGGTTATCTAAAAGACACTACAGGCTTACTCTTAACAGATATAGCACATATGCTCTTGATGTATCACAATATTATATATCTGCCATATAGCCATTACATTATTTTATTACAGTTTAAAAGCTCTATTTCCCCTTTACGTTTAGTAAATATTGATGAAGGAGAGACCAATAGAATTTGTCCAAACATCTTGGTATACAAACCTCCATCTCAGGTTAAGAAAGCTGTTTTATTATTTTTTTCCATGAGATGTTAAATTTTGGAGGTTTACTGTTTAATTCCATGAGTGCTATTTTATAGTTTGATGTCTTCAGTTTTGTAAAGCATCTAGATAAACATAAGGAAACATGTCTAACTTTTGACTGTAAAGTATATAATATAATATATTATATGTGTGTTGGTGTGTTCACTGGTATATTTTATTAATAAAATAATAAAAATAATAATATAATATTAGTAATATTGTTGAAAACCCGATTGCATAATCTTAACAAGCAAACACACTTATTGAGCATATACATTCACAACAAACTAAATGTTTGGTTCATTTTATGAATACTGATCTTAAAACATCATGTTGCTGTTTTTATCAATAGATGATCCTCCTGATTTTCACCCAGCAGAAATTTTTGGAACCCCGCTCATGAAAGTTGGAGGAAATATACAGTTAAAGTGCAGCATCTTTGATAAAAGTGAAGCTTCTGATAATCTCCACATGTACCTGTGTAAAAATGGTGTTGGAGTGATGATGGAACTACTTAAAAAGAAAGTTGACACCACCTTCATTTTGAGGAATGTTTCAGTGAGAGACTCGGGAAACTACAGCTGTGTGTACTCACTAATCAAATATACTCCAGGCAATGTGAGAGCATCAGGACAAAAAACAATCCAGGTCCAGGTCACTGGTAAGAGATGTGATTTGTGTTTTATTTAATAAAAGTGTGGTGATAAAAGAGGTTAACTGAGGTCAGGTCAGTTTAACTCTATCAAATTTTCCTGAATCCATTATCACTCAATATACCATAACTGCTAATATACACTGTATATACACTGTGTTATTTTACCAGTTAACTGATCCAGTTATTAATCCTACAGTGCTTTGTAAATAGACTCTGGTCTGATCTACTCTAGGTACTGCTCTTAATGACTTTAAAACTTTACAGTGGAGAATTTCATGGGTGCATGGTCACATATGTATTCCACAGTAGAGCTGGAGAGAGTCCACTTACAAATTAACAGAATGGCTGATTAGGTAGGCTCAATAACTAGCCACGTACTATTAAGTGGAAGCACCCCTACCTTTACAAACACACCTTAAACAAGAGTTTGTGATGTGCTATGTCGCTTTCAAGAACTTTGCTAGAAGTGCTCGCTAGTTGCCGCCCTAATAATCACATTAATAAACTGATTATTAAATGACCTTTACTTTAAATTATGATAATATCTTTAGAATCAGACGAGTATGTAATGGATTTATGAATTCATTGTAATTATTTATTGAGCTGTTGGCTAAGCAAAATTTATAAAAGTACTTTAAAATCACTAATATATTTGGTTGTAGTTTATTTCATGGTGCAATTTGTCACTCGTCCATTGTAAATTGGCAGGTAAATCCGCATTAGGCTTAATGCACAGTCATAATGTAAACATGGGGAACAATACAATATATTAAGTAAATTAAATAATTAAAGGATTTTTTTACTACAGGTGATAAACAATTATGTTTGAATAAACACAATTATGTTTGAATAAAAGTTACATGATTATATCTTGTTTATTTTCTCTGTAATGAAGATGCTTTATTATTAGCTACTACACATCCAAATGAAGTAAACAAAGGCCCGGACCTGCTCAGCGGTAAGGATTTATCACAGAGAGGGACTATGTTTGTCTTGACCATGTTGATTTTTACAGTTAGACCAAAATGTAGAAAAATTAGCATTTTGTCATTCTCAGTTTTTCAGTGAATATATTTTCTGTCTGTATATAATTTGGATTTTTTCCACAGTAGGTCATATATTCTAAAGTAGACAGTATAATTTGAGGCAGTGCTTATTAAGATCACCTTCTCTAGAACAAGATATCAGATGCCAGTAACTGACTAGAGCTTGACTTGCAACAGATGATGTAGTTTTTATGGTGTTTCTAAACAGATTAAATAATTTTGAAGAAATTCAGGTAACCATATATAATCAAAAACTGTGGGAAAAATCTGCCAAAATCTGGTGCGCCATGCTATGTTAAGAGTTCTGATGAGATGTCTGAAACAATATGTCTGATATACCACATATACTCTTGATGTATCACAATATATATTTTGCCATATCGCATCTTCTAATATATATATATATATATAAAGCACTCTGGTTGACTCGTACTGGGTGTTTGTGTGCGTGTCTTTGGGTTTTTCCTCCCCCGGCTGAGTCACTATGTATATATAGTATATATATAAAAAATTATATTTACTAACATTACTCCAGCACAGGAGATAAAGAATGATTTTTAAATCAAGTCAGTCCAATGACATCTTGTTTGTTTCTACTTTGTAATGAAGATGATTTATTTTTACATACAACTTATTATATACAACTTGAGCACAAATAATTAATACCGTGGCGCACTCCAGCTCAGTGGTAAGAAATGTAAGCTATGATTTCCTTTATTAGGAATTTCCAAGTTTCCAAGTTTTAATAGTTAAGAAATTATGATTTTAAGGTTAGAGATTTTGTCAGTTGTGTCCTATAATTAACAGATCCCCTCTAATTCACTGTAGCGCTAAATGCATTGTGTGATCTTTTAAGGTTTTTGACTATTGTATAAACACTTCCTGAATGTCTCTGAATGTCAGTATGATATGTGCTACCAAATATAAAGCATACTAAAAGTAAATATATAAAATATTAAGAATATATTAAAACATTTATTGAGCTAACTAGCCCTATTGTTAAAGGTTTAAATCAGTTGTGAACTGTTATTATCACAGTGAGTGGCTAGGTTTGTCCTGACCACATTTCTTTCTTTAAATTTTAAATTTTGGATTTTGGATAAGGTAGACAGTACATTCTAAGGTAGTGCTTATTGATATCACTACAGGTTGATTTGCAACAGATGATGTGTTTTTATAGACTTAACAGATCAAGCTATAAGACAGCACTCATGAAATTATACAGTCCACCTTAAAAAACTTTAAAATTTAACTTTATAGGTGGATAAAATGGTTTTCTTAACCTGCAATGGTGGTTGATAAATAAACATAATTTTCTAAGCAATTTTGGATCGATTCACTATTCTAAAAAGTTAATTAGAGCTTTTAAACTGTGCCAAAATACATACTATATTAGAGGTGGTGATAAAAATATAATCTTGCGATACATCAAATTTTATGTGCGATATCTCACACATTTTCTGAGACAACTACACTTACTACATGTTTACTTATGAGGTTAACCCATTGTTAATGTATTACTTCATGTTAGTTAGTCAATGCTCATTGTTAGTTTTTACAAATAGTCCAGGTGAAGAAATGTTGCTAATTCTGTTTTTGTTTTTGTTCTGCCTGCAGTTTTTAGGAAAACCCTTTTGGTTATACTTCCAGTTTTGCTGCTGGTTCTGATACTTTTCCTTGGAAAAAGTACGTATGACTGTATTACTTCTGCTAAGCAGGACTGAGATGTTAATTTAAGGTGTATGAAAAATAAGACATATGACACACATGCCAGCACAGTTACCCTCCACATCTCTATGAAAGCTCTCTTTAAAGCATAATAGCAGTGTCCTAATACAAACACAGGAGTGTATTAGGAGGAACTGCATCAACCAATCAGAGCTTAATGTAAGACAAATGTATAACACACCATGACAGTCACGTTCTCAAGCCTTTCTCTATAAACATGTATACTGTAAATGCATTTTGGGAAGAATGTCCACAAATAACTGACCAGTAAAAGTAATTTGTTATTTTCGTTGTTGCAGAGTTGTTCCAGCGCCAAGGACAAAGGTACATTACACATGTACTCAGTGGTATAACATATGACTGCAGTGCTTCCCTACCTTGTTCTGAATGATGAATAGTTTTATGTTGAATTTCAATCACAGCTCACATTATTAATCATCATATTATTAGTCATTCAGTCATTCCAGCACAACAATCACTAATGTGTGTACTTTGAAGAATCAGCAGCTATTCATGTACCCACTGACAAAACAACCGTGGAAATTAATTGTCAGTCACGCCATATAAAAATGACTGTCTATGAGAAAGTCTTAGCCCTGAGTACTCTGTTTTATTTTCCATGCGTGCATACTAGAGCATCACTGTCTATTTATGATGGGTGCATAGAAACAGGACAATTTGCACTTAGCGTTAGCTATACCAATGATTCTGCTAGTATACAGTACCTACAAGATTTCTATTGTTAGTGTAAAATTAAAATTGTGAATATGCACATCGCACATATGCACTGACATTAAAGAGTCATACTCTCTACTTTTCCTCATAGACTCAGTAAATTCCATTTAAGCATTTTTCTGATTAGTGTTAAAGTCTGTTATCTCTCTGTAAAGTATTAGCATCTTCTTGTTACCTGCAACCAGAGGTCTTTATATTTATATTTGCATTTATGGTATTTAGCAGATGCTTTTATCCAAAACAACTAACAACCATGCTTAGTGTTCTGTCGGATAATGTTTTCCAACTAGTATAAGAAGGTTAGAGTCTAAACTTGCCATGGGCCACTGCTGATACCCCGAGAGATCAATACACAGACATATATAAAGCATAAGAGCAGTACCTAGTAACCCAACCCAACTCTCATACCCAAAGAGAAGAAAGGCAATTGTAAGTATAAGTACAAAAACAATGTACTTCAATAAACACATATAACATACACATCTACTGGTGCTCACTGACTTAAGTGCCTTACAAAGAGATGAATCTTTAGTCTGCGTTTGAAGACTGCAAGAGACTCGGCTGTTTAGAAAGTCAGAGGGATTTTATTTCACCATCTGGGAGCCAGGACATGACACTACTGAATCTGGCTGCACAGTGAAAATACATTTAAACAGTTTTAGAGTTTTTTTTTTGTATTTAGATTGTAGCACGACTCGTCACTCTACAATCATAACCAAAACACAGAACCGTGTTGGTACATGCATTTTTGTACATGGTTCTTGGTTTATGAGATGAGATTGGACATGCCTGCATTAGCATGTTAGAATATCTGTATGAGCTGTATAAAGTCTTTACAGAATGAAAGTTTTTTCTTCTTTCTGTTTCAGTGAACAGGAAAATAATTCAGGTCACTGTGAAGGTAAGTTCCCATATGGTGTTATATAGTACATCATCACTGTTCAAAGAAGAACCAGTACAGTGAATAAATAAAGTATTTCAACACCCTGCGACTTTGCAAGTTCTCCCACTTAGAAATCATGGAGGGGTCTGAAATTTTCATCTTAGATGCATGTCCACTGTGAGAGACATTCTAAAAAAAATCACTGGAAATCACTATTTATGATTTTTTTATAATTTATTTGTGTGTTACTGCTGCAAATAAGTATTTGAACACCTGCCAATCAGCAAAAATTCTGGCCCTCAAAGACCTGTTAATCCGCCTCTAAAAACTCCACCTCAACCCCACTTATTATTCTAAATTAGAAGCACCTGTTTGAGGTCGTTAGCTGCATAAAGACACCTGTCCACCCCACACAATCAGTAAGACTCCAACTACCAACATGGCTAAGGTCAAAGAGCTGTCCAAAGACACCAGAGACAAAACTGTTGACCTCCACAAGGCTGGAAAGGGCTACGGGGCAATTGACAAGCAGCTTGGTGAAAAAAGATCAACTGTTGGATCAATTATTAGAAAATGGGAGGAGCTAAACATGACTGTCAATCTCCCTCGGACTGGGGCTCCACGCAAGATCTCACCTTGTGGCTTATCAATGATCTGAAGAGAGCTGGCACCACTGTTTCCAAGGTTACTGTGGGTAATACACTAAGACGTCATAGTTTAAAGTCATGCATGGCACAGAAGGTTCCCCTGCTTAAATCAGCACACGTCCAGGCCCGTCTTAAGTTTGCCCATGACCATTTGGATGATCCAGAGGAGTCATGGGAGAAAGTTCTGTGGTCAGATGGTCTTAATTCCACTCGCCGTGTTTGGAGGAAGAAGAATGATGAGTACCATCCTAAAAACACCATCCCTACTGTGAAGCATGGGACTGGAAGCATCATGCTTTGGGGGTGTGTTTCTGCACATGGGACAGGATGACTGCACTGTAATAGGGAGAGGATGACTGGGGCCATGTACTGCGAGATTTTGGAGAACAACCTCCTTCCCTCAGTTAGAGCATTGAAAATGGGTCGTGGCTGGGTCTTCCAACATGACAATGACCCAAAGCACACAGCCAGGATAACCAAAGAGTAGCTCCGTAAGAAGCATATCAAGGTTCTGGAGTGGCCTAGCCAGTCTCCAGACCTAAACCCTATAGAAAATCTTTGGAGAGAGCTCAAACTCCATGTTTCTCAGCGACAGCCCAGAAACCTGGCTGATCTGGAAAAGATCTGTGTGGAGGAATGGGCCAGAATCTCTGCTACAGTGTGTGCAAACCTGGTAAAAAACGATGGGACCTCTGTAATTGCAAACAAAGACTACTGTACCAAATATTAACATTGATTTTCACAGGTGTTCAAATACTTATTTGCAGCAGTAACACACAAATAAATTATTAAAAAATCATACATTGTGATTTCCGGATTTTTTTTTAGATTATGTTTCTCACAGTGGACATGCACCTAAGATGAACATTTCAGACCCCTCCATGATTTCTAAGTGGGAGAACTTGCAAAGTCGCAGGGTGTTCAAATACTTATCTTCCTCACTGTATGTGAGTACAGTAAGTACGGCAACTGAGAGTTAATGGAACCAGATTTTTTTTTCAAGCAATTTTAGGCCGTTTCTGTTGGTTGTTCAAATGATGCATAAGAGATACATGTTTTTCAATGGACAGTGACCATATGGTATAATAGACCTGTACATTAATTTCTCTATTTTTATCAGGCATCTTAGAGCCAGTGACACAGGCAGCGGACAGGTAAAATTTGTTGTGATGACATCTACAAATATGAATATTCATCTTTCTAAAAGACTGAAAATATAAAAGATGTACATGTAATTACTAGCCTGATCTTATTTTATGACATTAATCTTGCAGGGACGAATCCGTTGATGCCATTTGTGAATACTCCACAATAACAATATCAAAAGGTATCAGTTACTCACATTACATGGGATTTACTGTCCCAAGGGAAAACTGGAGAGTGTAAGTTAATGTAAAGAGTGTCACTTAAAGCTGTGTGGGAGCGCATTCACCAGTCCAGTTATGAGATTTTAATAGAAAGGAAAAGACAGCTGCTGGGATAACATAAACACATTCTAATGTGTTGTAATTGTATGTGTACACTTTAACCCTTGCATTAGTCCACACATCAGAAATGTAATGTAAAAAAAACTATGAAAAAATTCTTGCTTTATTCACAGAAAAGAGAAGTTCAGTAGACGATTGGTAAGTAACCACTCAGCCTGGTCTTCTAGATGCAGATATCTAGTCTTGCAGTAAATAAGGCATACAGCATTAATGTAAAAGTAAACATAAGACATTATGCTTTATTAATTACCTACTGACAATACAACCACGGATATTAATTGTCAGTCTGGATATAAAAAAATGACTGTCTATGAACGAGACTTAGCTACGAGTACTCTGTTCTACTTGTCATACATGCATACTAGAGCATTACTGTCTACTTATAATGGGTGGATGGAAACAGGGCAGTTTGTGCTTAAGTTAAGAGCGTTAGCTATAGCAATGATTCTGCTAATGTACAGTACCTACAAGATTTCTATTATTAGTGTAAAATTTGAAATGGTGAATATACACATCTTGTGATGATCTCTCTGTGACGTATTAGCATCTTCTTGTTACCAGCAACCAGAGGTCTTACACTGTTAAATCTGACGGCACAGTGAAAATGCATTTAAACAGTTTAAGAGTTGTTTTTGTATTTAGTCTGTAGCACGTCACTCTACAATCAGAACCGAAACACAGAACCGTGTTGGTACATGCATTTTTGTACACTGTTCTTGGTTTATGAGATGAGACTGGACATGCCTTCATTAGCATGTCAGAATATTGGTTAAGCTGTATTAAGTCTTTACAGAATTAAAGTTTTTTTCTTTTTTCTGTTTCAGTGAACAGGATAATAATTCAGGTCACTGTGAAGGTAAGTTACCATATGGTGTTATATAGTATATCTTCGCTGTCCAAAGAAGAACCAGTATCTCTAAAATGGCAGCTTTACAGAAGAGGGCAAATGAGAGTTAATGGAACCAGATTTTTTTTAAAGCAGTTTTGGGCCGTTTCTGTTGGTCCATTCTTCATGAACTGTTCACACAATGTAAACAGCAGCAGCTTTGTTTAAATGATGCATAAGAGTAAAAATCTACAAAAATGGAGATACATGTTTTTCAATGGACAGCGACTATATGGCATAATAGACCTCTGTACTTCTCATGGCAGGTGAATTCATTCTCTCTATTTTACCAGGCGTCTCAGAGCCAGTGACACAGGCAGTGAACAGGTACATTTTGTTGTAATGACATCTACAAATACAGTATCTCACAAAAGTGAACACACCCCTCACATTTATATTAGCCAGTCTTTCTCCAGTCTCATGTGACTTGTTAGTATCACAAGGTCTTAGGTGTGAATGGGGAGCAGGTGTGTTAAATTTGGTGCTATCGCTCTCACACTCGTCACATTTTTGGGACAACACTGAAGATATGACACTTTGATACAATGTAAAGTAGACCGTGTACAGCTTATATAACAGTGTAAATTTGCGGTGCCCACAAAATAACTCAACACACAGCCATTAAGGTTTAAACCACTGGCAACAAAAGATTGTACACCCTTCAGTACAATTGCCAAATTCTGGTAGTGGTTACTGGAAGTTCAACATGGCACCTGATTGTAAAGAACTCTCTGAAGATCTGAAAAAAAGAAGTGTTGCTCTACATAAAGATGGCCGAGGCTTTAAGAAGATTGCCAACACCCTGAAACTGAGCTACAGCATGGTGGCCAAGACCATACAGCGGTTTAACAGGACAGGGTCCACTCAGAACAGGCCTCCCCATGGTGCATCAAAGAAGTTTAGTGCACATGCTCAGCATCATATCCAAAGGTCATGTTTTAAAAATAGACATAGGATTGCTGCCAGCATTGTTGCAAAGGTTAAAGGGCTGAGGGGTCAGCCTGTCTCCAGACCCAACCCTTGTGAGCATCTGTGGGTCATCCTCAAACAGAAGGTGTCGGAGCGCAAATTGTCTAAAATCCACCAGTCCTGCGATGCCGTCATGGAGGAGTGGAAGAGGATTACAGTGGCAACCTGTGAAGCTCTAGTGAACTCCATGCCCAAGAGTTTAGGCAGTTCTGGAAAATAATGGTGGCTACACAAAATATTGACACGTTGGGCAGAATTTGGCCATTTTACTGAAGGGTGTACAATCTTTTGTTGCCAGTGGTTTAAACCTTAATGGCTGTGTGTTGAGTTATTTTGTGGGCACAGCAAATTCACACTGTTATATGAGCTGTACACGGTCTACTTTACATTGTATCAAAGTGTCATATCTTCAGTGTTGTCCCAAAAATGTGACGGGTGTACTCACTTCTGTGAGATACTGTAGATATTCATCTTTCTAAAAGATTGAAAATATAAAAGATGTCATTATTAGCCTGATCTTATTCTGCAACATTAATCTTGCAGGGACGAATCCATTGATGCCATTTGTGAATACTCCACAATAACAAAATCAAAAGGTAACATCAGTTACTCACATTACATGGGATTTACTGTCCCAAAGGGAAAACAAGGTAACTCCAAACAGGCAGATTTGTAGGAGAGTATTTACTTAAAGCAGTGTGGGAGCATTTCCATCAGTCACGTTATGAAATTACCATACAAAGTAAAAGACACCTGCTGGGCTAAAATAATGCAGTAAAATACAACTTGCAAAAAAATGGCAATCCAGCTTTTTTTGTGTTTTTTTTTTTTTTTTTGACAGCAACAGTTTACTACTGTTGAACTTGTTTTTGTAATTGTACTTGTACACTTTAATCAGATCATTTGTCCGAACAACAAATTAACTAACTATTAAAACATTTTTTTTCACAGTAAAGAGAAGTTCAGTAGACATTTGGTAAGTAACCACTCAGCCCGATCTTCTAGACGCAGATATCTAGTCTTGCAGTAAATAGCAATGGGTGGATTAGCATAACTAGTCACTCTACAATCAGAACCAAAACAGCAATGAGACTGGACATGCCTGCATTAGCATGTCAGGTTATTGGTATGAGCTGTATCAAGTCTTTACTGAATGAAAGTTTTTTCTTCTTTCTGTTTCAGTGAACAGGAAAATAATTCAGGTCACTGTGAGGGTAAGTTCCCATATGGTGTTATATAGTATATCGTCACTGTCCACAGAACAGGTATCTCTAAAATAGCAGCTTTACAGAAGAGGGCAAATGAGAGTTAATGGAACCAGATTTTTTTTTAAGCAATTTTGGGCCGTTTCTGTTGGTCCATTCTTCATGAACTGTACACACAATGTAAACAGCAGCCGCTGTGTTCAAATGATGCATAGGAGTAAAAATCTACAAAAATGGAGATACATGTTTTTCAGTGGACAGCAACCATATGGTATATTAGACCTGTATACTTCTCATGGCAGGGGAATTGATTCTTTCTATCTTAGCAGGCATCTCAGAGCCAGGGACACAGGCAGTAAGCAGGTACAATTTGTTGTAATGACATCTACAAATATGAATATTCATTCTTCTAAAAGGTTGGAAATATTGTATTTATTAGCCTGATCTTATGACATTAATCTTCCAGGGACAAATCCATTGATGCCATTAGTGAATACTCCACAATAACAAAATCAAAAGGTAAGCTGTGTGGAAGCATTTTCATTAGTGCAGTTATGAGATTTTCATACAAAGTAAAAGACAGCTGCTGGGATAACATAATGCAGTAAAACTTTTTTGTGGTTTTTTTTGTGGGTTTCTTTGGACATCAACAGTTTACTACTGTTGTATTTGTTCTTATGATTGTACTTGTACAGTTTGAATTTTAATTTATTGTTTTATTCACAGAAAAGAGACGTTCAGTAGACGTTTGGTAAGTAACCACTCAGCCCGGTCTTCTAGATGCACATGTCTAGTCTTGCCGTAAAGCGCAAGTCTTAAAACATTAATAAAGGTGTATACATAAGGGATAATGCTTAATTAAATTTATTTCTCTCTCCCTAGTGCTGACAGTGGGAGGTGTAGTCTGGCTAATGACAGTGTGATATATAGCTTAGCAGTGTGTTCTGGTATGTATATGTATTTTGGGGTATGTTTTTGTCTTATAGGCATGTAATATTAAATAGTGGGCAATGACTGCAGTGTTTGTCTTTCATAATAAAACATTTGAACTGTATGTAACAGTGTATTTAACTGTATTTAATATATACAATGAAGGTCACTAAGCTCTCTGTTGTTGATGATGTTTTTCTTCCAGATATGAAGACCAGGTCTAAACAACCTACTGCAGCTCTTCTTTATGGGGAAATAAAGAAGAAGCAAAAGGGAAAGGCTTGTGATGATTCTTAATTGTATGAATAGTTATACAAGCAATTTGGGCGTTTAAAGTAATGTCAGGCCCTCAGCACACCAATCCTTTCATAGACTTCAATTCCCAGAACTCCCCAGGGGACCATGTGATGCTCACCTCCTCTGCAGCAACAATTACAAACTAATCATCAGATCACCAGAGTACTCAAACTGTTTGATCTGTATGCAATTACCACAAGGCTATGTAAAGACTCTGAGTGATTGCTGTTTTCCTGTTTGGTGTTTTTGACCCATTTTGTATTTCTGACTGTTTTCACGACTTCCTTGTCTGGCTTTGTTTGCTGTGTCTTCTCGTTTTTGAACACTGCTTGTTAACACACTGGTCTCTTGTTTTGACCTTTGAATACCACATTTGTGGACCAACGTTTTGTTATTAAAGTCACAGAACGTGCTGCAAGAATCTGACTCTATCTGGTACATTACAGGTAAAAGCAATTTGCATTTTTCCAAATCTATAAGTAAATTGCAAATGCAAATAATGAGAGTTAAAATAAATGTTTTATTTAAAAAGATTACTACTTGTTTTCAGTAATATTGGTATGATAATAATATGTGTTATTGATTTTGCCAGTCTTTGCTGTCCTATTTTTATTTGCATTTTTTCCAGCATATATTCCTGCTTCTGGTATCTTTTTTTTTTTTTGTCCTCTGAAATCTTCTGTTGCTTCTGACTTTAAGGCTAGTTAGCTCTAGCTACTGTTTACCACAATACTGTTTTCAGAGTACATTTTACACTCCTGGACTCAGGACACTAAAAAGTATTGCATCAATAAATATGACCGTCTTTATTTTATATTCTATTCCCAGCACATGGTGGATATGCCAAAAGTCAGGGGATAGCAGCATGCCAAATGGATAATAAAGTGCCATTACCTCAGGGGATGGCTTAGAAATGCACCTGTCATTAACTGGTGCCCACTGCGTTTCGAAGTTGGGTGGACCATTTGTAGCCCTTTACAGTGGATGGGACCCCTATTCATCTTAAAGTTGTCTAGAATTGGTTCAAGAAGCATTCCGGAGTAGAGATCCAACAAATGGTGTGACCTGCACGTTCTCTAGACATGAGCCCAATCAGCATTTATTGGATGTGGTGAAGAGATCCATTCGCACCCGAGATCCTTCACGTGTGGGAATTGATGTTACATTGAGATGCAGCCTTTTGAGATGCTGCACCTCACCAAGCTAGTGGAGGTCATATATGATACTAGTTCCTATCCTATGGACATTTGGCATGTCAGTGTAAGCTCTGCCATGTTTGAGGCACGAGCCACGAATTTCACCCGAGTGGGGCATGGCTATGTGCTCAATAATGTCACTGCAAATCAGTTGAACAATAGAGAGTTGCATGTAAATTCCCTTTTCTGACAATCAGTCTCCTCTATAATTATGCCACAAGCAGCCATAACACAATAAAAAAAAAAAATTACAGAACGATTATAAAAAAAAAAGTAATTTTTTTTTAATGCCTTGTGTGTGTATTACAACATGTTTCATAATGTGTTCATAGATTCTTATAGATGGGTATGCATAGAAGGTGCTCCTAACCCTCTTTATTGTTATGTTCATTTATTTCTAATGTTTTCCTTCATGTGAATTTTAAGGGGCCCTGAATGGGAATACAGCCGGCTTAACTGGAATAAAAACCTGCACGTGCAGTGTGCGGCCCTTTGAGTGGATTTATTCTGTGGCTGTATCAACACTGTATCATCCCAACAACAAAATGTATCAGTTTCAATAGCTGGTTCGGTAGGGGCTGAACAGGAATATTATGAGGTGATTCAAAAACATTCATCAATTCACATGAGAATGAAGGTCACCGTACACTGGAAATATAAACTCACAACGCTGTGTTTCAGTTTCAGATTCTAGCTGATTAAAATAACTACACAGCGAACACTCGCAACAGCTCTTCACATGCCCCCTGTGGGATATAACACGCTGTTTAGAATTGTGGTTTTGCAATGCATCGTCTGCAGCTAACTCATACAAGCAAATGGTACAAGTGCAGTACAGTAAGAAGAGATGGGTAAACTATGTTGAAAAACGTAAACTAATTTGGTCTGATGTTGAATAAATGTCCAGTGCAATCGCCAAATAAATGCATTGCATACAAAATTACAGAATATAATTAATCTGGCAACCACATCAGTTTTCGTTTTCTGCAAGAGAAATGAGGTGTAATGTCTTTTAAAATGTGCGTGCTGATAATGTACATGTACTCTGTTACCAAGCCGCTACCAAACCACCTTTAAGGCTGCCGGTTTTATATCAGCAAAGCCAGTATGAACTTCTACAGTAACCCATATAATCCATAAATGATCCTAATGGATAACACAGAGGAGCTACCATCACAGAGGAAGACTTCTCCAGGATTTTCAGGATTACAAGCAGTAAAATCGTACAACAAATTGCAAACATGCGTCCTAATTAGTCTCTCTCATTTCTTTTTCTCTCTCTCTCCACACTTTCCTTTGCTCTCTTTGTTGAGCCCCAGCAGCAACGCTCCTCCTGGGTGATCACCTGGGAGCCCCCAGATCTGCTAAAGTCACTAGAGCTTCATCTCCAATGTGGGTCTCCTGTCTAGTTTTCCCCTGTTCGTCAGCCTGCATGAACTACATTGGACTACAGTGACCACAATAGAGCTTGCCAGCATCTGGCACTGATCATGAACTCTATCGTTTCGCTTCAACAGAGAACCTCTTACTCTTGCAATTACTACCTCCTGGGTTAATCCAGACTGTATCATAATAGATGTTCCAAGCTCCTTTTTCTGTTAGCCCTGTTAGCTTCCCCCTTGAGCCTGGTTCCTCTCGAGGTTTCTTCCTCTACTCTAAGGGAGTTTTTCCTTGCCACTGTTGTCTCTGGCTTGCTCATGAGGGCGCTTAGGGGGAACCGGATTTTCCCTTCCCTGCGTCTGTAGATGGATTGTGTGGTTTTCTTTTCCTTTATATAATCTGCTTTTTCTGTGAAAGCTGCTTTGAGAGATCACTAGTTGTAAAAACATTATATAATTAAATATGATTTGACTGATTGATTGTTTGATCTACTGTATACAGTTAACTGAGTGATCACTGTCTTACTTTTGTAATGCTGTTTTAACTCAGCTCTGTGCCTTCGCTGGCCAATAAGAAGAAACTGGGCTGGTTTACAGTGTTGGTTAATGAAGCTTTTACCCAGCCGCGGCATGGTCAAGGCGCATACTGTAGCATACAGTGGAGCGATGGGGGCTTCACAGTTCTTCACAATATGTAAGTATTATAAGTTTTTTCTTAATTCATAGTATCCTATTTTGGGGGTAAATTAACTTGACTAATTAATGTTACCCAAACGTTTTCTAGCAAAATTAAGGTTCTTTAAAGTGTTTGCTTTATTTGTTATTAAAGCTGGAACTTTTTTTTTACTCATCAAACACTTATTTTTTTTCTTCTTCTTATCATTCTTTTATATTGCATTATCTACTGTTTTCTGGAGAAGACCTTTCAGTCATGTTGACATCTCCAGTATCTCCAACGGAAGGTATTTCTTTACTTTTCTATCACTGATTACATCAACATTCTGTTCTGTTTTTGAGGAATATTTGATCATAGAGAACTTTAATACATAAAATAATAGTGCTGTTTTTGATCAGTAGATCCTGATGTCCAGCCCAGCAGATATTTAGTGGAATTTCCCCTGTGAATCGATTGGGGGAGAGGAGATGAAGTTAAAGTGCAGCACATTTGGCAGACATCCATCTAAAAGTGGAGAGGTCAATCATGTAGCCCTGTGTAAAAATGGTTGTTGGAGTGAAGATGGAACTACTTGAACAGAAGGATGAGCACACCTTCCATTTTCAAAAATGTTGTTTCAGAGCAAGGACTCGGAAACTACAGCTGCGTGGTATTCGATGAACAAATACACTCAAAACAAAGTGAGTCCATCAGGGACAAAAAAAAAAACAATTCCAAGTCCAGGTCACTGGTAAGAGACAAGACCAATTATCTTAAATAAAAAGTCTGACAGTTACACAAGAAGTTAAACTGAGGTTTTCCTGAAAGCACTGTAGCAGTCAATGCACCGTTAACACCACCATGCGTGGTATATTTGCCATTTGTTTACTCCACAGTGCTTTTGTGCTTTGACTCTGGTCTGCTCTGTTCTCATTTCATTTTTGTTCATGCCAGTACAGACTCTGAAATGCTGTTTACTTTAATGGTGGTAAAAAATAAAAAAAATTGTAAATGGAGAAATTCATGAGTGCATGGTCAAGTCAAAGAAATGACTTCTTAGGTGGGGGCTCATTACACAACCGTGTATTTACGTGAGTTCAAGACAATCTGCCCTGCAATATACAGTAAATCCAGTGAAGTGCATGCTAATTTTTCCTAATTGTAATCACATTAATACACAGCTTTTTATTGGCCTGTTCATAACTTCCAATTTACAGGAAGTGTTTTAATGGATTTTGTGAGTCAGGTTGTTTTTGTTAATTGATATATAATGCTGTATAACTGCTGTTTTGCTTAGCAGGGTTAAAAAAGAAATATGTCATAAACAAAGAAACACATATATACACTGACTCATAAATTTGACACTTTATTTTATTTTTTTTCATATCGACATTGTAAATCTGTGCTAATAATATTAGTACTGGGACAGCGTTAGGTCTAGTGCATATGGGGAGGAATTGGTTTTTGTGTTCACTGCATTTTTAAAGTGAACTGTGTTCATCAGTTTTTGTTTTCATCAGACTGCAATCCTCATACAATGACTTTTCAGTAATGTATAAATTTAAAACAGATGTTTTGTTTTTTTAATTTCGGAATTTGTTCAGCAAAAATTGATGGCATGTGTGCACTGGATTTCATGGTGTCTCCTGCCTTCCAATTGGCACACAATTCCTCTCCATACTGTTGTAGTGCTGTTATAATTGCGCATTGAACCTAAGCAAGTACAACAAAAAACATTGCACTGATCAATATGTAAGTGTCAAATGTAATAAGTTGCAGAATTGTTTTACCAGTAGCACTCCCCCTCACGCACATGTGACAAAAAATGATTGTGTGAATCAAGCAATTACATGACGTCTTGTTTTTTTCCTCATTTTTTTTCCTGAAAAGAATTCTCAACAACCAACCAACGCCCACCAAAACCTCATATGAACATGAGCACCACTATAAGCCACAGATGGCGGGTTCAGTGAGTCAGGCTTTTCTTTATATTCATATTACCACAGAGCACCAACATAGACACATATTATAACCATTGTGTTTTTACTGAGCCTGCAGTAGATTCAGGATTTAATCAGTCCTGGCCTGTTCTAGTCGTGACGACCGTGAGGGGCTATGTTTGTCTTGATCATATTGAAATGTTCAGTGTTTTTTACATCTTTGTCGTTCTTGATTTCTCCGCATTTCAGTTAGATTTTCCCCCAAGATTTCATAATTTTGTCATTTTATTAGCACCGTGTCCTTACATTCAAAAGTAGTCCTAATTACATCATAGTCACAGGAGTCCTTGGTTTTGGTGTGTATTAGCATCGGCATCTTAAGAACTAGATATTGGATTGCATGGAATTGATCAGAGCTTGATTTGGTATCGAAGAAATTGGTTCATTTTTTCTTGGACTATTTTAAATTAATAAATATAAATAATTTCATGAAATTATCACCATATTTTTGTAGGACATTTATAGTTTATATTTAAGCCACACAACTTTGGGAAACCCAGCCCAAAGTCTAGCTATACCATTGGCACCAACCTTTTTAGAAACATATTTCTTTTTACAAACGAGCCCCAGGAAATATTACATGTTCCATTTCTAATTACTGTGTTCATAGATTTTACTGTGATCCATTTTAAGTATCATTTGTATACATTGAATGTAATTATTTTTAAGCTCTGCCAGAAATTCCTCTGGACACCTGTTGAGTTGGACTTCTGGTTTTACTCGTGGTTGTGATACGCTTTTTCTGGGATTTGCGTTTGTATCAGAAAACAGAAGATTACAAGTACGTATTACTTTTTACATCTGCTAAGGCAGGACCTTGAGATGTCAGTTTAGAGGTATATGAACAACATAATGAACACTTCTACTAGAGGGTTTATGTTTCATAATACTGTCCCATGACATGACAACTGACATCTATCCTACATAAAGGCTTATAAATACTTATTCCTCATCTGTCCATAAAACACTACTGTACGCCTCAACTTTTGATCAGAAGTTGGGAAATATAACCTATAAAAGAAATGGTACCTAATGACCAAGCTATAAAAACAGATCAGGTATGTAGGCTTATGTCAGTTTCATGGCAAACTTTAAGTAGGTGTTACACAGCCATAGCGAAACAGAACCCAACAGTAAAGTGGTTTATGAATCCACCCGCCTTTTCGCCTTGCTGCATCCCTAGTCATTTTCAACTGAAACATGTATTGGGGAATCCTTATTGTTTTAGTTGCTTTAAATCTTGGTCCTTAAAATTGAAGCTAAACTGGCTACATAGCTAAACTGGTATACATGATTTGTTCAAAGCTTTGTAAAGCTTTATTTGGCATTTCTAGAAAAAAATAGATTGCTTACTTCTAGAAAAAATGCATTACTTTTATTTACATACAGAAATTATACAGACTAACCTGCGGCCAATTTTTTGTCATTTGCAGAATCCGTCAAAAAACCCAAGGCACAAAGGTACATTACCACAAAACAGAAAATAACCTAGTTCACGAATCACAGTGTGTAAAACAGGCATGATTTACTATTAGCCTACGGGGACCACATTATTAATATTATAAGTGTGGTTTAAAATTCATACACCCAGTTGGACAGCAAAACAATATATTATATAGGCGATTAGTTGAAAATCCTGAAACCAGAACTCTTTTTCTTTCTCGTTCTACCTACATGTGTGTACAGTGCTCTTCATTTATACTATGAAACAAACCCTTCTGTGAAACAAAAGCAAAGAATACATATAGCTGCAAGTGACAGTTGGGGGTCCTAGCCCGATCAGTCTTAGTGAGGCTGCTTGGATCAGTAAGGCCTCACAAGGCTCAAAGCAGTTTGAACCTGTTTATATACAGAGCGGCCAAAACCTACAGGAAGTGTGATGTTTATTCAAAAGGCCTTCCTTTGCCTGTACCATTAGCAATTGTACTATTTCACATTACGTAGGCTGAGACCTTATGTTATACAAACCTTTTTATAGCATAAGGGCTTGATGGCACATAGGAAAAGTTTGGGGAAAAGAAAAATTAAAGGCCCTTGGACTATGTCAGAAAGCATCCAAGTGTTTAGATCAGTGATCAGGGCCTTAGACTTAGACAGACATGTTGTACCAAGTTTTCTTTAGATTGACCTTTTGAACTTGGTTTTTTATAGGCTGTAGCGTTGGATATGGGTAGGTCAAAAGAGCAGTGAGGAGTAGTCATTTTCAACGTTATTGTAATTACAAAGTTGGGCAGGATAGAGAGCTGGAATCAAATGACATCAGATGTTTATCGATAAGAGTTTCTATTAACGTTGTAATAAGCTTTTTTAATTATATGAAAGCATTTGTAACTTGCTTATATGTTTCCCCAAAAGGTCATTCCTGTACCGATATTTGGTCAGACTCCTAGGTTCTACATGTCTGTAAAAAGATATACCGCTCAAGTTTCATGATGATGGTTAATGTTAGCCTTTTCAAATGTCTACTGAAATCTGAATGCTAATGGTGTCATAGAATTTTGAATGTAATCAAATTGTTCCTTAGAATTTTATTACAGCCTTCTGTGTCACAAAGATGACAAACAAAACATTTCAGCCTCGATCAGATGTATGGTTGCTATGAAGCAGTTTGTAGCCCTATTAGCGCTAGCCTATTGATGTTAATGCGCCAAATTCAGTAGATGACCTTAGAATGTTTCTAAGGTCCAAAGTTAAACTAACATCCAAAGTTTGTTAAATGTTTAAGCAATTTTTGAGTTATAGATATTTTATTACCTTAATTTATTTTTTAGGGACAGTTAATTTTGATTGGTCTGGAGGATTTTTGGGGATATTTTCAGATTTTTGGGCACAAAAACCAATCTATAACTAGTTTGGCAAAAGTAGGTTTTGCATATTAGGCAAACTTAGAAGAAAATTCTAAAGTAGGCAGGAGCTTTAATTGTTTAAATTACAAAGTGATTTGTCTTGACCAAAGAATTCAGGAAAAAATGTCATTTTTGTCTGGCAAAAATTGGTTTATAAGCCGTGTGTTGGAGCAATTTCATTTTATAGCTTTTGTACGGTCCCACCAAGTTTCTGTACCTTCACTCTCATGTTGTGGGCCTAGCGGTTTTTTACTCCACGAATGCGTTTCAGGCCCAGAAAAAAGAAAAATCCTAAAAATACATCAGGGGGCCCTGCCCCTACATAACTATTAGCCGCTGTTTTGGTTGTTTTACTATTAGATTACTACCTCGACTGTTAATTGTTTTGTTATGTGCCAATTTGCAATAGCTAGGTCTCGCTGTGTACACCACACACATGCAGGCCAATGCAATGTCAAGTAAACGGCTTGAGGCACTTGGAGAAGAGGCTACAGTTTAGCTAAACAAGAGGCTGAAATCTACATTGACAAGCACTGACCTTAACTGATGTGTCAACCATTTTCATTGATTTACCATAAAGCATGTTCCAGGAAGAACCCTAGTCAGTATAGCTAATTTGTCTCGATCAGATTCGTGTTAGAGGTCTCTGAAACCATACAGAACCGGGGAATTCCAGGACCAGTTTTTGATTGGCACAGGAATGTCCGTGTGGGGTTGACATGTATACAATCCTAATGTAGGAGCACACCTGAATCTCACTTGTTTAAACCATAAACCTTTGTGGATAAGATTGGACATCCCCGCATTTAAGCCTGTCCAGAATAATTGTTTTACATTTTTTTACGTTTTACAGAAACTGAACATTTTTCTTTTTCCCGGGGTTAGTGGGACAGGAAAATACAGGTCAACGGTGAAGGTAATT